>CM029122.1:6140000-6242500 GCA_016859345.1 Istiophorus platypterus | reverse complement strand
ACTGTCGGTGTTTCATCAGTCCGTCAGTCGATGCGGGGGTCCCACCTCCACCCCCACCCTCGGCCCCCTCTTCGCCCCGGAGGCCGGCGGGGAGACAAGTAATCGATTCGGGGGGGGGGGGGGGCATGAAAAAGCCAGCGACGGGGAGCAGTGGACTGTGACCCTGTGTGGCTCTCTAGGTGTAAGCGTGAATGTGGGAGTGCTGGACTGTGACCCCTTCGCTAACAGCATTTAGGGAAGCTAGCACGTCTAACGGGGGGGCCCCTTTCAGCATGTCACACTCCTACGGGGGGGGGCACGCTGCTGCCTCCTCAGTGTGTTCAGACAGGGGTGACTATTTGTGTGTGTGTGTGTGTGTTTGTGTATAATTCTGCAGTGCGGTATGTGTCTCTGTGTAAACATAAATAAAGATAGAAGATTATCGTCCTGTTGAAATTTCCCCACACATGAACTTAAAAAAAAATTTCTGATTCCTTGTCCTTCCTCTGCACATTTCCTTTTGTATCGACTCCAACTTAAAGCCCGGTTATTTACAGTTAGAGGAAGAATCCGCACAGAATTAATTATTATTTATCCCCGTATACATTAGTTCGGGCAGCCGTGTCCCTGAGGTGGAAACCGGAGCATCCGAGCTCAACCGTGTCATCAAGTGACCTTTTCGTTTGAACGTTATTTTGTTTATTTATAGTTGCGGCATCACCCCAAGGAGTCTCTGCACAGATTATAAAAATAAATAAAAACATCAGATGAACACCAAGGCCACGCAAACAGCCGCGCACACATGCACAGAACCACACAAACACACAACCACACAAACACGATCGTGACTCATAAAATAAAGTAATTAATTGTAGCAGGTTCAGTTAAGGTGAGCATGTGACCTCGCTAACTCGCAGTGGGAGCTTGTTTAAAAGGGAAGGGAGCAAAGTCTGTATCCTGCAGCAACAGTTAGATGTGGTCAAAGCACAGAAGGTAGATCTGCGTGTCGTCCACAGACGGGTTATTGACGAGGCCGACGCGGCACAGGCCCGGGGCCCAGACGGGATCGAAGCCCCGGTGTGAAGTAACTGCTAGAATTTCTCACGGTAAAGTTCTACTGATAATTCATTCGCTTGCATATTGTCACAAGAAGAGGAGCCGACGCGAGAGTGTTCGTCCCCTCGGGAAAGATTCTCGGTCAAGCTGAACCCAAGCTGGGTTCAGTAGCGGCGCCATTGGAGGGTGGGCCCGGTAATTATCCGCTGAAAGGAACCTCAAAACCTGTGCAACTGTGGGGTCACGGGGTCACCCGAGGTTTTGCGTGGGGGGGGGGAGATCTGTGGGGCGGGGCCAGTCGGTCGCCGTTTGCCGACATCCACACATACGCCTGACCACATCCCCACGTCTCGTCGCCCGGCGTCACTCACTGTCTGTCTCGCAGGCGGCCGTGCCATCGTTGGGACAGAAGCGCGTCTCCACCTTCCTGCGTCCGATCTGCAGCTCGTGGGGGTCGGACAGGTGGGCGCGGCACATGTAGCGCATCCTCTGCTCCTGACGGGCCCCGCCCTGGGTTACGTTGACGGGCATCCAGGGCGTCCACGGCGTGTTCCTCTTCACCTCCGGACACGCCTCCAGGTTACAGGCCTTGTACTCCTGGATGGAAAAGGGGCAGCACCAGGTAAGATTTAAATGTAGTTTAAAACAAGAATAAATGTGTAAAGTCCCGATAAAATATTCTAGACGCTGCAGTGTCCATTACGCCCCAGGCCCTCAGTGTGTGTACTAATTACATCACTGACTAGAAATGTTTTTTCTCAGGGTTATTATATATAGTCTCAAAGGTTGATTCTCTGTTGTCCGGATTTTGATATTCCTTGTGTACAAGTGGAGATTTTGGCCTGATGACGGCAGTAGAAGGAAAATCCTCGAATAGACATAAATATCCATAGAAACAAATTTCATAGAAATATTTCTAGTACTTTGTAATGCTCATGTTGGTTGAGGGGCTATTTTTGTCTCAGTCAGTCAACGAGATCAACTTTATCCCTATTTTTATGACGGCAAACAAGTGTATCTCCTGCACCGTTGGCATCAAAAGCGAGACTATATTTACTATGTGCATGGAGATACTGAAATATTGATATCGACATTAGCATTTTCCCTCTTTTTTGGTTTAAAACTGAGCGACAGGTGGTCCCCATGGAGTGTCAGTCGTCACACAGGGGAAAGAAAAAAAAGACGCCCTGCATTTCTTTACATAACAAAAAAAGAAAACAGAAAAAGTGACTTTTTGTTTTGATGTCAAGGATTTCATTGACATTTTTTTGTAAACAAGGAGCTAAATGTCGACCGACTGTCACTGTGCCTACTCGGGCTGAGCCATTCAAGGTCAAGGGAGAGAATCGAACACGCGTCTGCATTTACAGCATCTCTGCCGTCGTCGACATCCACGGCTCAGCTCCATTATGAATCCGGTCTCGGTCTGTTAAAGTATCGTTATTTAACCTCCGACACGTTAACATTAACATATTTTGTCAAAGCTACAGCAACCGTCTCTGTCTGTTACCATAAATAAATAAATAAATAAAATTCTAATCTGTCCTAATTTGGACAAATGTCTGCTTTTAAGAGGAAATGGATGCATTCGGACTAAAAGCTATCGCAGAGGGCAGGGACACGGATTCTGTTGAGCGGCCGACAGATGTTCCTCCGTGTCTCTGTTTGCGACGTGGGTCTGTATTCGTGTGTGCGCGTCTCCTACCAGCGCACATCCTGGGCAGCTGTTGCCGTTCTCGCAAGTGCGGACCCTGGAGTGGACGCCTCCCCCGCACTCAGTGCTGCACTTGGTCCAGGAGCCCCATGGGGACCAGAAGATGGGCTGAGGGCAGGACACCCCCTCGTTGCAGAACCTGTGCAGATGGCAGTGATTGGAAGGCCGGTTGGGGGAGGGGGGGGTGAAAATGACCGATCTCAACAAAAATACAGTACCAGCGAGAGCTGTGGACTTAAGACTTGGAAGGGAGTCTGACTAAAACCGAACCTGATGAAACCTGAATCAGAGCCATCAGTCACAGGTCAGAAAATAGCTATATGAGTCATTTTTGTTACAGCTTTGGAAGGCACTCATTTCCTTCTGATGGGGCAACAGATGAGAAAAGAACTTAAAAAGTTATTCTGGCTGTATTTTATTGTTTATATCAAACTTGTTGGATTCGAGACTTAAAAAAAAAACAAAAAACAATTTCTGGCATCTGCAGAGTAATATGGCTGAGTAAAGAAAGGATAAATCTAATCTCTCCTGCATCGCGCCACAGCGTTGATAATATGACCGTCGCATTTATCATTTCCATCGTGTCTGCATACTTTATGAGCGCAGTTGCTTTCAGGAGCAGACGATATTACAAGATGCTATCATCACTTGATTGGGAAGATGCATTTTCATCGCCGCAGCCCTGAGAGGCGTCCTCACCTCTCGTCCCGGCTCGGCCCCACACACACTCGGCCGCCATGTCGGGGCGAAGGGTTGTTACACGAACGCTGCCGCAGCTCGAAGCCCGTGCCGCAGGTTGTGCTGCACTGTCCCCATGATGACCAGGGCGTCCAGCCTCCATTTCTATGGCAACAGATACAGGGGGAAGTTTTACCAACCGGTTCCACGGTGCTTTTCTGAAACCTGCACCTATTTGATGGGGCTTTTAGCGTTAGTCTTCTCTAATGCTCATGGGAGGGGAAAAAAAAATAGAAAGCTTTTCAGCTCTGTGTAATTATTGCTCTGATTCCGAGCTTCTGGAAAGAGACATGCAAACACACAAGGCGAGCACATTCGGACAGGGAAACATTCATTCAATTTGCTTAAGTGCTTTGTTCCTGGGTAGCACTCCATGAATTAATTGCCACTTTCCGCAAAAAGCACAATTCAATTTCGACACCAAGGATTAAATCTGGCACAGCTATCCAGTGGGATGAGAGCGCCTAATCTCTTTGTCGCGCGGCTCTGCTCGTCGTGACGCCGCCGGCTCGAGCCCCCCTCCCCCGCCGACCGAGGTGGCGGGAGGCGTCGCCAGGAGCAGCCTGGGTGCCACCGATGTTTTCCGACGACATTCAACGTGGTGGATCCACCTCGTGTTCGGTCAGAGTGTAAATGGTGGCCTGAGGTCGATGCCTCACAATCAATTTAGGATGTCGCTGCCACAATAGCACAGTTTGAGGAAAGATGTTAGAGTTCACCTGATCCCAGGCCAGACTCATTTGCAATAATGTTGAGCTCAATGTGCTGAATCACATGCGTGTCACAATTTCAGCTTGACAGTGTCCAGTGTACTGGACCAAAATACCTTAGAAAATCACCAAGTTTTAATTTGTGTCATCTTTTTTATCTATTATACACTGTACTATAGATCTTATTAGTCATCAGTATATTTATATTACATTATAAATCCACAGCATCAGTTGCCTGTGTGCACATTTGTAAGTATGTTTCAAACATGGGGAATTGCTCCACATGAGGCAAATAAATGCCTTAGAGCCACAGTTAGAGCCAATGAAGAGGAAAATAAAAACAGTTAAAGTGGAATAAAATGAAATAAAATGCACACTGACAATAAATATGAGACAAGGAATAAAGTTTAAGTTGTGAAATAAATCTGCGCAGCAGCAGTTTTCTAAAAATCTGATGGACCCTTTGGGTTTATATTCTTCAAGCAGATCAGAAATTCATTTTGCCCAGAGGCTGTTAATTGATTTATAAACTAGCAATGGCCCTTTAGATTCTGGGAGCCGAGGTAAAGACTTAAGAGCAGGATTTGCTATACTTTGTTCCCCTGGTTCTTGTTGGAACTCTGGTATTTCTGAATGTACTGCATTTTTCTAATGGTCATTTTATGAAGACGGGATAAGAGGCTGTTTTCAATAATGCGACCCGGTCGAGGACGAGGGACTGAGAGACTTTCTCTGGTTCTTGTCTGGACGTAATCCGTTCAGTTCTTGATTTTTTGGTTTACATGATAAAGGGCGGATTTTGATGCCGCCTTGATGTGAGGTCTGGGCCCGTTATAACGCCAAGACTTCTAACTCCTGCAAGCGAGCTGGGGAACAGCGTCGAGTTTTCCCTCCTTGTTAGCAAACACAGCCATTTCTTTGCCTTTTTTCAGTTGATTAAAAACATCGTTCCAACTAGCAAAACATTACTTCATTGTACAATCATTAAAATATTTTTCTTCAAACCTTGGACCTGTGTTTGGACCAGTGATTCTCAGTAATTTAAACCTTTTTGTTAAATATTATTTTCTGTAAGTACTATTATACTTATACTTTGTTTTAAATATACCTAAAATTTTGAAAATGGAGATTACATCAGTGATTATAAAGCGATGGTGATAGCTGCTATTGTTTCAGACTCATCATCGGTGTAAAAACTCATGGATCTTTTTCCTTTCCTACCTCGAGCAGTTGGCGACTTCGATGGTGGGGCCCTCGCAGTTCTTGCCTCCGCATCGAGGGGCGGGGCTATCGCACGACCTGGAGCGACACAAGCAGGAGCTCACACCGTCCACGCCGTCGTCGTTGTTGCAGGGTTGCCATGGCGCCCAGGGCCCGAAGCCGCCATTGGTGGTCTGGTTCCGCAGCTGGGACGGCAAGCGGGGGTCATGATGAGAGAGAGAGAGAGACAGAGAGACAGAGAGAGAGAGAGAGAGAGAGAGAGAGAGAGAGAGAGAGAGAGAGATCATGTGTGTGTTACCGCCTGGATCATATAGCAGAGGCAGCTTTAGGATCAAGTGCTGAGCTTTTCCCTCTGATAGGAAAGAGGGACTTTTCAGGGAATTATGGTGAAATAAATTTACTGCAAGTCACTTCAGTCAAATTCAGTCTTGTTGATCCAATTTATCGAATCTATTTAATTTCATTTTAGTTCGATTCATCCTCTTTTTTTTTTTTCTTCTGCTACCACTACATCTTGTCCTGTCTTGTACAACACGCACTGGGAAGTCATTAGTCATGGACGATGCCACAACCCCCTGTGACACAAAATGACATCACAACAACATCCGAGTCCGAGAAGACAGATGTGATGCCGCGTTAGCCCCCCCCTCCCATACCCCCCCCCCCTTGCGGTAAATGCCGCAGTGGCGCCGCTCTTACCGGACAAACCGTGATGTTCTGCTTCCACTGGCTCATGTTGGAGCTGTCCTCCAGGGTGGTGCATCGGCGCTGCCTGAAGTCCCAGCCGCAGTAGGGGTCCCTCGCCTCCAAGCACAGCCTGCAACGGGCCGGGGGGGGGAGGGTGTCAAGTAAGGTGAGTAGTGAAATGGTAAAACAGAAAAAGTGAAATTTATTATCGACATTACAGCAAACGTGAGGCTAAAAGTCTATTTTGCCAGGACTGATGTAACATAGATGCCCTAATATAGCAAAAAAATTAAACATGGAAGAAAATGAAGTAAACAAATAGCTTTAAACTGCAACATAATACGCATGTCTCCCTTTCATTTGTAAAACATATAATGTATAATATTAACATATGCAATACATAACATTCAAATATAAAACCACAACTACAGCTCCACACAGGAGTTAGGTATCCTTCCTATGCCTCCTCTCCTATGCTTATCTGTATAAGCATGGAGCTCTTTACACCTTAGAGAGTTTATTTGTGTTTTCACATGTGTTGGACTGAACATGATGTTGCCTCGTGCTTCAAGGAGGTGGACAACAAACCCTGACGACTGGGGCCAGAGCTATTCTGATGGCGAAACCGGTGAAAGTCTGGGATCTGCGTTTTGAAAGTTTTATTTCAAAAATAAGAAGAGACAGAAATACAAGACATGGATCAACAAAGCCGTGAAATTGGGTCGGAGAATGCAGAGAAACCAAGAAAAAAAGGAAAGAAAAGAAAAAGTTGTTGATTAAATACAGACAGTGTGTCTGTCCGCTGTTTAAACATGGGGGCACCACCGTGACTGAGTCATATCAGGGGACGCTGGCCTCAGACCTGCTTTGCGTACATTAGAAACACCGCTGAGACACGACGGAAATCAGACTTTCCGGCGCGTCGCTCCTCCCTCGGCTCAGCACGCAAACCATGTTATTCGGGGGAACATCACCCAAACAGTGATTAAATATTTGTAAGCCCCTCCAATAAAACACAGGCTTAATGACGGCTAATTAAATGTAAGGCTGTTAATGATGAGGCTAAGCTACCGGAGCTGGTCTATGTGCCTCAGGAACGCAGGATAAAAGGCATCTGAATAACTCTTCTCCATTCTCCTGAAAAAGACCCCCCCTTCACTTTCTGCCTCCTCTCCTTCCTCTCCTTCGTATCCCCCTTTTGTCTCCCCCTCTCTCTTCATCTATTCTCCCTCCCCAGCACTGAAGCTTGCCTTCCTCCACTCTCTCCATTCAGCTGAAAGAAGGGATTCTTGTTGCCGGGTTTTTCCCTTTTTTTCTTTGCTGGCACAGACCTCCGTGGTTTATTTGAAGAGCCCTGCAGTGTTTTTGCTCGGAGGTTGAGGAATCTCCGAGTGTTGACACAGCTCTCCGTGCCAGGTCTGGGGCTCCATGGCGAACCCCGAGGATCGGCTCAGATCCAGTAGACACCGCTGCTTAGCCAGCACATCAGAGGTGACCCCCGTGGACAAAGAGCGAGCGAGCGAGAACGGGTGGGTTGTGGGTTGGGGGGCGAAAGGAAAGGAAAGGAAGGCTGTGTTCTTTGATTGCACAGCTGGGAGAGGACGGCCTCCCTCAAGAGCGCGGCGGTTTTCGCCGCCAACCTTCTTGTGTGTCATTTTAATTAAGTGACACTATTACGGCGACGCTGGATGCAATCTCCAATACAGATGAAACAATAATCGTAATGAGGTTGGCCTCGAATTCACAGATCAGTGAACCTAATAGTCTGGCGGAAAGGGCGGGAGGGAGGAGCGCGTTGCCATTTTGGCTCAAGGTCGACCATATTGTATCTGCGATAGCTTTGATGTGTGGCTTTGCGTCGTCTTCGTGGCTGGATGATTCTCATTTGGTCATCTGATTACGAACATACTCGCCTCCATCACACACAACAACACGAGCACACACACACACACACACACACACACACACACACACACACACACACAGCATTACAGAGATCAGATAAGTGGAACAATTAATAAGTGTGGCTTTCAAGGATGGAATAAATAATGTTATACAAAAGGGATGGATGGGAGAGATTTGAGGCCAAATTAACTGAAGGAAAGGACACGTTCAGTCCCTGCTTGCATTAACACGGGGAATATGGAAAAAAAAAGAAAAAAAAGAAAAAGGGCCGTTGGTGCTGTGAGCTCAGACCGGAAAAAAGAAAATGTATCAGCCGGAGAAAAACAACAAATAAATAAAACGCTGACGGATTGGTAACAGTGCAGGTGAGGACAGAGGTTAATGCTGCAGGTACACCTGTGCGCTGACAAGAACATACACACACCTTAGATTACCAGGTATGCAAGTTATCTCTAATCTGTACTAGACTGTACTATTCGGCCAAAAGTATGTGAATGCTTACATGCACACATACATACAACCATGAAGTACACTAAAGTATTGTGTATTTTATGTTTAGACCTGCTTTGAATGTTTTTTCTTGGTTTTGGTAAATAGTTCCCGTTAAGGCAAAGAGCTTAACTGGCCCACACGCAGTCCTGGCCTCAACTCCATCCCGAACCCTGGACAACCAGGAGATCGGTGCTGGACCTGGTCAGTTCTCTTGTCGCTGGATGGGGGCAGATCTCTGCAGCCAGGGTCTGAAGTCTGGACGTGAAGCCCGGTTGATCTGTACAACTACAAACGTAGGCAAGTAATGTCTAATTACCCTAAACCCTGTGTGTTCACACTGGAAGATGCCAATGATGAAAAAATGAATGAGTGGTAGTAGTGGTAGTAGTAGTAGTAGTAGGAGGAGGAGTAGTAGTAGTACAGTACACTTTCAAAGTTCTAAATAGATTTGCAGATACACATATTGCATCACATTCTGTTAGTGCAAAACAGTGAATCACATTGATTTATTGTTTCCTGATGGCAGAAACATTATGTTGTGACACATTTAGCATACCCAGCGTATTCTACTTCGAGAGAGAGAGAGAGAGAGAGAGAGAGAGAGAGAGAGAGAGAGAGAGAGAGAGAGAGAGAGAGAGAGAGAGAGAGAGAGAGAGAGAGAGAGAGAGAGAGAGAGAGAGAGAGAGAGAGAGAGAGAGAGAGAGAGAGAGAGAGAGAGAGAGAGAGAGAGAGAGAGAGAGAGAGAGAGAGAGAGAGAGAGAGAGAGAGAGAGAGAGAGAGAGAGAGAGAGAGAGAGAGAGAGAGAGAGAGAGAGAGAGAGAGAGAGAGAGAGAGAGAGAGAGAGAGAGAGAGAGAGAGAGAGAGAGAGAGAGAGAGAGAGAGAGAGAGAGAGAGAGAGAGAGAGAGAGAGAGAGAGAGAGAGAGAGAGAGAGAGAGAGAGAGAGAGAGAGAGAGAGAGAGAGAGAGAGAGAGAGAGAGAGAGAGAGAGAGAGAGAGAGAGAGAGAGAGAGAGAGAGAGAGAGAGAGAGAGAGAGAGAGAGAGAGAGAGAGAGAGAGAGAGAGAGAGAGAGAGAGAGAGAGAGAGAGAGAGAGAGAGAGAGAGAGAGAGAGAGAGAGAGAGAGAGAGAGAGAGAGAGAGAGAGAGAGAGAGAGAGAGAGAGAGAGAGAGAGAGAGAGAGAGAGAGAGAGAGAGAGAGAGAGAGAGAGAGAGAGAGAGAGAGAGAGAGAGAGAGAGAGAGAGAGAGAGAGAGAGAGAGAGAGAGAGAGAGAGAGAGAGAGAGAGAGAGAGAGAGAGAGAGAGAGAGAGAGAGAGAGAGAGAGAGAGAGAGAGAGAGAGAGAGAGAGAGAGAGAGAGAGAGAGAGAGAGAGAGAGAGAGAGAGAGAGAGAGAGAGAGAGAGAGAGAGAGAGAGAGAGAGAGAGAGAGAGAGAGAGAGAGAGAGAGAGAGAGAGAGAGAGAGAGAGAGAGAGAGAGAGAGAGAGAGAGAGAGAGAGAGAGAGAGAGAGAGAGAGAGAGAGAGAGAGAGAGAGAGAGAGAGAGAGAGAGAGAGAGAGAGAGAGAGAGAGAGAGAGAGAGAGAGAGAGAGAGAGAGAGAGAGAGAGAGAGAGAGAGAGAGAGAGAGAGAGAGAGAGAGAGAGAGAGAGAGAGAGAGAGAGAGAGAGAGAGAGAGAGAGAGAGAGAGAGAGAGAGAGAGAGAGAGAGAGAGAGAGAGAGAGAGAGAGAGAGAGAGAGAGAGAGAGAGAGAGAGAGAGAGAGAGAGAGAGAGAGAGAGAGAGAGAGAGAGAGAGAGAGAGAGAGAGAGAGAGAGAGAGAGAGAGAGAGAGAGAGAGAGAGAGAGAGAGAGAGAGAGAGAGAGAGAGAGAGAGAGAGAGAGAGAGAGAGAGAGAGAGAGAGAGAGAGAGAGAGAGAGAGAGAGAGAGAGAGAGAGAGAGAGAGAGAGAGAGAGAGAGAGAGAGAGAGAGAGAGAGAGAGAGAGAGAGAGAGAGAGAGAGAGAGAGAGAGAGAGAGAGAGAGAGAGAGAGAGAGAGAGAGAGAGAGAGAGAGAGAGAGAGAGAGAGAGAGAGAGAGAGAGAGAGAGAGAGAGAGAGAGAGAGAGAGAGAGAGCGAGAGAGAGAGAGAGAGCGCGCCTCCGGTGCCGGGTCCGCTTATGCATCGCACCGTAAGGGCGTGTCTTCGCGCCGTGGGTCGGCCACCATGTGTGACAGCATCTCTTTGACAAGTCTGCAGGGCACCGGCTGATATCGCATTCAGCAGCATGTGTGCCCAGTGGCACACTATATCAAAACAGAGAGGCCATGGAACATGGCCTGTTAAATTTTAAACAGACCGAGTGGCAAAACCCAGCAGCCCATATAACAATATGTCTGGGCGATTGGCATTGGAAGATAAATCTGCCGGTTTCTCTCTGCGGGGTTGTAATTGACATTTTAAATCGTTTGTGTTGCAATGTATAATTGCAAATATGATCACCAGAACTGATAAATTATGGATTGGTATCAGCCATTAATAGCTGTAGCGCTGACGCCCAGGGTATACGCTGGCAAAAGGTTTTTTCCCGGAGGGTCTGACTCAGTTAAACACATGTGCATACGCCTGCCGCTCTCCACACATGCCCCCCCCCCATAGCCGCTCCCAGGAGACCACCGCTGACAGGCTCACGGTCCTCGTCCTCTCTCTGGGGGAGAGAGCCCGTCTCGGAGACACCCCCCCTCCCACCGCGCTGGGCTGAGCTGGCCATTTACGAAGTCTGCTCATGATGAGTTGGAAACACAGAGAACCCCTGCTAGCACTCAGCGCTAATACATCCAGTTAGGCCCAGTTGGAGCCAGGCTGAAGACTGATGGTGCCGGGTCCCAAAAAAAGAGAAGGGAAAAGAAAAAGAAAGCTGCCGTCTGCCAAAAAGCGCCTGCTCTCCGTGTACGGTTTTAGCCCTTAGTGAATAACAAGGAGCTGCACCGTCAGACAGAAACAATGTGGAGGCAGGATACAAGACAGAGGGAAAGAAAGAGAGTAGGAAAATAAAAATATAACAGAAGGGAAGGCGATGGATGGCAGAGAGACGGTAAATAGATAACAGAGATAGAGGAAGCTGAGATACAGTGTGGACGGAGATAAGACAAGGAAGCAACAGAGGCGAATTTCTGGACTACGGTTCGATAGCACCTCATCAGCCTGGTCGGTTAATCCGTATCCAGAACCGAATCCGCTTATCGAATCCGAGCCCTTTTTAATCCACCCCTCCATCGTCCACACCGGCCCATCCAGTGCCATGTTCCCCGAGAGGCGGAGCTCGAGGTCGGCCGGCGGTCGGCGTTCCCCGGCGGGGGCTGACGCCTATAGACTGCCGACGCCTTTGGGGCTGGGGGAGATGAACGATGATACTCACTCCCGCACCTCCTCTGGTTCAACATTTGTAACTAGCAGCTGTTCTAAGAGCCTGAACCCCCCGAGTTGACTCAGATGAGAGCTGTAGTCGTCTCTTATTGGCCGCGGGTGGAGGCCTACTCAGTTTTCACGACCCGTGAATGAGACGTGCAAATTTTGACTCTATATATATCCCACACGCTGAAATCACAGGCCGAGCCTACTGGCTTTGCAGACTTTATATTTCACAGGCTGCCTGCTCTGCGTGGCAGAGTTTCCGATTCAGAACTATTGCAAATGATCAGCTTACATTGTTAATGTGACCACGAGTGAACTGAAGCTGCAATGACGCAACGATCTGGATTATTTCTCCGGATAAGACTCGCCGCTCTTTCCGGCTCGATGAATTTATCCCACGGCCGCGAGATGGGACAGAACACGATCTCCCGGGGCTTTGGGAGCTCCGTGGAGTCGAACGACGGAGCTTCCTCCCCTCACGAACAAAAACCCATTTGGGTACAGCTTGCAATTTAAACGCCACGCGTTTCGTTGGTGTCCGCCATCATCCCACCCACGGAATTAATGTTTATCAGCCACAGCTAGCAGAATCCGCTGCCAGCGATGTTCGTCGCTTCAGAACGGTGACAGCGGAAATCTGGGCCAGCTAGAAATGAAAAGCTCAACCTGGATGTTTTCGTGCTCTTCCCTTTGCTCGCACAAGAGACGGCCGGGTTTGGCGAGAGCCTCATTATCCTCCCGGCTTAGCAGATCCAGGTATTCTGCAAGATCCAAAGTATAACGGGCTATCAAAGCCACCCACTCGTTTCTATTTAATTTTATTCAATCTTAAACATTTCTCTGTGAATGGGGACCAGGGTAGTTTGACTATGGGAACATCGGAGAGTCTGAAAGGTGGTGGAGCTGCAGGTTAAGACATAGTGCTGGTACAAATCAAGGCTGAAAGAAGGAGGAGGGCAAGTTTGCAACATAGAGAAACTGACAGAGAGAGGGGGAGAGAGAGGGAGAGAGAGAGAGAATGAGACAGAAAGCAAAATGATTACACCGAGCTGCAGACAGAACAAAGCCTGTAATAAAAAGCAACAGCATTCTGGAGCAGTAATAAATACATCCGCTGTGTGAACCCCATCCCTCTCTTTCACTCCCAGTCCCTGGCTGGTGAAGTGTTCCTCTGATTGGTCATACAGGCTTAACAGCAGCGAGCTCCAGGAGCCCGCTGACAGCCTGGCTGGCATGCGCTGGTTTTAACAAGCAGCCCCACGCGTGTGCACACACACACACACACACACACACACACACACACACACAAACAGAATCCAGCAGAGATGCTAATGGTCAGTATTTTGTTTTGGTTATTTTTTGGACTCCTGCTACAGACGGGCTGAGCTGCCTCAGCCTCACGACTGCCGCCAGGTCACTTTTAATCACACACACACACACACACACAGTGACACACAACCACTGACATAAACACACACACACGCACACACATGCACATACACACAACAGAGCCAAAGCCCCCTCAGGCAGAAATGTAACTGTCACCAACAGGACAGTTGTACCTCCTGTAATAAAACATAATGTTTATGTAAGCAGATGTGTGAGCAGTGGTTTTACTGCAGGAACAGAGCCGCTACAAAAAAAAAAAAAAAAAAAAAGGCCGATTTGTTCCATTTCATCCTCCTCAACATTATCCTCATCATTTATTCAGCGTTTCCTCCTTTGCCTCCTCCTTGTAGTTATTTCTGTTTCCACATTCCCTCCTCTCCCACTCTTTGTCGAGCTTTTTTTTTTTTCTTTTTTTCTTTCTCCTCGCCACCAGTTGCAAAAACAGGCGAAATAAAAAATACCTTCAAAGAAATCATTGACTTGAAACACCCGTGTAACAGCGCTTTTCCTTGACTGGCACCTTCGGTTCTGACAAATGAGTAAAACCAATCCAGAGAAGAAAAGTTGGCTATGTATAGCACCGTGCTACTGTTCCGAGTGAGAAAGGGGGTTTCATCCTTTATTTGGCAGCGTGCACCACCTTTCTTCATCAGTGAAAGGAGGTGGGGGGGGCTGATGGATGCAACATCGCAGCTAAGCTAGTGCACCGCCGCAGCCAAAATAAATCACTTCACTAACAGAGGAAGATAGAGAGATAGGGGCTAGATGGAGGACAGAGTGGTGCTGTTAGCCAGGGGTGCCAATTGGCCAGGTCAAATATAATTACCACCAACAGAGGACATACACACTCACACGGTCGTGTGCATGCATACATACATACACACTCGCATGCAAACACACACACGCACGCACGCACACACCACTGCAGGAGCTGCAGCATTTGTCTGCGTGCTATCACTAAAAGGCTACAAATCACAGGCTGTTGAAATGGTTCTGCAGCCTAACACAGAAAGCACTTCAGTTAAAGATGATGATGTAAATGCTATTCTGCTCCCGGGCTCACCAGAGTCGCCAATACGGATCAATAGCAAAGGAAAGCTAAACATTAAAAGCACTCAAACGAAATTGACTTCCCTGACCAGAACAACCGTACGGGCATTCAACGCCCGCGCTTGACCGTAAGAGTCAGCATTTTAACTGCATGTTTAATCGAACTGCAAACATGCAGACGTACGTACAGAGCGCGGAGCTTTGCTGCATTACAACTACTGCACAGCCACAGTCCATCCATTATTCTGTTACCAGCTGGATATTTTATAACAAAGCGGATAAGTCATGGCCTGTCCATAAATCACGTCGCACGCGCTCCGTGTCGCTGTGATGCTCACCACAGTACTGTATAAATACCGCCCATCCTTCACGGTGGGAATGTGTGTGTGTGTGTGTGTGTGTGTGTGTGTGTGTGTGTGTGTGTGTGCGTGTGCGTGCATTTGTGCGACGGTGAAAAGCAGCGTGTGTGGCTGCAGACGAGCCGCTGTCAGCTATAAAACCATCTGAGTAGAATCAGCTGTTATCGGCATGTGAATGGACGTGTGCAGATTTAACGCCCACACACAACGTCGGGGGGGGGGTGGACTGAAAAGGCTCAATTGGGAAGCAGGACAATGTCCGGGGGGGGGGGTTGAATGGGGAACACCCAGAGCCATGGATGGACAGAGAAGGTAAAGAGTCGGAGGCAGTCGGAGCTAAACCGGAGCTTGGTGGCCCATTACCCACTAACACACTGGTGTGTGTTGCGTTGCCCAAACCATCGAGGATCTTGTGCATTTTTTTTTTGTGTCTGTGATTATTTTGGCCCAGAGCGAATGAATTTCCAGCACTTTTGCGAGACATCGCGTCAAGATTTAAGACGCATCCTTAACCTTGGGGTGTAATATTTACGCGCCCAGACACGGTGGCTGTCTCTCGGGTCTTTAACCGCTCGGGCGCGTTAATCCTGACGACTGCGGGACCAGGTTTTCGGGGGCCCCGCGTCAATGGTGAGCGGGATCAATTTCCGGAAGGGACCGGAGAAGCTGTTCTCCGAAGGTCCTGACAAGCGCCTTAGAGGAAAAAGCCCAGTTGAGCGAAGCCCTTTAACGGATTCCAGTTGGCGAGTAATCCCCGAACTCTGCTTCCTGCTCCTAAAGATCAGCGGCCCCTAGATTTCATGCATAGGTAGAAACTAATACTTTCCAGCTTTCCACTGTGTCCATGGTCAGATACCGTGGACCGAGCTGAACCTACTTTAGCCTCTCGAGCTTTGAACAATTGACTTGATTTCAGCAGCAAGTGCCAGCCTGCTTTTTTCCATCGTCGGCATTACGCTCAGGAAATAAGAAGCCTTATATTACACTTGTGTGTCATTGTTTCTCAGAAGTTGGTTTGAAATTAATTAAGTGCCGGAACACAAGCCTCGGCCAAAGCTGGCACCCACTCCGCTCAAGTGAAACCCCTTTTCAAACCGGCTTGTCAATATCTGCACAAGTAAATAACCTTTCCCCGGCTAATCGCTCCAGCTGCGAGACTATGTGCACGCGGCTGCTTGTTAGGAGCGCACGCGTCCGTCGATCCAACGCCCCCCCCCCTCCTTTTTTGCAGCTTTGCAGCCGTCACGCTTTTCCTCTGTTTTAAAATCGAAGCATTCTGGGCGTTCGGACTGTTCGCTTTGGACAAAACCGGCGAGTCTGAACACGTCGCCTTGCTGCACCACCCGGCCTCCTCTTCGTCTTAATCCGACCAGACTCGACGTCACCGGTCTGCCCTTGGCCGCCTCGACGCCTCGCGGACAACAGCCCCCCCCCCCCGCCAGACGCCGACAGGTGTCATTTCAGAGATTGTAAGGGACGATCAAGCAGCCGAGGTGAGCAGAATATTGTAAATTGGATTAAGGGAGGCCTATTCTACCCCCCCCACCCCCCCGTTGCCCTTGGAGCCCACTCTTATCGTTTCACCCTGCTGTTTCTTAAATAGGACTCAGGTTGCTCACTCTGCTCATCTCTCTTCAGCTGTATTTTTCTTGGCTCATCTCTCTTCCTGTTCTTCTCTGTCTCTCTCATATCACATATTTCACCCACATCTTATTAAATCCAATGGTTTCTCCACTTGACGTGTGTGTGTGTGTGTGTGTGTTTCGGATTTTCGATGCTGGAGTCTGTGTCAGTCCCACTGAAGGCTGCGACCATCACAACTCAGCACACACACACACCACACACAACAGCACACACACACACCTGTACACTCACACCACACCACTCAAACCACACACGCACCAACACAACACTCAACGACAACACGAAACGCGAAAAACAAAAATATAAAAAAAAAAAGCCATTTGTATGCTAAAACGAAAGGCGCTAAAGGAAGTTGTTGAAGAAGAAAAAAGGTTTCGCTGCTGGGATTGTATGCTGAGGACAGAACTTTGAGGACACATGGGAACGACTGGCCAGTGATCCTAGACGGGAACACATGAATAACACTGAAGGTGGTGATTGCGACGGGAGCCCTGGCCTCCCTCTCCTCCCCCTCGAAGCCTGCTCTCCCGCTCTCTTCTGCCTCCTGCTTCTCCTGTCTTTCTCTCTCCCCTTGTGAGTCTCGCTCTCTTTTCACACACAAACACCTCTCGGAACCTCTGTCACACACACAGGATCGCAGCCTCCACCCTTACGAGACTTGTTCATCCCCTGTGTCACACCTCAGTGAAGCCTGAAGAGTCATGTTCAAGGTTAGAGGGAGCTTGGGTGGGGGGGTGGGGGTGGGCACAACAAATTCATTTCTCAATCTCCAGATGCTCAGGTCATTTGTCTGGTTCCACAAGGACCTTAATGATTATAGGCTAGGGACCTTAATTTGCCTAGGATCAGACATCAAATTACCGGACAGAGGAACCATTCCACGAGGAATTTATCGGCCAAGAGATAGAAAGAAAGAATGCTAAACAACACGAGGGAAGCAACGCCGTCGAGGGAGAGAGGGCCCGGGGGGGGCAGCCCGCCCGCCGCCCCGGCCCTCCGCCCTGCCCTGCCCCTGCCTGCCCCCTGCCCCCTGCTCCCCCCCCCTGCCCCCCCTGTCTGCCCCCCCACCTGCCCTGCTCAAGGATACTGCAAGATATAGTGGATCGTCGTGATGCCGAGAAAGCGGAGCAGCGGTGCAGTTAGTGTGTGTGTGTGTGTGTGTGTGTGTGACAGTAGTGTAAAGCGCTTCGAGAGGCTGATAAGATCAGAAAAACGAGTGTCCTGTCCTCATCAAGAGAGAACTGCCGTCCATCTGGTGGTTCTTCACTTTATTCTTGTAGCTGAATGACTTAAGGAAGTCCTCGAGGAAAAATATGCACCGTACTTGCAGTATATTACCAACATTGTACAGTGTATATTGTGCACACAGGACTGCAGAAGTCCCACATCAATGAGAGCAGACTTTCTAATTGTCCTAACTCAGGACCATGACACTGCAGCAGTGCGCTAAGTGGCTGTGAGCTACGCCGATGCGGACGCATCGACTCCTGTGGAACTGCTCAGAGCTACGAGCTAAGTAGCGAGAACTCTTCGATACCAAGGCGCCCTGGGGAATCTCTGCCCACCGCTTTAATGACCACTGCCTTGGTTACTCATAACGGCCTCCTCTGCGTGAGAAGGAACATGAGCCCAGCTCTGGACAGGCCGTAGGCAGTTCTCATGGACGTTGCCACACATGTAAGTGTGGATCATGGCGAAATCCGGCGAACTTCTGCACCCAAAGCAGTATCACGTGTGTGGAAAGCCCCCTAGGATTGTGCATGTGGCTCCTTGTGGATTTGAGGCATTTTGGGTTTGGACAGCCTCGGGTGCTACGGACTTCGTGGTTACATGCCTGCAAGGCCATTTATATTAAAGTTGATTTTGAAAAGCCTTGGTTTTTTTTTATTAACTTTAATGTAAACATCTGGCCTAACATCTGGCCTAAGTCGCATTTTGTTTTACACCTGCATGCATTTCTTTCCCCACCATATAGGTTCCAAGTTTGCGGATTGCAACATTCTCCCAGTAAAAAATAAATAAAAAATGTACCTTTTGATCACCGATACATAGCGTGATCGCCTCGGATCGAATTTTTATGCTGCACTTACGTCTCGGTTCTGTAGGTGGAGCATCTCTCCAGCGGGATCTTCAGGACTCTGTTGTTGAGCCCCACGAACAGCGACCTGTCGCTGTGCAGGATCTGCAGGCTCAGGATCGGTTCTCGTACCCCTGGCGGGAGGAGCTCCATCTCCTCCAGGTAGCAGCCCTGCAGGTTCTTGTTGGGCGTAGCCAGCGCCTTCAGGATGGTGCCGTACTCTGATTCGACGAGGAGATACCAGAGAGCTCTTGTATACAGGCGACTAAAATGCACCTCTGTCTGTTAGCTTTCTTTCTTGGGGTATATGTATGAGATAAGTTATCTTTCTCCTTTTAATATGTGAGTTGTGTAAAAATAAGTCATAGTTTTATTTCTTTCCCCTCCTCTACTGACCTGTGCTGATATACATGACATGGTAGAGGGTGTCCATGCCCTGAACAATGTCCACCACCAGGTTGGAGAAGCGGACGTCGTCCTGCATGACCAGCGGGTCGACGGACTCCGGCTGGACCACGTCGTTCATCAGGTAGAGCCTCTGGGCGTCCTGCAGGCTGCGCTCCGTCAAGCCCTCGTTGGGACCCTCGTCGTCGATAGTACCACACTGGAGAGAGGAAAAAGAGGTGGGGGGGGGTGTTAGAGACGGACGCGAAGACGTGGGCTAGACGTGGGAAATAAACAAAAAAAAAAGGAGGCAGAGAGAAGACAAGGAAGAAAGACAGACAGGTACCTCATGTCTTTCATCGCAGAGAGTATGAAATCAATACAGCACGTCGGATAGTTTCGGCTCCAAATTCTATTCTCTGTAATTGCAACTTTTTGAGAACTAGCCTGTACTTGTGATATGACCATAGCAACAACACGGCGACTTAATGAGACACTGCGGAGGAATAAATATGAAATGACAGCCTCCCGAAAAGCTTTGTTCGGGCTGCAAAGCGCAGCTGTGGACTGCAGCTCCTGCCCCTTCTTTGCGACTTGAAATGAGAGATTGATTTGCCGGCATTTTTTTTTCTTGCCTGTTGTCTGGAGCCGTAGGTGGATTTCAGAAATGCGGAAATGATTTTAGATGTAGCAGGTGTCTGATACCTATATTATTAGATTAGTGCATCATATTTTTTGTTTTCTGTTTTTCCTCGTGAAATAATGACCAGTCCTCTCAGAGTGTTGCAGAATTGTTGAATGACTGGATTTGGATCAGCGTTACCAAAAATATGTGCAAAAATCTGTGACTATTTGACTTATTTTGCTTTATTTTATGGTAACATTTATTGAATTCTGCCATAAAAAAGACAATTTAAAGACCTCATTGATAACTGAACTTATGATAATGGTTATTTTAACTAACTTTTCAAATGATTTACTTATCAAAATAAAACTAACTTTCTGAAATAGATTATTTCTACAATTGAAAGTGTTTTGTAGAATTTTGGTGATTTGAAAAGAACGGATCAAATTCCCGGAGGTTCCCTTTGTTGCCCGAGTTTCCCAGATGTTTTTGAAAACTGATGTTTTGGGGTTTTTTGGCACAGTTCACCTTTCTGTGCCAAACCCCTAAAGAGCAGGACTGTGTTGAGACTGACCCTTTCTGATTTGAAGAGTTAAACCTACCTGGAAGTTGTGGATGGGGTTGGGCGTGGGAAGCCAGGTGGAGCGAGGGTTCTCCTGGGAGCGGAAGGGCCCGTTGAAGGCCTGGGTGATGGCGCTCAGGTTGAAGGCGCACACCGCGGACGCCGCAATACTGTTGCTTTATGGTGGAGATGGATGGGGGGGGGCAGCAGGGGCCCAAAGAGGGGCGACATGATGGGGAGAGATGAGGCGAGAGGGGGGAAAAAGGTAAAAATTAAGATGTTATTTCTCAACAACATGGTTCGTATCAGTTTACATGTTGGCAGTAAATGCGAAGCCATATCAGAAATCAACAGCTCCCAGCTGTGTAATAAATCTATTCTGCAACGTGTTCCATCCTCTTAATGGAAGTCCTATCGTTTATACCTGCGCCAAACAGGCGCCATGTCACAGGCTTACTTCGGCTGCGGGGTAAGCTACGCTATCAGCGCCGCGCAGTGAATGGGGACAATATTAAACCGAGGGTGCAGGAGGCGGTTGCACAGATTATGTGCCGACACACACGCATGCACACACACGCATGGCCGCCTCACAGGTGCCACATACAAGTGTAAAATCCGGGGCCGAACTGGCAGCGCAAGCAAAGCTGTTATCGCGATGCTCTTCAGCCATAATGTGCTGCAAGGTAACGAGTTTCTTAACTGCTTGCTCCTGGCTCGCCCCCCCAACGCAACACGGCGCCACCCTCAGACACCCTGCTTGAGCGGCGAACGGCCCGCTGCTTTGGCATCGGCTCGCGAGATGCCGATAAACCGTCAATTAGAAGATAGCAAGGGCGATAACGTTATAGGCGGCGGAGACAGCCGGAGCGGCGGAGACAGACGCCGCGGCGGAGGAAAAAAAGGAAGCCTTCTGCTAAAGGACGGCCCTTTGTGAGCTGTTTCGGTGTCTCGGATAAAAGCATAAACCAGTGACGGCTGCTGGCTGAAAAAGCTGAGGCAGAATGGGCTCAGCAAAATGCGTCCTAGGGTTTGGTAAATGGTTTCAGCGAGGCCTAAGTGTGCGGCTGTCAACCCTGTTTTCATTCCCTCTTTTCTCATTTTCTCATGACATAGTCACTAATCTCTCGGCTCGGCGAACCGTTCTGCGTCCTTATTTCAAGCGACTGCAGTTACAGCCACCGGATTAATTCTGAAACTGAGGAAAAAGTAAAGAAATAAATAAATAATAGGCGTCGATCTGAAGTTAGGAGTTTAGATCAGAACCGTTTCGCATGGATGTTCGCTCCCGACCTTTTGGGGGAAAAGGGTCGAACTGAGTCATCTTCGTCATCTTTGGACACGCACGTCGAAGACGAGGCTGTCGAACGGAGGTCGTACACGTAAACGCCGGAGTCAGCGCGGCCGCTCCAACTCTCCGGCGTTTACGTGTACGACCGCCGTTCGTTCTGCTCCCATTGAACAAAGGGTTTCAAGTCTCCTGTGCTTAAGAGAAAGGCTTTTTTATTTCTTTAAGAATTTTTTTTTAATAACCATGAGACTCATCCTTCTCTGGGTGCAGACCCCCCCCCCCCGATCTCGGATGCGTTTCTGAGAGCGCTTGAGAAATGTGTAATTGGATTCGCCCGGCTTTGTTTTTTCTCTCCCCCTCCTTTCAATACGGCCTCGTCGGAGATCCGGGTCAGGATTGCGAGGAAGCTAATGTGTTCCGTCATTACCGCGGGGTAGCGAAGGGCCGCGCGGCCCCCAAATGAGCTCAAACAGGTGGTTCATTGACTGACACTCAGGCTGCCGAGGAGAAGAGCCTCCAGACTTTCAGCAAAAGAACTTTTCCCTTTCTCTCTCTCTCTCTCTTTATTTATTTATTTATCCATTTGTCAGTGGCTCCAGTGAGGACTAGAGTGACTGTGGGGGGGGGGGGTGCTGCGGTAAGCCGGCGGTAACCGAACCACGACCCGGAGGAAAACCACAGGCAAATGAGCTGCAATAACTGAGCGGCGGCCGCGACAGCCTTTCCTCGCCCTCGGCGCGCACAACCACACAGTTTGACACGAGAGGAGGCACAAATCCTTAAAAAACGACAACGTACGGAGGTCTTTTGCGGCCGCGGCTCGTGCCGGAGCCGGACCGCGCCACGGACGGACCGAGGGGGGGGGGGTCCGCTCCCACGGCTCGGTTGCCGTACATGAAGCCAGGGGAGCAGCGTGGGGGGGGGGGGGCGCCGAGGGGAACACGCTCTGCCGCGCTAATGGGACGCAGCCCACATGTTTCAAGTCCGATTTAAAGCCTGGCAAGGTGACTGAAAGCTGTTTGACATCTGCTGCGCCGTTTGCTGCCGCTGCTCCGCTGCACCGAGGCCCCGGCGCCACCGTGATCACTTTCATCATGAGTGACGCTGCCGCTTCAAGCGATTCATCTCGTCCCAAAAGCCTGATCCCGTCGCCGGGTCTCCTCTCAGATACGTCTTCATTTCCCCGTCCAACTCTCTGTTGTTCGCTTATTTTCTGGGCTTTGAACTAATTTGTTCAAACCTTTTATTTATCCCTTTTTTTTTTTTCAAATCTTCATATCCCATGTTGCTTTAGATTTCTCAGTACATACTTGCTGTGCGAGCTGCACGTTGCAGGAAGTCACACCCACATATATCGTCCTGCTGCCAAAAATATGTATTAGAGCACCAAATGTGGATTAATCCACGGTTGAGAATAGTCCCAAACAAATTCGCTTGAGTAACATTTGAAAACTGCAGCATCCAGCTGTTTCAGGAACTAAAGAGAAAACATATATGTGACCTGTTTTTTTTGTTGTGTAGGATTATGTCATCTGTAGGAATCAGCAGATTCGGGTTTCGGTGTCACAGCGAGGTTAGGGAACTTGCAACGTCCCGGGAGACGGTCCAACGGTCCAAATTCCGGCGTTTTCACGAGATTCATCGATAATGAGAAAGACAGAGGATAACAGCGGCTGCTCGTTTCCCCTCCGTCTGACGGCCCCAAAACAGCCCAGATACATGGCGGCAGACGCCAGCGCTGCTTTCTACATGAAGGACTTGGGCGTGTGGCCCGGCGCTGGAAAGCCGGTGAACCCCTTCGCTCGGCCCGGCTGTCTGGCTCTCTGCAAAACCGCAGTCGACTCGGACCAGTACACCGGGGAGTTTGCCTGGTAAACACAAGTGGCTGATACACATCTCGATAATCTTATCTGTTTTGGCTGGACGCTGGTGTAGTTGCTGCTGCACGTCTTAAACCCAGATCCCTCGGGGTTTCTCTTTATCTTGTTCATTCTTAAATCTAAGTTGTTTTTTGTTCAGCTTGTAAGTTGTCATTATCACTGCATGATGAAATAGAATATATCTTTATTGTTCAGTGTGTTTTCCCTGCAAAATACCTGTTATAATTTTTACATCTATCTATAATTTATTTATTTTCTGTTATTTTGTCAAAGAATTTACATTTGTAATTATATTTCTAACTTCTTTTCAAAAGCACTTTGGTCAACATCTTTTTTTTTTAAGTGCTTTGCACATGTCTGACGAGAAAATAGACATCTGCATGTGCAATGTATCGATGCAACCGATGCAGAGTGAGAATAAAGTTGAGTCCCAGGTTTTAGGCCGACTCACCTAACCTCAATTTGTTGTTGGGGAAAAAAAGGAACAGCTTAAACTACATCAAGGCCGATGTTTCAACTTCAGTGAATACCTGCACCGCAGCAGAAAAGATAAAGAGGGAAAGAAAGGGGGGAAAAAGGGCCAACTCAGCAGAGCTACATGGCTGCGGGGACCACAAAGTGAACCGACGCTATCAGGATTACCCATCCACATTTTTATACCGCACAACAACGCGGCAGCCAACGGCACCGCTTCGGCCCGAAACGGTCCCATTCAGAGGCAGACCGAGTCAGCAGCACCCCCGCTGAATAATGAACCGATAACCCCGGGTTAAACGGGCCGGACAGAGCCGCCGGGGTAGGGCCGGAGCCGTCGCACGGGAGCGCCCGGCTCGCCGAGCACCGCGGCGCCGCTCATCAGTCCAGAGGCGAAATTCTGATCTCTGCCGTACGTTCGAGTCCAAGTTCGGCTTGACCCGTTTTTTTTGCAGTATTTCCAATCGAATGCTAAACGGGCCCAGGGCGTCCGACGAGTCGTTTCCTGTTGTTGTTGTTGTTTTTTAGGTTTTTTTTTTTGTTTTTTCCCCCCATATTTAACGATGAGCTGCAAAAACCACCGGTCCGCAAGCGGCACACTCTGTCAGACTGTATTCAGA
This sequence comes from Istiophorus platypterus, assembly GCA_016859345.1. Taxonomy (NCBI): domain Eukaryota; kingdom Metazoa; phylum Chordata; class Actinopteri; order Istiophoriformes; family Istiophoridae; genus Istiophorus; species Istiophorus platypterus. The sequence goes on along the minus strand of CM029122.1, from coordinate 6,218,266 downwards.
TCAGGCCCAGTCATCCACTGGGGGCCCCGCAGTTCATTTCAAGGTAGATTTGATGCCAGTGAGTTGATAGGGGGGGGTGGGGGGTGTAAAATCAGAGATACTGTGCAGTTATGCGGCTCCCTCCGCTTGGCTGCCAGGCAGAGCATTTATCACCCCACGTCAAATCTGATCCCGCTGATCCCTCCTGTCGGTTTCTCTTTTTTCTCTCCTCCTTCTTTTTTTTTTTTTAAATTGAAAAACGACTGTTGGTCAGTGTTTGTGCGTAAATCTCGCTGCCTGATAACGCGCTGCATTATCCACATGTTTAAATTCCTCTCCCGGGCTTCTCCCACCTGAGGGTGTCGCAGGTGGAGGGTGAAAATTCCACAGGAGCAGCTTCACAAACCCTTTTGCCAGCACACAGTGCAAACTAATCCTTTTCTCGCATAATCGGGCCCTTGCGTCGATCTCATCCGCACACACGGAAAAAAAAAACTGACTTTCACGTTCTTAATCTGCAGCCGAAGCTCTGATTGGTCTGTTGCGTCTCCAGCTGTGGAGAACAGTCACAAATGAACACAACGGCAGACCCAAGGAATTCGAATCGTTAAAAAAGTCGACGGCTAACTCGGACATCTGGAACGGGTCTAATGGTTCCTCTCCCCCTCTTCTTTTCTTTGTTTTGACACCCCCCCGACACACACACACACAATTTATGACATAAAAGTGCCCCATAGCAAGCTCCCAAAGGCCGAGCCGATGTCTTGTTTTTTCCAAGCGACGGTCCAAGAACCAAAGATAACCACTTTACGATGATATAAAACAGAGAAAAGCAACAAATCCACGCGTTTAAGACAAGGGAACCCGCAAATGTTTGGCAGTTTTGCCTCATAAATCACCCAAAAGATAAATCACTTATCACAACTGTGTACTGGGGAACAATTTTATGTCGGTCCCCTAATGAATTAACGGGCCATTTGTTTCGGCGCTCCTTATCCCGTCTCAGATATGACACCCTCCTGGAACCGGTGAAGTGGAGGGGGGTCAGTCGAGTCACCCAGAAAACAGATAAGGAGGCTCATAATTAGTCGGTAATGGCAGGTTAGACACCCCGGCAGCGGGGGCCCCCCCCCGCAGCGCCGCGCTCGCGGCAGAAGGACCCCGCCGACGAGGGCCCGGAGTTAATTAAAAGACCCGGCCGCGCTCGGAGGTCTGGAGTGTCCTCGTTCTGACGCAACGCCGAAGCCCCTCCGCCCGGAGACGCTCGGCGGAGACGCTCGGCGGAGACGCTCGGCTGATGCACGTCTCAGCAGAACCGTTCGCTTCCTTTCCTTTATTCCATCCTCTTCCTTCCTCTTCTCCTTTCTGAAGCAGCCTGGAATTACTAATTGATCTGTGATATATATATATTTATATATATATATATATATCTTTTTTTTGACCCATTTTACACATCAAAATCACTCTAAGTGATGTGGTGCTCATCGACTGAGAACAGTTGTATAATATCTGGTGATTTCGTGGAGATTTCATGAGGTTTTTTTGGGCCCGTTGACCTTCTTTTTCCTTCTTTTCCTGTAAATAAATCCGTCTCGTTCATGTCTCCGAGCCGTCACCGGGGTCACTCCGAAATCATTTGGTCGGCAGATTTTTAGGAAAACTCGGAGAAGGTTTCTTGGGGTCGGGGGGGGGGGGGGGTGTTGGTCACCCTCCAGCGTCGAGCCCTGGCCCGGATCCCTCCAGCGTCGAGCCCTGGCCCGGATCCCTCTAGCGCCGAGCCCTGGCCCGGATCGCGAGCAGACGGAGGAGAGGCGCCCCGGTCCAACTCTTCCCGTCCTGTTTTTTACGGCCCCCGAAACTCCCGGGAGGAGCTGGGAGCCTGTTGAACGGACGCCACGGAGAGAGAGAGCCTGTGTTTGTGGTGATTGCATTAACATACCCGGGCCCCGACGAGGGAGCCGGTTTCGGAGGGAAGATCAACGGGGTCGCTTGGGAAGGGAAGGGCGAGGACGGGAGGAGACGAAGGACGATGGACAAAACCTCTGAGCTCACTGACTTTTTTTTTCTCATTACCTTTGTCGCTTCCTTCTTCCCTCTATCTCTCTCTCTCTCTCTCCCTTTATCCCCTCTGGCTTTTCTCTTCTTTTTCTTTTTTTTTTTTAACTACCTGCCGAATCCCACTCCCCATCTCTAGCTAAAGACGACGGCAGGGCGACGGGACGGCGACAGGACGGCGACGGGACGGCGACAGGATGGCGACGGGAAGGCGACGGGAAGGCGACGGGACGGCGACGGGACGGTGACGGCAGGGTGACGGGCCGCAGCTTGACAGGTGAGGGACCAAATTGCGACATGGCTGGTTCGACTTCTCCTTCATCCCGTGGACACCGGCGACCACAACTGGTGACACACACACAAAAGCCTGGACCCGAGCGCCTCATACAAAAAAAACACTTTACAGACAAACACACACACACACACACACACACAGAACAGACCAAGACAACACTGGACCCAGTCAGACTGGAAAAAAAACAAAACATCGCATTCATTGCAGCTCGTTTCTGGAGATAATCCCCTCAAATCAAACTTGCCTGATATTCGCAACTTATCTCCAATCCGGTAGCTGTGAACAATTGGATGTCAGCATCCAAGCAGCTCTGCCACAGATCCAGTCAGATCCCTCTCTAGGGCCCGTGAACCCCCCCCGGTCATTGAACTTCGCTTGGAGAAATAAAAAACGCGTAGTCCCCGACACCACGTCTTTAGGTTGTATTCCTGTACCTGTTCAGCCCAGCTCTCTGCGAACAGAATCTAAAATTACAGAGCGTCCAAAGGTTAGCACCTAAGGAAAGGCCACGGAATTACAGTATAATATATATAGATATGATATTAAATAAGGAATATATTTTGAGGGAAGTGCTTAAAGGAAAACTGATAGTGTCACAAATTAAGTGTTCGTCCTCTGGGGGCCACAAATGTGCTCGGAAAAAATTAGCGCACGCTCTCCGGGGAATCCGCAAGTGGAAACTGTCGGGGCCACATCCGAAGACGTGTGGACTCATTCTCTCAGCGTTTTGCTGCAGATTTGCAGAATATTACGTTTTGGTTTTTTTTTAATGATAATTTGTCCCAGGCTAAAGACTTGGTAAAGGGGGGAACTTTGACCCGGTGGTGACTCAAGATAAAAGGTCAGGAGGTAACGGAAAGTAATTGGGAGTCTTAATTGGGGACCGTGAATATTTATGCAGATTTTCACCACAGTCTAGCCAGACACTGACTGTAGCGTCTTCACCGACGTCTTCACCGACGTCTTCACCGACGTCTTCACCGACGTCCTGTTGTCTGGGCGGGCCGGGGCACCAGACTGACACCGCCCTCCTCTGCCCGGGCTCAGCATACTAAACGCGAACAGGCTGCGAGCGTTTCCGCTCCGTAATGAAGTGTGCGAAATTAACCCCCCCCCCCCCCCGGAGCAATCAAAGACCAGAGGGAGCGCGAGTCGGTTCGCCGCTCGGCTCAGGGCCGCTCGCATCCGCGCTGATCATTAGCAGCAGCGGGGAGGCTCTAAACTCCGGAAAATTCCCTCTCTCCCTTTATGGGAGAGGAAAGTGTCACGGTAACAAAACCTTGAGGGCTGAATGAGAATAAGCTGGAGCTGAAGTGTTTTGGTGCCTCCGTCACTGTTCCCCCATTAATATTCTCGCCGGGCGTTGAAAGGGGCTCTTCAGCACAGCTGCGGCTTGTTTTGGTTTCGGGTTCGCTCGTCCGCTCCATTCAGCGTCGGGGCCTGTGTCGAGGAGCGGCGGCGGCGGATGAGTGTGCTACATTACGGCGTTTTTGTTTGTTTGTTTGTTTGTTTTTAACACTTTGCAGTGTTTATATTCAGATGCTTCGGCACCGGCCCGTTCTCCGTTCGCGCCGGCGCCAGCAAGCGCTTCCCATCTGCCACATCTTAAGTACGTGTATGTATTTTTTGTTCTGCTACATCTTCAGCGCGTTTATTTGTTCTGCCCCCCTTTTGTTCTTAAAATGATCTAAAATACACTCACCCTCACCCCCTGCATTTGTTTTCTTCATCCCCAGAGAAGACGCGGAGCTAAATTAAGCGATAAATGTCACAACAATGTTTTCTTCTCGCCGTGAGAATTCCCTCTACTATATTCGATTGAATTAAAATCACAGCGATGACAGATGCTATAAACCTTTGTTACCCTTTAAGAAAGTACGCAACTGCAAATTCCGTCCGCTCCCAAGGGAATAATACTCAAGGTAACAGCGCGGCTTTAGGAATGAGTAATAGGTAATGAAAGATACAGGATATCGCCTCTGAGAAATGAACCGTTTGCTGACAAAATCATTTGCGAGCGCATGTGTTCCCATAAAAAAAAAAAAAGCAATAATAAACCGTGGCAGGGTTTGTGCTGAGGTTAGATGAGATGTTGTTATTACTAAAAAGTTACTGGAGTTTTAGCAGGAGACGTCATATGTCCCAAAAAGCAAAGACTCGTTCCCGAAATGTCGCCAGTATCGGCAACAAAAGCCGAATCCTGAGGTTTGACCCGGAAACGCTGACGAGGTTCCTGGATCCACTTTTCAGCTTCAGCCGTTTTGTTTTGTTCTTTCCCCGATTTACTCTTCGGTTCGCGCTTCAGCTGCGTGGCGGTAAATGTGAATCAAAAGGTGGCGGGGAAACGCCCCCCACAGCTCGCCGCCACCACGAGAGGCTGAAGCCAACGTGGAGGCGGAGCCTGGACTGCAGGGGCCCTAGTGATAGGGTTGGAGGCGGAGCCTGGCCTGCAGGGGGGGCCCCCAGATACGGCCCGAATAGTGACCCTGTGACCCCCCCCCCCCCCCCCCTCTCCCCTTATTTCCTTACTTATTTCCTTTCTTACTTGATTCCTTACTTATTTCCTTCCTCACTTATTTCCTTCAATCCTGCCTTCCTTCCTTCCTTCCTTCCTTACTGACTTCCTTCCTTCCTTACTCTCTTACATATTTCCTTACTTACTTCTTTACTCCCTTACTTATTTCTTTCCTTCTTTCCTTCCTTATTTCCTTGGTTATTTCCTTACTTATTTCTTTCCTAATTTCCTTACTTCCTTACTTATTTCTTTCCTTATTTCCTTACTTACTTCCTTACTTATATCCTTCCTTATTTCCTTACTTACTTCCTTACAACCATTCACACTGATTAAAATTCGTAAGGAGAAACTCAGTTTAAAAAACTGTTCTGAGTATTTGACATCGTGTTTGTTCCATTTTAAATATAACCTTCTTTTATGAAGAATTGCTGCTCTATTGAGAATATCAACACTTAATCTGAAATATACTGAATAAAAATAGAATGAATCACTCTTATTTGGTATTGAGACCAACTGTGTGTCCTGGGAGAAAAGTAGGACGATGAGGAAAAAAAAAACATTTGCGTAAATAACCCTTTAAATGTTTGAATCCTGAGCTGAAAAAGCATCTCTGCAACAACTTTTCATTCATGCTCATGCGAAAAATTCAAGTTTAGGCATCGAAACTTTAAAGAATATCACAACAATTTTGGGTTAAATCACCAGATTAGAGATACAAAATAACAGACCACAATCTGTTGTCCACCATCGGAGGCCTTATGGGTTAAAATGCACGTGTAAACCGGCACGGTACCGGACTCAGCGACCAATTGCATTCACTCACACATTGGTGGTGAAGATGCCGTAGATGAGGTCCTGCTCCGGCAGGTAGAAGGTGCTCTGCAGCTCGTTGTAGTAGAAGGGGATCTCGCCGGAGCGCGAGCAGTTGAGCCTGGCCTTCATGAACGTGGTCCAGGTGTCCTCCAGCAGGAAGCGGCCGCCGATGTCGTTCTTGCAGACCCGCGCCACCCGGGAGTAGACCGTCTTGCCGCAGTCGTGCTCCACGGCGTTCTCCCTCAGGAAGAAGAAGGTGAAGAGGCCGATGTCGTAGGCCGAGATGAAGTGGGGCTCTGCCAGGAGGAAGAAGGAGAGAAAAAAAAAAAATATATGCAACATTTATCCTCTAGATATTGTTGTATTGACCCCTGTACTCCATGTTATTGATTTCAATAAAAACTTTGAAATTCTACGGTTGCAATTTTTATTTATTTATTCTTTTTAAGATGGCATGGAAAAGAGCATCAATGTCAAATGTGTAAATGAGGGGAGGTGCAGGGGGAGGGAGCGGGGGAGGGAGGGAGGGGATGCGAAGTAGCTAATAAATCTGTCTGATGTTTTGATGGTAAATCCATGGAGCTATGTCTGTTCAACTGCACGCCCGTGCTGCTTTTATGGCCCCGGGTGACACCGGCGGTGATTAATGGCCCTCCACGCTGGGTGGGTTATCAGGTAAAGCAGACTGAGGAACGGTTTGAATGGGACGTTACTGTCATCCTTTGTAAACACATGACTCACGACAGAATACTAATCCTTTTTGCCGTGAGCCTGGAGGCAAAAAAAAAAAAAAGAGAGCTTGAATGTGCGCATCGATATTATTCTTAAATCGAGAACATGGGGTATAACATCTACATTTCTGGAGGTTTCCACGTAAAACATCTTTGTTAACGGCTTAAAGGATTAGTTCACCCAAATTCCTCAAATAACATTTCCCCCCGCTCACCTTTTATAGTATCTAATCGTGCAGATGGTGCTGGCTTTATGTGCAGACGTTACAAAGATATTTCGGTCTGACATTTCTGCGGGCGCCTCAATACGATCTATGTGAGCGGAATTTCGTTCGTGGCTCTCAGCGTCTAAAAAAGTGAAATCGGAAAAGCTCAAAAAGCAGCAGAAACAGAAAACAGTGGCCTGGTTACTCTCTGCCACTGTTTTTATTTGTTCTTTTAAATAAACTGCTTTCTGTCTAAGAAATAGTTCCCAGTGAATTATCACCGTGTTAGATCCAAACCGGGGTTTTGGGTCGTCTTCAGAAAAGTGGGGAACAAGAAAAAATAAAAAGCACATGCTCCTTTAGGGTTTGAGATAATTCTGCCAAGTTTTTAATTACATATAAAAAAAAAAAACATTTCTCCAAACAGGGGTTTTTAGTGGCTCGTGAAAAGTTGACATCTTGGCTGTGCCTTGTTTTTCAGAGGACGGCGCGGAGCGAGGTGGCCCATACGTTATCGTCAGCCGCCACGTTGCCCCTGAGAAAGACGCAGAGTCTGTGAACATCGGCCCGAGATCTCAGAGTTGAAGCCGGAATTATATTTCAAATGATAAAGAAACTTTTTAGCTAAGGTTGGTGTTCGTCGCGGGATTCACTCATTCTCAACAGAAGAACCACCCTCGCGTAACTTTTTCTGACTTCTCACGGCGTCGTCGTTGTTTGAAGCCGAACAGCCTAAAAAAAGAAACATCCACGGTGCTGATTTGAAACTGAGCTGAGTGCGGCTTCATCACATCTTAAGTTTTGTTCTATACTGTTTTCTGCCGCTGCGTTTTAAAATATTTATTTATTTATTTATTTTCCAGGCGGGTACCATTCGTGTGCAGGAACGATGAAAGACAGAGCGCTGCTCCGCCGCCGTCGCTCCTCGCTCCTCCCCTGGGGCCCATCGATGGTAAGTAATATCACACACTCACACACGTGCTCACACAAAAACACAAATGGGGGAATAACCCTTCATTTGAGCAGATGCGTGGACACCCATAAACAAAAAAAAGCAAAGAAAATAACAGAGGTGCTGATGTTCATGTCGCACAGCTGCACAGCTGCACGCACACACACACACTCACACACACACACACATACACACACACATACACACACACATGCACGCACACACACCTGCACACACAAAGTGGAGATGGCCTGTTAACAGCCATGATTGAAAGTGCCTCAGGGACCAGTGAGGCTTTTTATAAGAGAGTTAAGATTGTGAAACAGAGCAGGAAAAGACAAAAAATAAAAAATAAATAAAAAAGCTGTCAACACTTGCTGCAGCCCCCCCCCCCCCCTCCCCGGTTCCCAGTTTTGGACTGACCACAGATGGAGGCATTTGCGGTGTGAAAAGACGATTTTTGGCAAAGAGACAATCAGCCGAGGGAGAGTTTCAAACTGTTTCCGAAGCCTCAATCAGGTTATATGAAAGGGGCGGCCAGCGCGGGAGACCCCCACACTGAAGTTACCCTGCGGGATCGCGGGGCGAGCGCGTCGAGGGCGGGGAGGCGGCCGGGGGCCAGTTCAGCGGGGGATCGAAGAAACTGTTCACATTTAAGGAAGTGGACGTCCTCATCTGCTCATGTACGAAAAACCTGCCATTAAACAGAACCAGCCCAGCAGTTCCACTGTCGGCACTCTCACCTCAACGCATGACACCCAAGGTGTCATTTAATTTTTTTACAACTGTGACTAAAAAAAAAAAAAACAAAAAACCCCAGAGGTGCCACATCTGTCGGGTCTGTGACAATTACTGCATCTGAGGCTGAGGGGGCAACGTCAGAACTAAGCGAAGGCGCTTATTGTGTTTATGTGTGTCTCAGCTACGTGATGTAACGGATATATATGTGTGTGTGTGTGTGTGTGTGTGTATCTCTGCGTGTGTTTAGCAGCATGCTGTGCATATTTCTGCGTATCCATACCTGTGATCATGCATTCTGTATGCGCGTCAGCCAAAGGGCAGGCGGAGCTAACGGATATTACCGAGGGGGCAAACGCGGTGAACAGTTTCTTTTAATGTTTTTTTGTTTTGTTTTGTTTGTTTGTTTGTTTGTTTGTTTGTTTGTTTGTTTTTCTCTCCCGGCACCCCCCGCTGACTGGTGAACAGATTGTTCAGTCGGCCAGTGCCGGTTGGGTGCTGGAGGAGGGAGGCTTCTATCACTAACATCACATGACGCTTTAGATCAAACACAGTTACATGGTAAAGAGGCTGTTTAATATTCACATAAAGGGATGGAAAATGTAGCGAGGATGAGTAATACCCATTCATTTGTTTTATAATTCATTTTTACTATTACTTATATAATATATATATAACTTATAATACTTTATTTTATCCTCAGTCGTTTTCGCACTTGGGTATTATACCATTCTTCAGTTGTATTCTATTAGGTTTATTCTGTGTCTGGCCAGAGTGAGAAAAAAAAGTAGTTTAAAATAAATGTAGAAAATAAAATAAAATGAAAACTAGAATTAAAAGTCCCCTATGAAATATGGAACGGTATATTAAAATACTAATAATCTGTTAAACCTAACACTTTATGGAGGAAATGAAATTACTATCACAACGTGTGTGAATGAGATCGACGCAGCTCCGGATTACAGAAAATAACTTAGTTTGATTCCAAAAAACAACATCGACGTTATCGCTCATAGGCAACGATGTCTTCAGCTTCCGTGTCTAATCATCGCAACATGAAGGATATGTGGAACCTTCGGTCAGAATTAGGGAGAGACTGCCATTTGATTAAAAGGGATTTGATTGAAAATGATTGAAAATGTTCAGAGATCTGCTCCGAATCGGAGTTTCTCGTTCTTTAACTCTCGGTGCCTAGAGTTGCCAAATCATAACCAACAAAAACGTCCATGACTCTTGGTTTTAGTCGGACACACTTCAATCAAGAAATTAACCATTAATAAGAAACGGTTAAATTTGATTTCTTAAAGCAGCAGCGAGGGTTTCGCTGTAGAACTAATCCAGCCAAAAAAACAACAAAACAAACAAACAACACACATCCTTGAATATTAAATCACAGTAGCGTCAGCGATACCGGGGTGAAGGAAGCTGCAGCTAAAGGTGTTTGGCATGAAGACATCAGCGGATTAGATAATGAGAAGTGTCAGGCTGTAACGGCCACCGTGCACACACACATACACGCGTATGTATGGACACGATTGGATGTTCTCGGAGTCAGCGGTTGACTGAGCCAATGATGGTGGAGCATGAATGAGGCAATTAAAACACCAACACGCTTCGCTTGCCGGGAGCAGATATCGTAGAAAAAGAAAAGAAGAAATGAAACGTAAACACTGTGCTTGTAGAAGTACTCATTATTTAGTTTGCAAAAATGTTCAGTATGAATGTTTCCTTGTTATGTTAATTAAAAAAAAAGAAAAAGTATTGTCTTGGCTGCATTAGGTTTACTACAAATACACAGTATTTCGCTCATGCAAATTAAAAACTCGGATTTCCGTTTTGAGGTTGAAATGTCACGTTCTGTTTTTTTATATGTGTTGGTGTGGTCGGGAGAGGAATCTATTGCTTTGGGTCCATTTCAGTGACCATACGTGCCAAAACACGCCTTTTTACAGAAGCCCGGAGGAGAGCGAGAGCGAAATAACAGAAATATGAATTGAGATTCATGTCCTTCAGGTGCATGATGGGGAAACAGTTGGTCAGCACCTGGCAGGCCACCAATCCAATAAGGGAACAGATTGATTAGATCCAGGGCCCCCTCCCTGCCTCCGGTTCTCCTGAACTAGAGAGGCTTAGAGCTGGAAATGAGATTTTCATTCACAGCCCAAATCCACCGGGAACCCGACCCCATAACCGTCGCGGAATCAGCCGTGAAGGGAAGCAGGCTTTGTTTGTGATGGCATGGATGTGAGTGCGCGTGCGAGTGTGTGCGTGAGTGCGAGTGCGTGCGTGTTCGTGTGTATGTAGCCGGAGCGGAGTGCAACATGTGTGTTTGACTGTGTGCAGCCAGCTGTGATTATGCTGATGAGGACACTATATGCTTTGCTACTCAGCTTTTTCCCTCCCACATACTCTGTGTGTATGTGTGTGTGTGTGTTGCTTTATCGCACACAGACACACACGGACACAGTTTGGACACGGGCAGAACACATACAGTCAAAATACATATATTCACTGCATTTATGAAATATTCAGGCCCCTTCACTTTCTCACATTTTGTTATGTTGCAGCCTTTTGGTGAAATCTCTTGAATTAGTTTCTCTTTACACTTACACTCATCACCCTGCAACATCACAGCAAAAACCAAATATATATATATATATATATATATATATATATATATATATATATATATATATATATATAGGCAAATTTTTTAAAAAAGGAATAAGTGAAATATCACATTGACATAACTATTCAGACCCTTTAGCCAGAACTTAGTTTTAGCACCTTTGGCAGAGATTACAATCTTTTCTGTGTGTGACACAACAAGCTTCACGCATCAGGTTTCAGGGATTTTCTGCCGTTCTACTCCGGAGACCCTCTCAGGCCCTGCTGGTTCGGATGGGGACCGACGGTGGACGCCCGTTTCCAGGCCCGGGTTCCAGGTCAGGGCTGTGGCTGGGACCATCAGGGAACCTTCGGCCCGGTCTGAGGTCCCGGGTTATCCTGGGGCTGTCTCTGTACTTCTTCTCCATTCAACCTTCCCTCCACCCCCACAGCTTGACGCTGCCTCCATCCCCGCTTCGCCGTGCGAATGGCGCTGGGCGGTCGATGAACGGCGGCCGGTTTCCTCCATACACGACTCTTAAGGCCGACCGGTTCGATCTCGGTCTCGTCAATCTTGTTTCTTTAAAGTCTGAGAGTCCTTCAGGTGCCTTTCTTTTTCTCTAAGCAGCCTTCCCCGTGTCTTTCACTGAGGGGGGGCTTCCATCGGGCCACTCTGCCATAAGGCCCTGATCGCTGGGGGGCCGCAGTGACGGTTGCCCTTCTGGAAGTCTCCGCCTTGCTCCTTTGTTTTTGCCCTGAGATGCATCGTCAGCCGTGAGAACTTACGGGGACAGTTTTGTGTGTCTTTCCAAATCATGCCCAAATAATTGAATTGCAAAGGATCTTTATACTTATGTCAATTGGGTATTTCAGTTTTTCTCCCTTTTCAATAATTTTTTAAAATTTTGTCATTATGGGGCATTGGGTGTAAATTGATGGGGGGGGGGTGAATTCAAACGATTATGGCATAGGGCTGCAACATAAAAAAAAAAAAAAAAGTGGAAAAAAAAGTGAAGGGGTCTGAAAACTTTCTGAATGCACTGTATACAAGCACACGCTCACATGCACACAGTCCTTGCCCGGTGTGAAGCACGCTGTGTGTTGTAATTTCACCCTCTCCCTGCTGTGAGGAATAATTACATCGCTGACTGACTCTTCAGTCTATCTCCTCTGCTTCCCTCTCATCCCCATCCTCTTCCCTCCCCCACAACTCTCATCCCTCCGCTCTCAACACACACACACACTCAGACACACACTAACACACACCCACACACACCTTCACACTCTCCCACCTTGCAGTTTTAGTTGCATTCGTCCTTGCCTTTCTCATTTCCCCATTCCCGTCTCTCCTTCATTCTGGCCGACTTCCTAGAGCCCAGTTCTTTTTCGCAACTCACTTCTCCCCATAATACAGCTGTCCTTGAATATGCGATGATTTGTTTGAACATTTAGTTGAGCAGTGCATTAGTCATACAACTGAAAATTAATCAACAACTCTGATGATGCAAAATTTGATTAAGTCTTTTATCAGGCAGAAAATGTCAGGCACTCATTGGTTCTGGCTCCTCAGAAGTGAGGATTTACTGCTGCTTTTCACGGTTTCATATCATTGTTATTTTGGTAACTTTGGGTTTAGGACTGCTGGTTACACAAAACAGGCAATTTAAGGACCATGGATTCAAGGATATTGAGATGAATTACTTTCTGCCTTTTATAGAATAAACATTTCCTGGTTTAAACAGGAAAATGACCAACAGATTGTCCGATAGTGAAAACAATCATTAGTTGCAGCCCCGGTTACTTTCACTAATTATTGCCAAATGTTATTTACCCAGAAATTTCTGAGTCTCTCTCTCCCCGACTGTGCTACTCAATGCATGTCATGTGGTGGAAGTGGATGCCGAAGCCCGGAGGGAAGAGGGAGGGAGTGTAGCCGACGTGTTGCATCGGCAGCGAAGGACGGATGCAAAAAAGCCATAAACACGGCCGGTCTGGAAGTTTCGGGTTCAAATTTAGCAGTTTCTGGTTTCGGGTCTCAGTTTTAGGTCCCTCTCATCCTGTTAGTACACACGCGCACATGAACACACACTCACACACACACTCACGTTCAGTTGGGGTAATTTTTTCCAATGTAAATTCGCAGCACTGACCAGCACTGACCCAAAACCCGAAAGTGGACCGACTGTTTTATCAGTTCTCCACAGAGTGTAGCCATTAGCTTCAGCTCGGCATGAGCGGTGCGCACACACAGCACAATATTAGACTTTGTGATTGGATGTTATTAATCAAAATGCAAATGGGGAATCGCTTCTTTTTTTTTTCTTTTTATTTCCACAGGCTTGTACCTCCAACTTGCTTTTTTTTATATATATATAAATGAACCAGATATTCACAAACGCAGTGGTTCATCTTTTGTATCGATAATACAACCAGGAGAGTTTCATTTCCATCCAAACCGTCGCTTAACATTCTCAATGATGCGGGAAATGAATTCCACCTTTCACTTCCAGACGACTAAAATAACTCCTCCCATTCTGACGATTGAATATACCTCAATAAATCCAATAAACGGAGCTTTTCTGCATGTCAAAGGAATTCGATGACGACCCCTTTCCAGTGGGATCGTCCATCTACCTTTTCTGCTGGGGTCAGATGTGTGTGGATGGATTTCTGCCGCGACGCGTTCAGAGGAAAAGGCCCAGAATCAGCAGCAGGGAGATTATTGACACGGACACCGGCAGGATTGACGGCATTTTGTGTTCTCCGCCATTCCATAAATCCCTCCGATTCCCGGGCGTAGCCCGCGCTGTGCGTTCTATACACAACCTCAGATCCAAAACAGTCTTTGTTATCCTTTGAAAACGCTTCCTGTCGGATTGATCTAACTTGGCCGTAACAAAAGAGACGATTGTGCTGGAGGCGAAAGTGCAGCCTTGGCCCGTCTGCCGCTCCGGTCCGGCCTAGGAAAATGTTTAAAGCGTTGGGGGGAATTCTTAGAGATTGTTTGACAAGCGTCTTTACCCCGCAGTTTAACCTCATGTGGATTATTGTGATAATCCACCGAGAGTTTAGACTCGATCAGATTACTAATCCTATTAGAATAGATCTCTCATGTCTGATATGGAACAGTGACAAAACACTGACCCTGTGAAACTCAAACCAGTTTACTCCGGACCAGACCATTACTGTTTATGCTCATTTCACAGAGCGTCGTGCTTTAGATGCCCTGAAATGAATTTAAGTCAGTGGATGAAAATTAATCAACAGTTTATCAAATTAATCATTTAAGTTATGTAACCATTAAAAAAGGCAGTTATTTGCTGGTTAAACCTTCTTCAGTGTGAGGATTAGCTGCTTTTCCCTGATTACATCTTCGGTTGGTTGGACAACAAGCACTTTCAAAGCGTCACCTTGGGCTCTGGGAACCTGTGATGCTGTTTTTCACTAATTTGTGACGTATTAGATGTAGATCAGATGATTAGCTGGCTAATTGAAAAATGAATCACCATTAATTTGTAATGAAAAAAAAATCATTAGCTGCAGCACAGAAAAAAAAAATGCTAAAATGAAATGATACTAATATTAACTGTTCAGTGTGAGCCGAAGACCGTCATATGTGTCTTACTGTACCGTTGAGCCATTTAGAGTTGTACTGGGCGGTCCGCAGAGGTGGCATGCCCCCCATGTGGCCCGTATAAGACGGGTTACGGTCCGTGGCGGGCACGGGCTAGGCGCTAGGCTCCACCGCTCCCACCACCCGGTGGGAGCAGGGTCAGATGGCAGGGCCCACGCCGCTCAACCGCCCCCCAGCACGCAGCCAGCACGCTGTGCTGCAGGGTGAAAAGGGGTGAAAAGAGGTGGCACGACGGTCGCGGGCCGAGCCTCTAATGGAGGCTACTCCCGCCCCACAGTTGTGGCGGTGGCGGTCGACGGGCAGGCGCAGCGGCAACGCCCTCGCCCAGCCACGCTGTTTTATTTTAGCACACCTGCGGTGGGTGAAAAGACGGTGCGAGGGGGAGAGGGAGAGAGAGAGAGAGAGAGACGGAGAGATAAAGGGGGGTCAGGGAAAGTGACGGGACAATCCTACAGTGTTTTTCGCTGAATTCCTGCAAAATTGCACACACTAACACACACGCTTGACCGTACCTCTCGGGTAATACACAGCGGCTGGAAGGCATTGGTTCCACAGGTCATGACCTCGGTCTTGTTCACCAACAGGACTCTGATGTAATTCTGACATTCAATCTGCAGAAAAATGGGGGAAGAGGAAAGCTTTAAAAAAAAAAAAAAAAAAAGTAGTTATGTGCCGGGGTGGTCGGCTAAATACTCTTCGAGGTTTTTCGCTGAGGAGAACAATGGGCCGAGTCCTCTGGTACCAGACTGGCACGCAACCAGAAGCAGAGCAATTCAGCGTCTGCAGCCTCTGCCATTGTGAGTCCGTTGTTCAAAAGTATGAATGCTCGTTTGCAACTGAATGGAAGCCTATTTGTGACATCGACAGATGCTCCAGAGTAAGTCAAGTATGTGTGTCAGAAAAGAGTCAAATCAGTTTTGTTTTGGTTTTTCGTTTTATTTTTTCTCAACAAAGGTGTGAAATAGATTTATTGGTAATGAAACATGTTATGTAAGAATCATTTTTATGGAAATGGTGCTGCTTTGTTTGTGGGGAAGAACTGAGGTAATTGCAGTGACAGAGGTTTCAAAGAGGATTGATTGCCTGCTTTGTGTATATGGTATCACCCCTTTTTCGCTCTATAGGCAAAGAGGGAGATAAAAAAAAATTACGTTGCTCTCGGTTCTCCAGAAAAAAACCGCGAGGCGGCGGCTGATCACGGCGTTGATTATCAGACATATTTGAAATGGAGACCTTTTGTGTATCTCGCTATCTTGCCCTCAGCTCTCTTGTGCACATTTTCCCTCCCTTCCCCTTGCCCTCTCGCTACATTGCAAGAAAAACAACTCTTGATTGAAGGGTCTGAAATAGCAGTTCTGCACGGAGCCCTCCCATGAGGCCCCGTAAGGGCCACACCGCATCGGCCAGAAGCGATCGAGGCGGCCTCTCTGAAAAGCCGGGCAGCGCCGACTCGAACTGCTGTAATTGGGGGCGGGATCGAGGTTACCTCTGTTTTGCCTTTGCTCTGACAGGACCTCCTGGTCTCCTCGTCCGGTGCCCATTCGGTCGCCTAGGAAACAAAAACAAGAAAAAAGTCCAGGGATGAGAAGGGAAAAAAAAAAAAAAGAGTCCAAAAAAGCAGTCAGCTGAGTCCTTCAGACGCTACAAAGCAGTTACGCAACAACTGACTGTTGCTAATACTGTAGGCATGCACAATAAGACGCATGAAAGGACCTTAACCTCATTGCTGTTTGTTTTTTGTGTAAACATGGCGACCGGCTTGCCAGCCAAGAGCTTATTGGAGGGTAGCGGGCAAGGTACCCAACGAGAACGAGTTGAAGGGCTGAGGACCGTATTAGCATGTAAATGGCCTTCTCCCCGTCTTCCTCTCCTTTCATCCCCCTCTCTCTATCTCCCCCTCAGAAGGTTCTGCAGCGCTTGCCGCCGCTCCGCCACCCCGGGCCAATTATATTCCTGTTGATGGTTGTGTCCCGGGCATAATTATGGATGCAGGCGGCGGCGGCAACTGCAGCGCAGACATGCCGATGCGTGTGCATACGCATACACGCCACTCGGCCCCCCTCCCGGCATGAGGTGCGTATGCGAGAGAGGTGGCCAGGGGACCCCCCCCACCCCCTCGCCAGCCCTGTTGTGTGTGTCGCTGGCCCCCGTTTCGCAACCCTCCCCCATCCCCTCCTCTTCTCTGATCTCGCTGCCCAAGTAGGAAGGTTGCCTCAAGATCTAAAAGTTAGAAAGTCGGCCATTATATAACATCGGCGCGTCTGATTTTGCACATTTCTGTTCTGTTCTCCTGCACAGGGCATTTCCCCGGCGGACTAACCACCCCGGTCGCATGGATTCCCGTCCTCGCCGGGGACGAATCGGCCGGCGGGACAAGCTCGAGGCCCGACGTCCGGCGAAGCCCGCCAACCCCAAGCCCATCAGGAGTCAACGCCGAACTGCGTCGGAATATTCCAGGAGCCGAACGGGAAGACTCCAACGAACCATCGACTCCAGGGTAAAGAAAAAGAAAAGAAAAACAACTAGATCATAGCTCACATAGCTCATCACCACCTATATGCAGTCTGGGATCATTTTTTTAGGTATGAATTACTCCCGCGGTGATATCGCTCGTGCGTTTTGGATCCCCATTTTGCTATAATTAACGCTCACCGGAAGCGACCGGGAACTGCATAGCCCCGAGACTCGGTGGTGGATTCTGCTGGGAAAATATAATTTTCAGTTAATCGCTTTTTAGATCCTCAGCATGGAGAACGCCGCACTTTAGGAATTTAAATGGAAGTAAAACAGTATAGGCACATTTAATGAAAATTTAAGAGAACTGCCGAAATCTTTCTGGGGACAGTGTGGTGAGCTTAAATTCATCGAGTGTGGTGGTGGTGATGGGGGGGGGGGGGGGTCTCTTATTTCATGGAGATCATGGAGTATTTCATCTATGCTTGCAGGAGGGGAAGAGTGTGATTTTGGATGATTAGCCTCTGCATAAATTCTGGCTAATGAGCGAACACACCAGACGGCACAGTACTGTCCACATCCTAATGAGCTTGTCAAACATCTGCATGTTGTCCTGGGTTGTCTTTTAATCCTTTTACTCTAAGCCTATATTCATAGAAAGTAAATGGCCGTGCTATTGTTTTTTGATTGACTGCACTGCAAGAACCATTTTTCTGCTGCAAAAAACACAAAATTCTTCCACACTTTCTGATGCCTTGTATGATTGTTTGTGATGCAACTTAAAGCTCTTTTAATGGCCAAAAGAAACCCGCCGTGCACGACCTGCTGCGATGAAGCGAAGGAAGCATTTAGCAGATAAATAGTCAGACATTTTTGATATCTAAAGAGTTGGTGGAGACCAAACAAGAGCTAAATGTGGAGAACTTGCAACATTGATATTTAATATCATATTAAAGCTTACATGTTAATATGTTTTTAACACATCCAGCCAACACACGTGGAGTCACGTTTCGAGTCAGCTGATGAGCGTACGTCCAACACTTGCTTCGCCACGGCCCTGTTTTCGGTCTCCACAAACTCCTTAGGATAATGTCTGGTTTCTTCAGCTGCTAGATGCTCTGCCACAAGCTAGTTGCTGACTGTGGGGCCGCAGCTAAAGATGAGTTTAATGAGATCGGTGAGATTGATCCAGAACACTGCGGCTAAGAGTACGACGTGAAAAATGCCGAAAGACTGTAAAACGCTCCGAGGAGCCGAATGGAGCAGCAGAGTCACATGGTTCAACACGTTACCCTTTGTCATTTGAACCAATGTAAAAAGATGTTTATTAGGGGACTTCATCCAGGCTGTACTACACATAAAAACCAGACAAATGCGCTTTAGTTTACAACCATATGTAAGCACAGATTGGAGATGGAGATTGAGACAAATTCATTAGTGGCATAAAGCTATGTTTAGCTCCTGCAGCTGGTAGAGCACCAGTAAGTGGGCTCTGGCCCATATTGATAGTTACAGCTCATCTCCCTGTCTCCCACAGCAGCTCCCTTCAATTAACCTGCCTCAGACTGCACTGGAGGGAGGGAGAGGGAGAGAGAGGCAGCGGCGGGGGACAGTTATATAAAGTAAACTGTGATTAAAATGAAACTTGAGCTCCAGACACCGAACACAGAGAGTAGGTGAAGAAATTTAAAAAAAAATAAATTAAAAAATACTGAAAGCAGCTAATGTGCTCCGCGGGAGCTCGACTGTCTCGTCACGCCGCCGCCGAATAGCGCCACCAGACAGTCGACAGCAGCCTCGGCGAACGGCGAGGCACCTGCCACTCAGGGGGGAGGGCCCCGGTCCATCTCGGTTGCAATGAAACGCTGCCCCTCCGCAGCCCCCGCCTGTCAAGCCCCTGACAGCCTGGGGGCCGGTGTTATGACATCATTGTAAACGCTCGTGCACACAGACACACACACACACACACACACACACATACACGTGCACAGCGATGGATGCCTTTGCGATGAATCATAGCTTTGGGCATTACCATCTTTTCGGCAGGGCCCCGTTTCCAAGGATCCCCATCGGCTTAACCCGCTGACCTTCCCCAGAAAGCCCCCCCCCCCGTCCATCTCCTCTTCTTCACACCACTTTGGAACAAAGCCACACTCACACGGAGCCTGTGAGAATACCAATTCTTCCTCAACATCCTCTCCCTCAAATACCTTCCCTCTGTACCAAACCCTGAATGGCCTGACTGCCATCAACAGAGTGAATGAGACCTGAATAATGTGTGGGCAAGAAGCAGTGTTTTTGTTTTGGTTTTTTTCCCTCACAAAAACCTAACATAAATTACAGGTAAGAGATAAAGAGAGAAAATAGTATTTTCACTTTGTTTCCATGTAGATATTTAAGTTCCCGTTTGCTGTATAATTATTCATTTGTGATGCAGAAAAACCCGCATCTCCTTTCTCACAGTCTCTTTATTTGTATTTTGATATTATTCTTTTTTCGTTTTTTTGCAAAAACAGCTTCCGCATCTGTGAGGAAGTTAAATCCACATTTGGTGATCTCCCTCTCGTTCGTTTTTCTTGTTTATTGAGGTCACTTCTCCTCCAAAGTCGGGAAATACAAGATAAAGATCAGATAGGACCCTGTGCACTGTCGGGGGCAGCCACCGAGTATCTGGTGCATCGATCTTGGAATGAGATGCAAAGTTGTGTTCAAAAAGCTTGTAAAACACAGAAAATAGCCAGCAAATGTCCCTGAGCCTTTCTGAAATGTGTCAGAACAACCGACTGCTCAGAGCTGCTCTGCTTCTGCAACACCTCCTGTTGACGTTTGGACGGTGACAGCGATTCGATGGAGCAGTGGTGATGAGGAGCAGGACGTTTCCTAGCAGGTCAATGTCAAGGTCTATGTCGGCGTTTCTAATCATCTGAAGACACAATTGGTACAGTCGATTCCCTGGCAAGGACTACGAATATCGGCATCAAATTTGTAGATATTATAGTCATAAATCGAGCACAACTACTGTAAGAATGCGGATATTTAAATCACTGTCCCTGATGCACAAAATACTAGACAATTAAGCAGTCATCTGCCTCTCAGAGAGGACTTTAAGCCATTTTTCAGGCTTGAATTCAGCCCAAGGCCACTGAGCCTGTTTATTATTTGGGCCTGTAGCCACAGATGCATGTTTAGAGTTCATTTCAATCCATTAGCAAGGCCAACAAACGTCTGTGCTCCTCGCCATCAATTCCTCCTCAAAACCTGAGCCTGACACCCCATTTCTCTCCATTTCACTCCTTACAGACACAATAAGAATATATTGCTCCCGGCATGTTTTCTTAACGGAGCGAAGGGGTTGTGTGTGTGTGTGTGGGGGGGGGGTGTGAATTTTTTATAGGCAAATAAAAATTGCAAAAAACACAATTAATGGGAGGAAAGAGGTTTCATCACTTTTACGGCAGAAAGATGGTTGCTGGGCTCAAAAATGAATTCCTTTTTTTTTTTTTTTTTTTACAAGAAGCATAGAGGAGGGGGGGGGGCAGGCTGCAGGAAACACAACTGAAGTAAAGTGAGCGGCTACGGCTGCAAACGCCGCCCCTGCAATGTGGCGCTGTGTTGATAAGGCTGCCGCTCGCTGACACACTGCTAACATCATGTGTGACAACTAATTATAACTCATGAATATTGTAAATAAGTGTGTCAAGGGAGTATTGGTTGTTTGAATAGGAGCTGCCTGGCAATTGTTACAGTGAAAATAGATTTGTGCAACAGTGTGGTGGGATTGGGCTTGACGGGTGTGAGCCGGGTCTGGGAAAAGCATTCGAAATAAAAAAACGAAATGCAAAAAACAAAAAACAACTTGGACAAATTCTTTGACAATGTCCGATAATTTCAACGTTCCAGCAACAGCTGAGCTGTTACTTAATATGTCGACACCATTCTGATCACATGCCCTGAGAGTGACAAGCCACTGCGCTGTCGGCGTTCGGTGATGGAGACTCAGGAGGAAGATTCCCCCGTAATATTCCTGGTTTGAGGGATAAAACCTATAAAAAAAAAATAAACAAACTTTGATCGTTTTATGAAAGCAGGTCATTTGCGATCACGAACCATACGTACGTGAAGACGCTCGCGGGGGGGGGGGGGGAATGTTTTCGTGTCGGCTCCTCCTGTTTTCTTCCTCGCTGATCCACCTTTTTTTTTTTTCCTCCTCTGAATGTTACTTAACCATTGAGACAAGGGAGGAAAAGAAAGACAGAAAATCTGCATATTCACCCACCAACCTCACTGAGGGAGCCATCATCTGTTTTGTGGGGTTTTTGTTGTTTTTTTTTATAAGGTGCCCTCACTTCAAAGCATCCCACACTTTTAGACTGTTGATTCTTTCCTCTTATTTCCATTCCCTCACCCCTCAGCATGACATCCTCCCTCCCTCCCTCCCTCTTTTTAAAAAAAATCAACTCTGCCTTCTTCTATCCACCTACATTATCTGCTATTTTGGGTAACAACCCACACAGAACACACACACACGCAAAACTTGAAAACGTGGCCAATTTTGGCACAGACCCGGCGCCCAGGCGGTGCAGAGAAGGAACAGGTGAAAGACACCGGCCGCCGGTGACGCGTCATGCGCTTGTCTGACCCACTTGTCATAAAGATCATTGATGTTTAACAAAAACCAAAAACAAACAAACTAAAAACCCCCCCTCGTGCTATGCTCGTTTTTTTTTTTATCTCGTATTTCCGACAGTATTCAAATTATTACGAGAAGAGGTGTCGGCGCTGTTTACAGTGGGATTTGAAACCGTAGCAATGGCGTCAAAGGCTAAAAGAAAAAGAAAACACAAACAAAAACCCCGTATCCACCCATTCACCACCTGAACTCTCTGCTGCCCCTTTAATAAAGTCACACTACTTCCCGAAGAACTATGGCGTTGGATGATAAGAGCACAGGAGACTCTCAACCCTGAATTTGCAGCTTAATAGGTGCAGGTTGAGGTGTTATCTTGACATCGGCTTTTAGCTACGTCGTCATTCGCCGTTAATTGTTCCTAAGTTGGTTCTTTACTCAGAATCCATTGTCTCTATTTTCCTGTTTCAGTTGCTGGGTTTTTTTTTGTTTTTGTTTCTGTTTTTGTTCTTTTTTCTTTGTTTTTTTTTTTTTTCTAAACAAGAGGTTTGGCAGCGATTCATTTCACGGAAAAATGCGCCCGAACGGTGAACACAGCGATCGGCGGGCCGTGGCCTCAGCCGCTGCTTTAATTATTGATGGCAGAGAGCGACTCCCTGACTTCTGTGTGAGTGATGGAGTATTAAAGGAGAAACGTGTACATTTGGTGGAGGTTTTTGTTGTTTTTTTTTTTCCTGCCACAGAAGTTTGAAGGAGAGAAATGGTTGACGTGCAGCACTTTCAGCCTGACCTGCATACAGAGCAGGCTGAGCTGCTAAACAATTAAGCGCAGGTGAGGGGAGCAGGAGCTCTGTGGGAGTTTTCTTTCTGCAGAAGTCAGCAGCAGAGGAGTTCAATTAATTGTGAAAAAGTGGTGATATACACCGTTACCTACACATCTTATTCTTGCCGCCGCGGGGGCCCGGGCGCGTGATGTTGAGCGGCTTGTCTGTATCGTTAACTTAGCCCCCCCCTGCACTTTTAAGACAGTTCATAGATCGTCTTGTTATTTTCAGCTGGTTGTTAAGTAGGTTTTCGCGTAGACATCTGGGTTTTTTCAATAATCCGCCCGTGTTAAGGACAAAAATTTTTATCTCTTTCTTGTTTGGAGGATCTCCGTGAAGCTGCGCTGTACCATTGTCATCTCCGGTCATTAAGGGCTCCTCACAGTTTACGGCTGCGGGATTCCTCTGCCGCCTTCACGCTGTGTGCGAAGTTGTTTGCGTGTTGCCACGGTAACCTCCGTCAGGGGTCTCCGTTGTCTCCATGGACCTCATGATATTATTTGCATCCGTCTGTAACGCCCCTGTCTGAACCTCGACAGGGGGAAAAAAGAAAATCCCAAAATACGATTGTCATTTTTTGTTATTTGAGGTTTTTTTTCAAATGCATCGTGCATCACATGTGTTCCTTCATATAGGAAGCGTCAGCTTGAAGCCGTAGCCTGTAGCTATTGGCTGACAGGTGAAACAAAGCTGCTGATAAAAAGCCATAGTCAGAGATTCAGTGCCCTTCCCAGAAGTAAAAGTCTGGGTAGAATGGGCTTTTGGCAAGCGTCTAGAAAATCTGTCGTTATTGGAGAAACCGGTCTGTGCGGCTTGGGCGGGTAGGGGGGGTTCGGGAGCTGTTTACGCAGTGTCATCAATAATGTCTCCCGATTAAAATCGAGGAAAAGAAAATGTCATCAACCTCGGCACAAGCAAAATACTGAAATGCAGTTCTGAGCGGCGACGGCAGCACATCAGAGGTGCCGCTGGGTCGGATACGAGCCGCCTCGTCACACCTCGGCTTAAATTCCTGTCTGTGATTTCATTCTTTTTGTTTGTTTTTCTTCAAACTGCGGCCAGTTGTTTATTTAGTCTGTGAGCAACGTGTTCGTTTGGACATACGGGACTGGAAACAGCAGATATCGTCTTCGTTGGGCTGACACTGATCCAAAATAAATAGAAAAAAGCCAACACTGGCCCCGATCCCAGTGCTGTGGATTGATGTGACTCTGTCTTTTTAAATGAATGAACAGCAGAGTAAACAGATAGATATTTACATACTTGTATTCACAACCCAACAATTTCCAAGGCCACAGACTAAATGACTGATCCAAGGACACACCCACATCCTTTCCTCTGTGTTATATACATTCTCTCTCTCTCTCTCTCTCTCTCTCTCTCTCAAACACACACACACACACACACACCTCTCTCTGTCACACTCTGACTGACTCAATCAGTGCAGCATGAGGTCAGTGGCCCACGTCATGCCCTCGTCTTCACGCTGTCACAGACAGGAGTGACGAGGGTGGCGGTCGGAGGGCGTGTGTCGGCAAACACACACACACACACACACACACACCTAACGATTTCCAAGAAAAAGTTCTGATTAAATAGCCGCATTGTCGAGAAACACAGGGAGGTGCAGACGGACTGCAGCGGGGGAAACACTCCTTCAGCCGCTCGGACGAGGCCGTGGACACTCCGGACAACCGGCGCAGTTTCAGCCTGATTTCAAGCTCGAAAAAGGACTAAATATTTCACCCTATACCAGGAGCGTGCAAATCACAGAGCTCAGCTCAACACACACACACACACACACGCCTGATCTTCAAAATGACTACGGCGATATATGATGCAGTACTGACAAAGCTGGGTACCGAGCGTCATTATGCTTTCAGTACAATACCCAGCTGCAGACACCAAAACGTGTCTGCATCAAATGCTGGAAACACCAAGTTTACACCGAACGCTTGGGCAGATTTCTTGCCTCTTTGTACATACTGTTTGATCAGATATTACTAATGTCAAGCATAGCTATCTCTAGTTCTAGCATAAGTGCCCGTGCCAAGAACAACGCTTAACACTAATCCACCAAGCTGTTTGAAACATCTGGTTTATAATATATTTATGATATTCTCCAAACAAAAGTACCGGAATAAAAAATCATTGTTTGGTCTTGGTACTGGAAAGTATCTAAGCGGCACTAGTAGCTAATGTTACCAACAAAATCCTTCCGTCAAAGTTCAAGTGTGGGCTAAAGGGAAGAGGACAAACATGCGGAGAGGCAGAGCAGGTTGAATCAGAGGATCTTCATGTATATGAACAGGCTGCAGGTCTAAACGCAGGTGAAACCTGGTGAGGGTTTTTTTGTTTGGTTTTTTTTGGGAACAAGAGCAGGATACATAAGTGCAGGGAAGGTTTCGAGAAACCCAAGCTAAAGAGGCGAACATGTGGCGAAGGGGAGGGAGAACGTGCCGGGAAATGTACACCGAGGCTTAATGAGAGAACGAGGGACAGGTGTGCGGAGGAGAGCGAGGAGATCGTGTGACTGGCGAAGGGCGAGAGGCTCTGAGGGCGCCGGGTGGGCAGGTGGGTAGTGACAAAGCCTGGTTATGTCCGGGGAAACAGGAAAAATACACATCCCCACTTTAAATAACCGACGCGAGGTTAAAAACAAAATCCTAAATGTGCCTCTGCGAGTGTTCATTTCTAAAGAGCCTTAATATGCAGAGCGGCTGTTCCAAGGGCACGGTCGCGGCTGGCGACCGGGGGAAGCTGCTTCCCCCTCCGATGGGGAAGCGCTGAGCTTTGAGCGCTGTGCGGTTTCAGCGCCTGCATGTGGCTGCCCACCCCACGCACCGTAACCCCACATCGGGCGGGACGGCAGGCGAAAGCAGGCGGCCTCTCAGCGACCAATCAACCAGCAACGCAGATTATGCCCATTGGTTGAACCGTGCCTCTGCCTGAGTGCACCCACACAGGATAAAGGATAAAGATGCAGCTAATACAGAAGAACGTAGGACTGCAGCAGGTAGTGTGGTCGCAGGGCTGATACGTCTCAGGTTTAACAAAGTGAACATTTCACCGACGCGGTGAAACGTCCCCGTGAGTGGCGAGCTTTTTAAATACGTCCCATGAGGCCGCGCTGGAACGCACGGGCGTCTGTGGACAGCCTGCCGTCGGTCGTGGTCTGTCGTGCTGCCTTTTAAATGGCATGAGGCAAAATACCTGTTGCCTTTGCCGGCATTTGGAGTTTGGGTTATTCTGTGTTCTCAGTGTTTCTCTCCGGTGGCACTTCTCCATTTGCATAACAGCCTCTTTTTTCATTCTGTTTTTCCAATTTGTATTCTGTCTGTGCTTGTACATAATGAAACCCAATACCGGATTTATGAGGCTGATACCAATATTTACAACTTTAAATAAATTTGATGATAATATTTCAGCCAATATCCATTTTTTAACATAAACACATAAACGTCTTTCACGAAGACCTGTTTGGGCAATTCTTTTTGCTCGAGCCGATCCGTCGGATTTCTGCGGTGCAGTGTCTTTTTTACTCGTCGGCCAACGAACAAGCCGAAGCATCGCACCTGTGACGGGCTAACGTTGGCCGATCTATCTGCCCGGCCGATTCATCAGTCAAGCTCTAATGCACAACTCCATTATGTCAAATCCGTGCTCTTATGTATTGTATATATAAAGTATGTATATATTTCTTTATGGCAGGATAAAACCAAACATGGGCAAATAATTTTTCGCCGGCAGTAGCTGACACAGCAGCTTTTCTGGTGTGGGAACATAAATTCATGCTAAAAAAAAAATCACTTAGTGAAAAACAATAATAGTAATGAATCTGCGAGGAAACGCTGCACACGCAGGTACCATTAAAAATCAAAGGAAGGATGCTTATTCTTTCTCGGCCAACCGGCTGAGCTGCGGCACGTTAGAGGGCGACAAGTAGCCCCCTCTCTCCGCTCTGTGACCCATAGAATATCCCTTCCATCCTGAAAAAGGCCACATCAATAATTAAATCTCTGGCCAAACTGCAGCAGGGAAATTAATGGAGAGAGCGAGTGACATCAGCTGTGACTCATCAAACTCAGGGTGAGCGAGTGGAGCTTGATGCGGTGGGCGAATGGAAGGTATGAATGTCGGTTTAACGTCCCGTCCTGCGGCCTTCCGTGAGGACCGTGGCGACACGCGATGTGCATTTAGCCGCGTACTGTCCGCTCTAATGCTACCTGCGTGGGAAAAGGTCGGCCCTCAACCGGACGCCGGTCCCTCCCGTCCCCGGGGAGCCCAGCGCGTCCAACCGAAGCACCTACAACAACAGATGCGTTTATTTTTCTTGCTGCCGCACCGGGACGTTCCCAGCGTCGACGAGGCGGGTTTGCACGAGGCACTTCCTGTTTAAAAGAGACACAAACAGTGGGAGCTGACCCTTTGACCCTTTAGGGTCAGCTCCAGCTCCGCCCTCCGGGCCGGGATCCGCCACAGGGACACGATGCAGGCCGGGACCGAGCAGCAGCAAACGGGCGAACCGGCTGCTCCGTCCCCGTTGTGACTGTCGTTTTCTAAAAAAGCCACATCCTGTTTTCTGCCTTCGCTCAACGCTGCTCACTGCGAGTGGTGTCGGTGCCTCCACATCTGCATGACTTGGATGGCTAACCACATTAAATTTGAGATTAGTCTTACTCGACTTTCCTGTTTCTCAATCTCTGCAAACTCATGCTGTGAAACAAACTTTGTTAAAGCGCACACAACTTTGATTTAAATTCCGCTGGAGGTCCGCAAAGCTGCCAGCAAATGTATGAGAATGAGTCTTGGGCAAAGATGTCTTTTACACGGTTTAGGTGTTTGATGAGTGGTAGCTGATTCTCCATTTCTTCTGATGGAAATCATTAGAGGAAATGATGCAGCCATTAAAAGCATTTCTTCTTGGGTTTGAATATTTAATATCATTTTTAAGAAACTTAAGGGCAAACCTGAGGCAAAGAGGTTAAACTGCTGGATTGTCTGACACTTATGTGGACTTGCTGACTACCGATGTTATTGCTTATAAGTCAGTGAGTAAAATGCATAAACTGTATTTCTACCTTTTACTTAAAGTATAAACTTTATCCATTTAGATTGATAAGTTGAAAACAAACTGATTTTTTCTACGAGAAGTACAATCCATGTTGTTGCACTGGGTATTATGGTTGAAACTAATATCACTATTCAAAATCTCTATTTTTTTCTGTAACATTTGCCCCTGTATGGCAAATGTGCAAGATGTAATTTTGAGGAACACATTATGCAAAACTCTTTACATGCAAAAAACCTCAATACATATATTTAGTTTTATATATTTACCTCCCGTATCAATATGGAGAGTTTGGTATCACAATAGCGCGATAAAATCACCACCATCACAATATGGTTCCATCACAGCTAAAACGATTAATCAATTTATCGATTGGTCAGGTGACAGAAAAATAATTTGCAACTATATCAATAATAGATTAATAATTTCAGTTATAGATCAATTTAAAAAGAAATGAAACTCAAATCATTCTCTAGCTCAAGTTTCTTTAATATGTTTTTCAGTGTTTTCATATTTCAGAGACTAAGCAATTGACTGAGAAAATAATTTGCGGATTAACTTGATGAGAATAATCCCCCTTAGATTCCATTCAAAGTTCTGATAGAGTAATACTGAATTATCAGCCCGGCATGCGGTATCGTTAGAAACAGTAGGATGAATGAGGCGTGTCACCGTGGTTTCAAGTTCATAATCGTAATCAAAACGTAGCCAAGAATATCTTTACTTATCCGACTAACTTACAGACAGAATATCAAAAAGGTACAAATGCACAGAGAAAAACACTCAGATCAGATAAGAGTGTATCGCCGTGGCGCCATTTTCCCGGAGTGCCACCGTCAGCCCGTTTCCCAGGCTCCGCATCTGAGACGAGGCCATCACAGCGCTCAGCGGGACGGCCATCCGGGGGCTGGTCCTCGTCGGCGGCCGGCCGTGGGAGCCGGGGACCGCAGCTCAGCTCCAACGAGCCCCCCCCCCGGTCCCCGAAACAAACACCACGTCAAGGACAAATCCCAGGCCCACGAGCACACGGGGGACACAGCTCCCGTCCCGCCACTTCTGACATGTTCTCAGCAGGAAAGCTAACGACAAAACAAACAAAACAAAAACTAAACGAAGAAAAGAGAAAAAAAGTCGCGTCCCAGTTGGAAAGTAAGGAGACGGCAGGACAGAGGTGACCCTCAGTGAGTCTCACTCCGGAGGAGAGCAGGACCCCACTCTGAGCCCCTTCATATCGGGGACGATGGCTGAGGAAATTGGGCGGCGAGGGAAGGAAACAATCGAGAACTGTATCCTATTGTTGTTGTTGTTTTTTGGAAAGTGCAAAATCATCCGAAAAAAAAAAAGAAAAGAAAAGAAAAAGAAAAAGAAAAAGAAAAAGAAAAGCGCCGTTGTCCCTTCTCCACAGCCCCATTAGCCCCCCCGTGAATTTACTAAAAGGACAAACCATTTAGAGGGAAATGCTTGACCGTGCTCGGCCTCACGGATCACTGCAGTTCAACAGCAGCACACCTACGGGATCGGACAGAGGCTGCGTGTGTGAGTGTGTGTGTGAGTGTGTGTGTGTGTGGTTATGTGTGTGTGTGTGTGGCTATGTGTGTGTTTTGGAGCTTAAAGAGACAATCACAAGTCAGGCCGAGCTGTTTTCCACTCGTCTGCCCTCCTGCGAACATTTTTTCGAGCATCTACCGCATCGTCTTCGGTTTTTTGTTCTATTTTTTAATTTTTTTTTTTTTTACACTGACACGACGCATCGGTTTGTGACAAAAACGAGCAGCTTTTCCACGTCGTGTTCCTCCATTGTTGTCTGTAGCGCTGAGATAAGTACATCCAGCACAATGCCTCTCGGAGTAAAGGTCTGCATATTTATGTACAACCTGATTGTTGCACACATTTGGGGGGAAGAAAAAGAAAAACCATGAGAGTGAAATAATAAATGGGCAGAGAAGAGAAAAAGATTCATCGGAGGAATGAACACGATAGAGACTCGGCCTCAGTTCCACAACGGGAGCAAACACAAAGCTCTGCTGAGGACAAAATGTCACAGGTAGAGACCTCGCGATTATTGTCAGTAGATAAGGAGGAGGAGGAGGTGGGGGGGGCATGTGCAGCCGGCGAGGAGGCGATAGGGAGAAGAAGTGAGAGTGGAGGTGGTGGAGCTTTGGGGGGGGTGTTGTTGGCCGATGGATGGATGGAGACAGATATGTGGAGATCCAGACAGTAATGTGATGTTTACATTCCGCCTTCATGTTGCTGTTGTCTCAGCTACGCAGGGATTATCTGATGGACTGACAGAGACCTCTCTTCCTCCTCCTCCTCCTCCTCCTCCCCCTACCCCCATCTCCTGCCTCTCCTTTTCTACCCTTGCACAGGTCGCAACAGGGGCAATTCACATCTGCTTATTAAAGAGCTATTTGGTGCGAGCGTACTTTTAACTACCCACTTGATTCATGCCCACACGTTGCCTGATGCAAGGTCAGTTTATTTGTTCGGTGCAAGTTTACTTTTTCATTTATTTCGTATCAGTGTTCGCCGCTTTATTTATTTCACGCTTGTGAATACGTCCCCTCCTTCAGTTTTATCTTCCTGTTGCTGAAAGGCACATTTTTTTTCCTAATTCCTCTGTAGTTTACATTATATTCTAAACAAACTCCCAGAGTTTGTTCAACTTTTTGTAAGCATTACTACACCGTACCCAAAGTCATTGATGATGGTATTATACTTCTTTTATTATATAATGAATTCTTAGGTTATCGCTTGTGTGCACAGAATGAAAAAACATTGTCTTTTGGGAATTTGGAGGCTCGAACACCTGTAACCGCTAATGATAAACAGCCTCTTCATCAGCATAAGACGTATAACGGACGGCTAGAAAACAATTGGCTGCGTTTACTTGCTGGCTCACTGATTATCTCGTAAAGGACACGACTTTCTCTTGTACAGGAAACTCGACAGATTGACGCTCAAACACGGGAATCTGGTGTTTGTAACTAATCTTTCAAAGTAAACCACTGACTCCCCACAAACAAAAAGCTGCAAAATTCAGCTGCACTTCAGGGGGGGAAAAAAAGAAGATGTGTGTTTGGACGTTACCGAACATATGGGCGCACTACTGAGAAGAAGATTATGCTGCAGAAGTGGTTCGAGAACCACTTAAATTTCGATGCCCTTTTTTTTCTTTCCTTTTTTGTACTGGGAAGTTCGCTCTGCGATTGCAGGGGTGGGGGGCGGAGGATGGTGGTGGTGGTGTTTTGGGGGGGGGGGGGTAGTAGTCTATCCAGCCAACTGCTGCGATTCAATGCTGACTACAGCTGCCGTCCTCTGTGAGCCAGCCCGCAAAACTTTTAAGCGTCCCCTTAAAAGCCCCCGGGGGGATAAGTGTTTGTGCCCGAAAGCATAAGGAGTCATCAGCATGTTCCTTCAGCCCTGTGATACAACAACAAGCCCCTCACTTCCTGTTTGTTTTTCCCTCGTGTTCTTTTTTAGTCGCTCGAGGAGGTGATGAGTTCTGCCGCCGTATAAACGCCAGCAAAGAGCAGATTACTCTATTGCTCCAGATCGTTCTCCTCTCTTTACCCCCCCACCCCCCGTCTATCCTGGCATTGAGCTCAGACCCCGCGCCGTCGTCCGAGCGGTTGATACGGGCGGCGAAGCTCTTGGCCGTCTCCAACGCCTCGAACGTGGTCGGGAGGGGAGGG
Source organism: Istiophorus platypterus (assembly GCA_016859345.1). Lineage (NCBI taxonomy): Eukaryota > Metazoa > Chordata > Actinopteri > Istiophoriformes > Istiophoridae > Istiophorus > Istiophorus platypterus. The sequence goes on along the minus strand of CM029122.1, from coordinate 6,187,070 downwards.
GAGGCGTTCGGGACGAGATAGAGAACTTAGGCCCGTACACATCATAGATTGTGTAATTACCTGAATGTACCTACGTGACGAACGGGCGTCAGGCAGCGGCGTGTTCTTGGCAGGACTGACACAAACTGACAAGGGCAACGCCGACTCCTCTGACTCACAAGAAAAAAAAAAAAGAAAACCCGGCCAGAGACAAAGACGTTCGGTATAAATCCTGTAGCTGTGTGGTCTCGTACAAATATGCTAGTGGGAGGAGAATCAATATTCCATCTCCTGGCTGTACCTTGCAACATGAGGAAGAAAGAGAGAGGCATCTAAATCGGGCCCTGCTTGCGTTATTTCCTATTACTCCTAAAACTACAAAAGAAGATGAGAGAGAAGGAGGGAGGAGACTGGCAAACAATCTCTCCCATCTCAAACATGAAAAGCCGCTGCTTTCCCTCAACCTTTTTCTAGGGTTTCTGTTGTGGTTTGTTTGTTTTTTTTTCTTGACAACAGCCGAATTGCTCATAGCACATCTGGCAAATCTGCATCTAAATACAAAGAAAAAATAAACAACGAGACATAGAGACGACAAAAAAACAAAAAACAAACTAGAGCCCCGGCTCCCCTCTCGCCGCCACCTCCGCCCATCAAACGCTCGAGCTTTTCTATACTTTTACCACTCGCCCACTCCTCTGCTCCATCCATCACCAGGCATTCACACACACACACACACACACACACACACACACACACACACACACACACACACACACACACACACCATCTCCCACCATCTCCCACCATCTCCCACCCCCCCCTCCTCGATGGTCTGATTGCAGCGGAGCTCATGTCGCCGGGCACATCAGTGACAGGGCTCTGTCAGCTGGGTGCCTCCGGGACGGAGCAGGTGGGTGGACTCTGCAATCAGGGCGCAAACGCCGGCGCTACGTCTCACCGCAAAAAAACAACAAGCAGATAAAAATAATAATAAAAAAAAGGACAGCGAGAGCAAATAAAGACTTTAAAAATGAAAAGAGAAAGGAGGGCGGAGGATAGAGGCACAAGAATTCTGATGTTGAGACCAGGGGCCCCTGCCTAAGGGGGATGCAGGAACATTCCCACGGTTTCCGTGCGTCGGGCACGGCGGCGTCCTTGCCATGCTCGAGCGGTTCCACGGGCTTCGGCGTTCCAGCGTGAAATAATAACAGACACGACGTTGAGGGCGGGGGGGGGCTTGTAGGCGTGTCCCCGGAGGCCGCCGAGCGCCCTCCGCGGCCACGTCCCCGGCAGGTGCCGCACAGCCGGAAGAAAACTACTTCGTGCGTCTCTACAGACGCAGAAGCCGGATGACATTGGGGGGGGGGCAGACTGAGAGCTTGTCACCTCCCTCACACTCTCTCATATTCACTCCTCTCCCTCATTTGTCTTCATCCCAGCTCCGAACGTGGGGTTTTCGGTGTTGTTCTCTTGGTTCCCTGCCCGTGTCCCCCCCCCCCCTGTTATCTCCCCTGTCTCCCGTCCTTCAGCCCCTGCCTACCTCTTTATCCCCGGCTCTCCTCGTCTGTCTCCCCTCCCTCCCTCCCTCCCCTTCTCCACTCACTGCCCACGCATTTATTCCTCTACGCTTGCCTGCTCACTAATGGCCGCGGCAGGTGTTCTCCCAGGTGCCTGAGCACGACAGCCCGAGCTGAGCCTTTTAAAGCCCTGGCATCAGCACCGTGGCCCCTCCCCTGCCACTGGGAAACTGCAGACTGCAAAGCCTGTACGCACTTGTCTGCCTCCACACACACACACACATATATATATATATATATATATATATATATATATATATATATATATATATATATATATATATATATATATATATAGGGGGAGCAAATACATCTCTCCTGCTTGCACCCAGACAGTGGTTGTTGTGAGAGGTCTTTGATGGACCGACGCACAGGATCCCTAACGGCCTCGCACAGGAGAGAAAGGTGGACGCGAACGGTGACAGCGGCGTGTGGTTACGGGCCCCGGGGCCAACCAGCCCCGACGGGCGAACGGGAGCGCGGGGGACGCAGCGTTGTCCGCAGGTCGTTTCTAAACGGCATCGTCGGCGGGACCTTCCTCCGCTCTCGACGGGCGACCTTTATCTCCGATAAAGACACGGCCCCGTTTCTCCAGGTCAGCCTGGAACCGGGCTGTGGCTGGTGTGGTTTAGCTATCAGACTGTGACCGCGGCCGAGCCACGCCTGAGCGGGCCGCCCCGCGCTCGGGCCGAAATGCGGTTCCGTTTTTGCAGAACTTGGACGGCGCCACTCATGACACGCCCCCTGCTGGACGTCCCCCCTCCACCGCCCGCACGAAGAGAGAGACCGATATTAGCAGATATGTATTAGTGGTGCAAAACCCCGGTCGGCCCCCCCCTGCCCCCCGGCACAGTCGTGCACCGCACTTACTACAGTCCCCGCCCCGCGAAACAAAAACCCCGGGCTACAAGGGAGCGGCTCAGACAATCAAACTCAAGTTTAGACTCAAACAAACAAATCCGGCACGGAAAACAAATCCCATCCCTGACAGGTGGTTCGCGTATATAATATATCACCGCTTCAGGAATCTACACCAAGATGCCTCAGGGAACTGAGCTTTTGATGTTGAAGCAGAGGCTCCAACCGGCAAGTGGGAGATTTGTTTTCCATTCGGTTATACAACAAAGGAAAAAGGAGTATTTTTAAGATGTCCCCTACCCCCGTCCCCCCCGTCCCCCGTCCCCCGTCCCCCCATCCCCCCGGACAGCTTTCATTTTCCGGCAAAAGAGCATGAGAGTGCAGCCCCTCTCCCCCTCTCTCCCTTATCGGTGGGTTTGTGCAACGTTCTCCTTGGTTCCAGCCTTGGCTTCACGGAGTGTCACCTCCACACCGGCCAAAATGAAGAGGGATCTACCTAATTTACCCCCATAGCTCACACCAAGCTGAGGAGGTGTGTGTGTAGGAGAACATGATTGGAGGACGGACGTAGCTGGTTTAGCTGAAAAACTTCTGGCTACTGAAAACTACGAAAAGTTACGTGAGCCGATCTCCAAGAAGCATAGAAAAAAGGAAAAAGGAGCATTATAAACATTTGGGGACCCGAAGAGATTTGCGCTCTCAGATAACCTTTACCAATTTCTCAGGTTTTAATTAGCTTGTGAGGCCTATGGCTTCTTCACCGTCATCGTACGAAAGGGCCAAGTGATGCAAAATTAAAAACACTACAATCAAACCTCGCCCCAAACATCGGCCGCCCTGGGCTCTTCTGCGAAGCTGCGCGAGCGCTCTGGAAATTAAAATAAAGCATCAGGAGGCTGTAAGATAGCGAAAGCGTTTCCTCAGTCTGCAGTGGAATTGAGAAATGGGAGTCAAGGGGAGCGGCGGAGGTCACGTGGAGCTCTGGAAAACCGAGAGAACTTTGAGACAGAACTGCTCATAGGGTGGAAACCCCTGGGAAGCTTCTAGCAGATTCTGGAGCGGTAGTGCGCTGATCCAATGAGCGGCAACACCTGCACGTACACGGCCTACGTGGAGGCGTCGTCACGAGAAAATTCAGCATCAGAATTTGCAGAAGAACATCTGAAAAAAGCCTGATGCATTTTGGAAAAAGGTGGAGCTTCGTGAAAAGAGCGAGCTCCCCAGCGTCCGGAGAGGTGGGTGGAGCGATCGCGCTTCGGGCTGTTGTCGCAGCCGGTGGCGCCGGGCGACGTTCCGCCGGGAGAGGGAAGAATGGACTCAACGAAACACCAGAAAACGTCACACGGTCTGTAAAAATATAACAATGGCAAGCAAACCGCAGAACCCCCGGGTGGAAGGCGCGAGTCGGAGGCATCACCGCAGCCGTCACGGTCACCCGACCCAAAACCATCAACAAACAAACAAAAAGGAGACCGAGAAGAACCTCAAAAAGAAGACAACGCCAAGAAAAAAAAAAAAAAAAGTGGAAGCGCTAGGACCCTGAAAAAAGAAAAAAAAAGTGTTAACGAGCTGCGATTCTTGCCGAAGGCCGTCGTGACTTAGAACTGACCAAGCAGGTTCCCCAGAATTTTGTTCCAGGCCCTTTTCCCCTTTCTGTTAATTTGAAACTGCAAAAAAAGGGAATAATAAAAAAAAAAGTTAATCCTGCCTAAAATATTAAAGAAATGAAGAAAAGAGACTTCGCAGCAAATGGAAAGTTCGACCAGAGGCGTAAGCGGGCTTCCTGCGTCTCATAAGGAGGAAACAACACGACGAGGGCGAGAACAGAAGAAAACAGCCGTCAGTCGACAGGCGGGACACGGAGACGAAGACGGCGTCGATACCGGCAGTGGCACACGGGTGGTGGCTGTAACACGTCGTGTTGTTCGGTTGTGGCGACTTTGTCGCGGCCCGAGGCGAAATGTGCAAAAATGTGCAAAAAATGTGCCAAAATTGTGCAAAAATTCATGTCGTCCCCAAAATTATATTGTAACCGCTGCTGCAAATAGAGATCTTAAGCTGCTCCTATAAACGCGAGTTGCTCCGTCTCTCTCCCGTAGATTTGTGTATCGTTTTTTTGTTTGTTTGTTTGTTTTGTTGTTTTTTTCCTCCTCTCTCCTCCCGTCCCTCGATCGCAGGTATTTCCGCGGGGGGGTGGGGGGGCTGCAGAGCCCGGATCTCCGGCTGCGAGCGCCTAATCTCCAACGCCAGAGCCGCCTTTTCTGATGCAGCGCCGAGGAGTAAAGTCGGGCGGTGACAGATTACAGCGAATTTCCAATCCCTATCCCGTTTTTTTTTTTTGTTTTTTTAATGTTGCATTGGCATCCGCTTGGACCAGCGTTTGCAGGGAATGTGGAAAATCGGTCTCATAACTTGGGGTATCGTTCGGAAAAAAAAAAAGAAGAAGAAAAAAATCGCACACGATCCCAAAAGTACACAAGATTTGTAGTTAATGGGCTGAAACATGCAAAGAGAAACCCACTACTATGGTCCTTTAAAATCCAACAGCAACAGTGGATTTTCTCTGTGATCAAAGACGTATCGCTGCCTTTTTTTCTTTTTTTATATTGAATGAGGGTTTATAGTGTGTTATTATGCTCTACGCTGAGAGTTAGAGTTAAAAGAAATGACAAAAACTATAAGCGAGTCAGAATATGTTATTAACTTTGGCAAACTAAGAAGAAGATATCCTACAGTCATCTAAAGGATGGAAACACTGCAGTCGTTGCAGTCTGGGTTGTGTGGAGTCTGCTTCCCTCTGCTCAGCGACAGTGATACACCAGTCTGGGTTTACACGGTCCCGTGGAGAGTCGGGGGCCTGATGCAACCGTAAGGCAACCCTGTGGCCTCGATCGCCGCCCGCCATACGTCTGACAAAGCTACAACGCCGCTGGCCCTCGCCAAAACACACCTCCGAGGCCGAGGAAGGTTCGGCGCCGCGTGCGTCTATGTGCGTCCAATCATCAAAAAACAATTTCTAAAAAACCCTGTACGTTATATCCCCTGCAACACGGGGGACAGTAAATAGTATTTATGTTGATCTTTACCTCGACGTACCTTCTCCCCTGAAGGCAATTTAGCTGTAATGTAAATAAATATCACCATCGTTAACTTTTACAACACAAAAGTGGTTTGGCGATATCTGAGAACGTGATGGGGGGTTGTTTGTTTGTTTTTTTTCCCCAATATATATTTTCAGGTCCGGTTAGCTACGGATTGAAAGGACAACTCGTCGCCGGACGCTCGTCGTGGCCTCGGCAACAGAAACCCGAGAGGAGAGAGACGCAACATCTGGGCCGGCCGCGTTCCGTCGACCCGCGACGTCCCGATGAATGTGAGCGTCACTGGGCCGCGGAACCGAAGCCGGGAAAAGCCGACGGACGCGGCCGCCGAGGGTGTTTCTCGTTACCAGGTGAGTCGCGCCAGTCGTAACAAGAAACAGCTGCATGTTTAGAGCATAATCATATAAACCACATTAAACACTCTTTCAGAAGGACTATTATCATAGCATATATGATACATTAACAAGGATTTGTATTCATCACATTCACAGCAGGGGGCGGCCGATGAAACGTAAACGCCATTTACCGTCTCCAGTTGTAAACCTGCCAAAGAACAAATCATGATAAAAGAGGTTTGATCCAGAGATGAAATGAAATAAGGAGAAAAGGTCAAACTGACAGGACAAGACCTTTGGCTAAATTCTGGAAATCTGAAATCTTTTTCCTCGACAGAGGAAAGGGCCACGCCTGTTGTTTTTTTTTTTTTTATGTTGTTGGTTTTTTCGCTCCCAAAAGTTTGTCTCACTGACGTAGAAAAAATAACCGTCTTTGTCCTGTTGGGTTTAAAAGGTCAATCGAAGCAGGGACAGCCAGCTGCTGTCGGACGCTTCTAGCTGAGGCTCTCGTGACTCACGCTGTGACAAACATCCCGGAGCTTGTGACCGCGCGATGTTAACGTCCATCCGGAACCATCAAGATGCCGCACACGCACAAACGCATAATCTGAGGCTAATCGCCCCGTTCTGGATGCCCTGACTACATTCAGACGCCGGCCAGGACCTGAGCTCCTATCCTAAGCCCGACCTGCCTGTTTAAACACATTAATGCGCTGTTGTGTAGAATCTGAGCTAAAAGGAAGCTGCCTTCTCCATCACATCATTGTTATAGTAGCTGTTGTAGCTAAAATGCTATAGTTGTGGTTTATAAAAACAGCCTTTATTAGAGTCATAAAACCAGATCAGTTCCTTTCAGCCCGCAGATGTTTCTTCTAATTACATTTCATGCCAGGGGAGCAGCTGCCTTTAATACAAAGGCTGGGTAGAATAAATGTAAATAAAAGCAGAGTGAAACATCCGATAACAAGGCCAGATGACAGTTGGTGCGAGCCTCCATCCTGTGAAACCACAGAGCGGGTCAGCAGCGGGCGGGTAACACGGCAGGGCAGGAGGCAGGAGGCGGGCGGGAAGTCTGGGGAGCCGAACGGCCCCGGACGAGGTTCGACCGGGCGGCGAAAGAATGGCCGAGCGTGACAGGTTCGCCTCCACATCGCCGCCGCGGCCGCTGACCGCCGCAGGTCGGCACTCCGAAGAACGCGACCGCAGCCGCGACAGAACCCCGTCCGACGCAGCGAGACCGGTAGGGGGACGCCCCGGAGAACAGAACATTGCAGAACCTCACGTCCAAGACGAGCTGCTGCTCTTTATCTAAAGGACTGCTACCATGTGATTTAGCAGTTAGTAAAAACAACAACAGCAACAACAACAAGCGGAATATGAACTTTAATAAAATGAGAGTCAGTTAAACCCTGGTTTCAGGGGAAAGGGGAGGCACCCCCCCCCAACCCCCCAACATCTTTAAAAACCACAGAAAACCATTTATACTCAGCAGAGAGAAAACAGGGAAATGGATTCATTAGTATTCCTACCTGTATCAGCGACATGTTACTGAGGTCCAGTCTGAACAGGTAGTTTCTGGATTGAGGAGAGAGGACAGGGAGATGTGTGAGTGTGTGCACAATCCGACTGATCTTCATCCAGAAAAAAAAGGGGGGGGGGGGCTTGTTTAATAATGCAAATTAAGTATCAGAGAAGAGACAGGCCATTTTATCTGCTGTCAACCTAAAGCAGAGTCGATTAGAGGCCATACTATAACTATCCATCAATGTCGGGCCATTGTTTTTAGTTTTATTGAAGTCTGAGCGTTGTGGTTTTCGCATGTGCACGAGCTATTGGTCGCGTTCTTGTGTTTTTTCGAGAGGTTCGAACCAGATGAAAGCCGAACTCACACACACACACACACACACACACACACACACACACACACACACACACACACACACAAACACACACACACACACAAACACACACACACACACACACACACACACACACACACACACACACACACACATGCACACACTCTTTAAATTTTTTTTTTTTTTTTATTTTATTGCAGCATGACGTATTTCCTCCAAATTCATCCCCTCTTGCCAAACCCCGAAGCCTGACGCGGTCCAGGGAGGCCTCGGCGGAGCGCTCAGGAATCGCCATTACCCTAAAACCCACAGCGCGCGAGTGAGTCAGAGACGGCATCGCGATCTCGGCAACGTGCTCCGCGGAGCCGAGAAGCTGAGTGGATTTACAGTTTCTTACCTGGCACCGACAATAAGCTCATTCCTAGTCAGGTCGAGGGTGAGCTGGGAGTAGTCTCTCACTCCGGGGTGGGAGAAAGTGGAAATCCATGGACTGAGCGCTGAGGGAAGAAAGAAAATAAAGAGGTTAGCAGAAGCTAAATTGGGTCAGAGTTCACGAGGTAACAGCAGTGGCAGTTGGAGACAACACTCTCGAAGCTCGGCCGAGTTTATTAATGCACGAAAAAGCCTTGTTCATTTGTCGATGAATCCAGCGACACTGAGACGAGCGGTTGGTCAATAGAAAATCAATCTGCAATTATTAAAATCAAATCCTCTGCTGGCTGCGGCTTCTGAAACATGAGGATTTTCAAATTTTTCCCTTTTGATATCATTGTATATTTAATATCTTTGGGTTTTGGATTGTTGGTCAGAAAAAACAAGCAAATGAAAGAAATTCAGCCGTTCACCCTGGGGGCTTTATGTGTTGGGCTTTTTTTTTTAACTAAACACTTATTCAGTTATTCCAAAAAAATGCTAATATACTTACTGATGGTAAGAAAAAAAAAGATTAGGTGCAGCTGCAGAAGAAAAAGAAAGAATTCAGTGCAGTGAAAGGTGCAGGGAGATCTTCCTTCGCCGGAGAGGGAACAAAACTGTCCGAGGCCACGTCAGACACGACGGTCCTGATATGACCCGACGCCGGGACAAACGCTGCCCCGCGTGGCGTGAAGCGGCCGAGGCCCGGGCGCTGTTTGAAAGCGGCGGCGGCCCGACGGGGCTCCGGATGTCACATTGAAACCCGCGGGAAAAGAGCGTTAACTCCTAAATCTCTCCGTGACCCCAAAAGATTCCGCCACATGGGAGGTTAAAGCATGAAGGGATTTGCTATATTTCTCATGTTGTGCACGGAATGACAACCGTTACTGGGAACTCGGATGCACTTAACCAGTTGTGAAAAGCTGTGTTAAAGCGATTGCCGCTCAACCGCTGAGAAGGAAAAGAAAAGGAAAGAAAAAAAAATGGCTGTGAATCTCTCAAGAGGTTAAAACGTTAAAACCAGGTTATGAAAACATGAACAAATCAAGAAAAAACCCAACAAAAGAACACACCTGTGATCAAAGGGGGAAAATTTGGCCGTGCTGCTCTGTTCATTATGGAAGAAGTTATCAAACATTTAAAACCATAAACCTTCATTTTTATCATAAGCAGCCGCGTTAGCTCAAGGCTACGGGCTGAAGACTGCATCCAAGTTGTGGAGAGAGTCAGAGCGAACAGCGAAAGGACTTTTTCCCTCATCATATGGCTCAGCCACCTAGAAAAATAACTGGAGATGTGAGTGATAAAGAAGACAGAGGGGACGGCGACGGCACAGTACGGTGCTCTTCACTCTTAGAGATACGGATACAGGACACGCCAATAGGAGAGGGACGCGCAAACGCACACAAACACACACACACACACACGCTCTGAGCGAGGGCGGCGGGGGACATCAGTGAAACGCGAATTACCTGCCACAATCTGTGTTTCCAGATGTGGATCAGGATGAACGCCGTTTTTCGCCGAGCTGCTCTCGGGCTGAAATCGACTCCGGGTTTTGTTGTTAAGAGACGCCATCGGCGCTGAGGGAGTCATCATTTTTATAATAATTTAATACATTTAAGAGTGTACATTTATACACGCACACACACACACACACATATATATATATGTATACTGTCAAATCTCTTGAATAGTTAAAAGAGTAGGAGATGGACTTATTTCTGAAAGGCATAAATTTAGAGGTGAAACATTCCTCTCAACATTTTAAGCAGGAATAGTGAATTAATAATTTTGCCTTGTACTGTTTTAGAGTGAAAAAAGGGAATCATATGCAACTTTGGGCATCCGAAGAGATTCGAGCTCCCAGATAACTTTCACCAAGGTCTCAAGCCTTAATTAGCTTGTTAGGCCTATAGCCATAGGAAAGGCCCAGGTCGTGCAAATTTCAAAGCTTTACTAACACTGTGACTCCTCTAACCTTTCTCCAACTGCCGCCAGCCTTTCGCTCTTTTATGAAGCTGCCCAAGTGCTCCGAAAAATAAAAATAATTCACGTCCACAAAAGAGGAGAAAAGCTATAAGAGGATAGCAAAGTTGAGGGTCTCCGCAGTGTGTGATGTAATACAGAGATGGCAGTTAGCGGGAACGGCGGAGTTCAGGCTGACATCCGGACGACCAAGCTTTCCTGCTCTTCAGGACGTCTGCTCGGAGACGTCGAGAGACGACCGTTCACCGAGAAAAACCCGGGAAGATTCGGCAGGTACCGGAGCGCCGGCGCACGGTTCGATTCACATTGGCACAAACGTGACCTTCTCGGAAGCGTCATCGGAAGGAAAGCTCTGCTTCACCTGCCTGCTTTCCGTTCTGACGCCTGCTGGATGCGACACAACGGGGGCCACATACATGCTCTGAAACCGAAGCAAAGGGAGAAGAAGAAGAAGAGCGAGTTGTACAGGTCGATGTCGCAGAACGGTAATGTGACAGGTGTGCTTCCTCAGGTGCGTGAAGTATGAAACCCAATGAGGTTCTTTTTGGAGACCATCACTGATTCGCTGCACCGCCAAGGAGGAAATACTCGGCCGTGGCATTGATCACTTACTTCGATTAGGTCATGTAAAGTATCATATAAAAAAAGAAAACACCATATGGACAAGTTAACAGGGTTAAAAACAAAAACAAAACTTGAGGGCGTCAGGTTGATCTTTGAACGGCCCTAAATCCGACCCTCCGGGGGCTCAGGGCACCGAAGCAGCTCGCGGCGTCAACGCTGCAGTTAGGGGATCGGCACTCACAGATGCGACTTGCCAGATGTTTGCCCATATTAAGTCGAGCGGACAACTGGGCGGCTGTGGGGAATATGAAAATGCATCGGGAAACGCTCGAGTGTACCTCTAATATAACAGCCTGCTAATTGTGAGCTATTTTTCTCTAAACCCAGACACGATTGCTCAGACTCTGACTTTTTATTAAATGCAACTGTCGTTGATATAAACTTATCATGTGCAGCACTATGTAAACTATAAATACAGGCACCACAGAAAATAATTACAATTTTTTCGTGACATCGAAACTAGATATCTTCAACAGATCGTTTAGCCTTGAATGGAACTGTAACGCATGTATTTTATGTAGCGCCCTGAATAAGAGAAGTGAAGAAGTCCTAACACCACAAAACACTGCCTGAGGCGAAATGAAATGATACATGGTTAATAATATCAACAGAAGCTTCGGTCTCATTCAGATCATAATAAGAGAAACATGAACGGCAATACCACAATGGATTTTTAATCAAATAGCCAGCGCAAGTAATGTGAAATTTAAAAATTAATAATAGAGTGTAAAGGACTTTCTCACACACACGGGATTAAATTACTGATAACCTTAGCACACATAATAAATCGAGGGACGCTCCAGTGTAGTTCTAACGCTACGCAAATTCTGCCCGAGCCCATCTCCTACCGTCTCCATAAATATTTATATAACCTATACGCGCCAGGATTGTTTCCATCTCGCCAGCGCGAGCGAGCATCCATGGGCTGACCACCCCTGGCACGCATGGGCTCGGAAACCGCGCAAAGCCGGTGCAAGGAGGCGAGCGGGGCCGTCTGCACACCCGCCCTCTGATTAATGGCCGCGGAGGCCGGGGCCCGTCCTTAGCCCCGCTGTCTTATGTAAACAGACCTGAAGTTGATTTAAAGGACCCGACATGCTTGTGGGTTCGCACAGTGTGCGTGCGTGCGTGTGTGTGTGCGCGCGCGTGTGCATGTATGTGTGTGTGTGTGTGTGTGTGTGTGTGTGTGTGCGTGTGTGTGTGCGTGCGCAGTCTGTAGATGTGGGTAAAGAACACGATCCAGACATAAAAATGAGATCATTAAAATTCTCTAAATCTGCTCTTTAAACACTGGCTACATTAAAAATGCACGGCGGCACATCATAAACGTTCAAAAGATTATCGTTATGTAAATTTACAAAGGAGTTCATTTTTGGGAAAATGAGCAGCCAGTATATAGAAGCCGTAAATTGCATTTTGTGCAGGTGTTCTGATCGATGTGGTGGATAAACAGGGAAACGAAAGTTCGAAGAATATCAGACAGCGGAAAACTAACTAAACGATACATCTTACACAGAATCAGGATACTTGTAAATACCGTCCACACTGCGAACAACAGGGGACTAATATAAGACTGGAAACGAAAGTACACATGAAGCCCGAAGGCCTCACCTGTTTTCTCCCTCCCGTCCAAAGTCAGGGAGCTGGAGGTGAAAGCGTCGAAGCTCACGCAACAGGGAAAAAATGCGCTGGCGAAAACAGGGATGGGACTTTAGCTCGTTAAAAACTAGAAGGAAAGACGCAGGCTAATCTCCGGGACCCGTCAGAACCGGCTGGAGACCCAACCCTGCTAAACATATTCTGGGAAAGATCCAGAAATAGAAAATGATGTCATTTAGACAAATGACAGACTGTTAACAGGTGACTTATGCCCCCCCTATAAAATAAGACCATTAAAGCAGACCATAAGACATGAACCATAAAATAAGAATGTGCAGTGGAGAAAGAGATAACAGGAGAATTATTCCCACAGAAGCATTATACACCTAACAGTAAAAAGAAGAGCTGTTAGTGTTCGACTCAGAGACTTTAATGTGGAGCATAAATCACGAGAAAATTTGAAGTGAGAAGCATTATGTGCAGATAAACATTTCCCCACATCATGCATATCTCTACGAAAGCCTGTAATGGAAAAACAACAACAACAACAACAACAACAACAACAACAATAACAAAACCATGGTTGAATTTGACACAGTAGCATGCAGGAGAGCTCATGAACCATAATCTTGTTTACTCCCCACACAGGCCTGTCCAACAGTGTGGGGCCTTGCATTGACTGACATTTATCCTTCTGTCTACAAGTGGTTTTATATGCGTTGCTCACTTCTTCCCCCTTATAACTGTCTGGCCGGGTGGTGGGGCCCAAAAAAAAAAAAAGGGACGATAAAGCCAGGATGAATATGAACGCAGCCCTATTTCCCTCATGGTTGTCTCCCGGGCCCCGAGCTGGACATGATGAACGATTATTGCGTCCCCGCCCCCCCCCGTCCGCAATCGGCAGGCAGACGGATTAATGCGTTAGCCCGCGGCTGGCAGAGGGATGAGGAGAGGCAGGAGGACAGTGGCTGAGACATTTGTCTCACGCGGATATAAATCCTAACTTTTTCTACCTCCTTCCACATAACAGTTCTTAAACACCCCCCCCCCCGTTGGACGGGGCTAAGCGTCACCCGGACTGATCTAAGTCACAGCTGGGCTAGAATATTAAAGGGAGCCGAGGAATGGAAGCACAACAGCAAACAAACATCCGCACACGGAAAACGACAGAGAGCACGGATTGTCCTTTTTTTATCACCTGATGAAACCTGATTGAATGCGAGACCCCCCCCCCGAGCCGCGGACAAAGGGCCACTTGACGAAGATCCGATCCCACCTCCGTCGGAGGTTAGCGGCGCACCGCGCCCTGAGCAGGCCGTCTAGGAGGCCGAGGAGCGCCACGCCAGGGGCGCGGTTCTCGGGTCGGCAGCGCCAGTCAGTCATGCGGACCACCAGTTTGCTCCAGATGCGGATATCTCGGGCGGTCTCTGCCCGACGCCCCAAACAGAGCCGGGGTTAGTAGGAGTTGGCGACTGGACCGGCTACACTGGGTGACGGAGGAAGGACAAAAGACACAGACCCGGGTCGTGACTGCAGCACTAACTCTATCGAAGATCTTTGTTGCGTGGGATACAAATGGTCTTTTAAGGGCACAATTAGTACAATGGGTATAAAAAACTTCCTACTCTTAGCCACACGTTTAAATAAAAATGAAAGTCAGTGCCCGAGCTCCGACTAATTCAGTCATCCAACCTGGACAAAGCCTTCAGAACGCCTGTGTATATATACGTGTGTGTGTGTGTGTGTGTGTAAAAGTTCAGAAGCTCAGATGACCTTTAAAACCAAACTGTTTTTCAGTAAACTTGTTTTTCTTCACTCTTTTTTTTTCCCCCCGTCTTACGGCAAACATTCACCTAATGACATCCCACACTATATCTATTTTTTTTCATCATTAGCATTATAATCAGGCATCTAGTTTAATTTCCCCCCTCGAGCGCCGCACTGTTTAATGAGCTATGAATGACACATATTGCACTAAAGGTAGCTGTCTATCATCATCTTCCTTCGGGGAGGAACACAGGAACACAATGTCAGCGCTAATAGGAATGAGACTTAGTGAAAAGAGGCAATATTAAAATTGGTTATCTTCAGGGCAAGGTAGTCGATCCAATATTGTTAACACAACAGGTCGCATGAAGACTCGCAGATATCGGCCATCTGGCAAATGGCTCTGTCGACGAAGGATCGGCTCCGCCGCCAGTTAGCGCACGCACACACACACACACACACACACACACATATATGTAAAATCGCGTTCTGGGTAAAGCTAAACCAACAGCGAGAGAAGTCACAAATAACAACTGCGGCCAAATAGTAGCGCAGGAGTGACGCCATCCTGCAACGTCGCAATTTGCACACGACATCCATTCGCCGTGAGCGAATCTATTTTGTGCAAACGAAGCGTTAAGTGGCGCCAAAAAAAAGAAAAGAAAAAAGCCACCTTTCGCCACCTTTTCCTGCCGAAGGAGCAAAATCTCCCCCACACCTTTCGCACCTCGGCCTTATCTGGCCAAAAACCCTTTGAAATGTGTTTTGTTTGGTCTTCCCCGTATCGCCCTTCGCCCTTCCTCGCACCCCCAGTCCCCAGCCCGCCACGGCCGCCCCCGCTCCGCCGGTATCTCTCCCCGCTCTGACTTTTCGATTTCCACCGCGGCTGACTCGCTGAGGGTGATAGTCTGAGAGAGAGGCCGCCGCGCCTCGGTGGAGCACAACTTTCCCTCTATCCCCTCCGTCCTTTCCCTCCTCCGCCGCCACCCCACCCCTCCCACTTGACTGAATTCAGATAGAGGGGTCCGCGGGTTACGGGCACCGCTGGGGGAGGAACGCCGGGAGGAACGGCGCCGGGGCCAGGAGGCTAATAGCCTCTCAGTCAGCAAACGGTAAAGACGTGTGCCTGTCTCTCACAAAACCAATTGTGAAGCGACGTCAAAGAAACTACAGACAATTTGTCAGGAGCCCCTGCAGAAAGAACCGGCAGAGACGCGAGCGATATGGTCGAAGGTAGGACTGATATCAGAACCATTCAGTCATGGTATCTGTGAAATTGCTGGCTTCACCTGTCTGTTCAAGTAATAACCTTTTTAGTATTCAAACACAAGTATCAGTTTCATAAATGTTCTGCAGCGGCTCCATTCGAACGTGGCGGCGCGGGGATATCGCCTCGGCGTTCACGTGGCGCTCGACGACCGGAGGGAGCGGCGCCGGCGCCGGAGGACGGCAGCGGGTTCGGTAAGTTATCGCGGAGCCGGCCTCGGCTCCCTAACGAGCTGCGGCGGCGAACGGACTTTTGAAACGCGCTTTTCGCGCGTGATCCAATCAACGGCCATTGACGGCCGCCTAAAGTTCCTGCGGGTTCCGAGCAACGCCATAGACGAAGCGCTGCACGCCGCTGCCGAAAGGTCAGCTCTCGTCCACGCTGCATACGAATCATCCCGAGGTGCTCCGGCTCCTGTCATGCCTGCTTTTTTTCCACCATTCTAATCTCTCTCATCATCTTTTACTGGGTGAAATAAAGAATTCTTCTCGCCCTTTCATGCAGTCTGACTCTGCCCAGATAACACGAGGTTAGATAGCGATGCTTAAAATCCAGACCCTAAGTATTTGGACAGTGTTTTGTTTTTGTTTTCTGTTCTTGTTCTTCAGGCTCTGTGCTCCGTCACATTCAATTTGTAATAAAATGATGAATACTACATTAAAAGTGCCAAGTTTTAGCTTTAATCCGAGGTGGTTTATGTCAATACAGAGAGAAGCGTGTGGGAGATGTAACCCTTTAACACATATTTAATCTTTGGCCCAAAATATGAAGGGAGATAATTAAACAATAACACATTTTTATTGAGCATTTACGAAACTGATTTTATTTTCTTTGTGTATGAGATAATTAAATAAATGTATGACCTCACTTTTTAAGGGGAATCAAGGCCCTTTCAACCAAAGCCTATTTTTGCATGTTTTTCACTCTGCTGCACAGAAATTCCATTGATAGGAAGGTTAGGTTTTTTTTTATGGAAAAACAGAGTTTAGAGTATCTTCAAATTGTCTAGATTGTGAGATCCAGAGATGGTGCAACTTTTCATTTGAGTTCTGGGCAGACTGATCACCATTTAGCCTCGACGGACATCCCAGACGCAGCTGGAGAGACTACCAGTAAGCTGTGCCGATTCCAAGGGCAGTGACCGAAAAGAACAGGGTCGGAGAGAGAAATCCGTTTTCTGTTTATTTAACCTTACCGTGCTACTGTAAACTCAGGGTTAACAGGGCTGTGTCGGAAATGTTGGGGATCTGTTACCAGGTGTGACCTGGTGATTTTGCAGCCTCGACTGAAGAAAAAACCACATGAGACCGAAACGTTAAATTACTAATGGATTTGCAGAACGAGGTCCACATCTGGGAGAGACTATAGCATCAGGGGGTCCGGAGAGAGAAAGAAAAGAGAGCAATTTTCCCACTTCCACTTTTCAGTTAAAAGTGGAAATGAAGCCTTTAAATGTTTTCTGTTCTCTGATCCCCTTTGTTATCTCTGGGGCTTGCATCAGATACCCTGACACGCCATCAGCGGTTGAGAACCGGCCCCGGCAGCGTGCTAGACTCGGCGCCATTTGGCGGCCTGATTGATGGCTGCGAACACACCACGGCTCTGATAGCGCAGCTCCAATTAGGCCCAACACTTTAATCGTGAATTGGGTGGGAGACGGAGACAGGTGTCGATGTAAGGGGAGAATATAAAAATGAGGAATATGATCAGAAATTCATGGCAAATACTTTTTCTCTTAAGTGACAGTTATGTCCTGGAGGGGCATCGCTCTCCTGATGCTCGAGAGCCCTTCGGATGGGGACACGGCGGCTAAACGGCGGCGCCATTACCCAGACAACGAACGAGAAAGAAGGACAAAGTGTGCAATACATTGCTCTGCCTATTATGGAGCAAAAAAAAAAAGGGGGCACTCTGAGAAAGAGCAATTGATGGAGGGAGAGATGAAAAGAGAGTGAAGGAGGAAGGTGCAAAAGGGAATTAGAGAGAACGAGCACGGAGAGGAGAAGGAGAATGGATGAGAGAGGAAGGGAGATAAGATGGGTAGAGAGGAGAAAGCAGGCAGGCGGCGGATAAGAGGGGGCATAAAAACCAAATGGGAAAGAAAAGATTCGCAAGGAGCTGAACGGGAAATGAGCAACGACACTGGATGCATCTGTTCTCCCTCCTCTCTCCTTGGAATGGAACATCGCAGTGATTTGAGCAGAACAGATGACCCATCGAACCCCCCCCATCACCACCACCACCACCACCACCTCCTCCTCCGCGACGGAGACAGTCAAGCCTGAGCCGAAGGTCTAATTTTCAACCATTATATTCCTGTGCAAAAAAAAAATAAATAAATCTTGGATGTTGGCGCACTGGGTGTTATGAAGCTGCAGAGTTTATCCGTTTCCCTTACAAAACCAGGACGACCCTTTACACACACTCCAAAACACCTGGGTCTTATAAGATAATGCGCAGCTGACTCCATTAAATCCTAGAAAAAAAAAAACCCAAAAACAAACCAGGCTCCACATCTAGATTCAGAGTGTTCCAGTCGCTGCCCTAATGCCCTGCTGCTATCAGACCTACAGTCTTCTGCTGTGAGCCAATATAATCCATCTAAATCATGAGCCACAGGCTCGAGCAGTGTGTACGTGTGTGTGTGGGTTTTGTGTTTGTACATGTGTGTGCGTGCGCCTGTGGGCGGAGGCTACATGATTCCCGTGCTGTATTCCTGCACCGATCCGTGGCAGACACACAAACATATAGTCGGCGGCGTTTACCGCGCCCTTTAGCAGATTGGAAAAACACAATGCCGTGGAGGCGGATGGAGGCGTCTGACGCTGAGCGCGCTAGATGTTTGTCCAGATTGTCTCCTGCACATCCTTCTGATGATACCCATCACTGCCGCCAGCTACAGTGTTTACATCCCGCCGCATCCTGCGGCGCCGTTTCTTTGATGCTTTTCCAGCAGCGCGGGTGAAAGAAGCTCGCGAGTGCAAAGCAATTTTCCAAATCAATAATTCGTAATTTTGTAACCTCTGGCGGGAGCCGTGCGCTACCTGCTAGGTAGACGCGTGGTTAGCGTCTCGCCGGTGAGCACGGCGGTACGTTCGGTGGCTGGGGGGGGACCTCGGGAGTCTGAGACCAAAAACAGAGCTAAAAGAGGAGGGAATAGGGGACTAGCAACTGCCGGACGGACATAAACAAAAAACTAAATCGGGTAAATGTGTAAATAGGCAGCCATTAGCTAACAAGTCTGACATATCAGAAAAGGTAATGGGTCGATGTGGTGGACTCAACTTGTTTCCACCGACTCTAAGTAGCCAAAAAAGATCAGGTATGGCAGGTTTAATAAAGTTATTAAAATAACATTATTGTCCGAATCAGTCGTAAACATCCATGGTCTCCTTCAGATCTGATACGACAAGTTTGAAAATAAGAAATAAGTTGGAATAAAGTTTTCCATTAATACAGTACATATTTTATTAAAGGCTTAGCAGAGATTCAGGATTAATTGTCCATCCACTAACCACATTCAGTCGATGCACTGACGACAGACGCATCTATAAAAATTTGCCCCAAACCTTTCGACGAATCCGGGGGGGGGGGGCACTTTAAATTGCTGAAAGCTTAAAAGAGAAGAGGGCTTTAATGCAGATAGCATGCTCCATTGGCGACACCGGCTCAGGGACCAGAGGACGGCTGATCCCTTCACTCTGCTCAGACACACGCCGCAAGGATTAAATCTCCCTGCGTCAAACATACAGGCAGCGACTGCCCCATAAAAACCCCCTCGGCCGGGCGCTCGAACATTAAAAAACAAAAAAAAAACACAAACAAATACAATTACTCGTCTTTATGGGAACCTAGACTTAGAGCATAGATTGCTGCAAGCTCATGCATGCCAATAGTAAAATCCTCTTAGCCAGCTCCCCCGTCTCCTCCAGGTGAGCGAGGTGGCGCTTCAACAGGCCGCTATAAAACGCTCATCAATCACGGCGGCTAATCTCAGGTTCTCGCTGACACTTTCATTGTGCAGGCCCTTTCTATGCGGCTGCCCCCAAATAATGCCCCTGCTCCGCCTGCTTTGACGGGCCGGCGGCCACCGCCGCTCCCCGGCCATGAGAGCCATTCTCAAGCGGCGAGCCTTTGAAGTGAGGCGCCGGTGGAGCTCGGGCTAATCTGGACATCTGGAGGCCCGGTGGCTAGAAAGCAGGACGACAGCAAATTTTTTTTTTTTTTTTTTTTTTTTTTTTTTTTTTTTTTTTTTTTTTTTTTTTTTTTTTTTTTTTTTTTTTTTTTTTTTTTTTTTTTTTTTTTTTTTTTTTTTTTTTTTTTTTTTTTTTTTTTTTTTTTTTTTTTTTGTTTATTTTTTTTTTTTTTTTTTTTTTTTTTTTTTTTTTTTTTTTTTTTTTTTTTTTTTTTTTTTTTTTTTTTTTTTTTTTTTTTTTTTTTTTTTTTTTTTTTTTTTTTTTTTTTTTTTTTTTTTTTTTTTTTTTTTTTTTTTTTTTTTTTTTTTTTTTTTTTTTTTTTTTTTTTTTTTTTTTTTTTTTTTTTTTTTTTTTTTTTTTTTTTTTTTTTTTTTTTTTTTTTTTTTTTTTTTTTTTTTTTTTTTTTTTTTTTTTTTTTTTTTTTTTTTTTTTTTTTTTTTTTTTTTTTTTTTTTTTTTTTTTTTTTTTTTTTTTTTTTTTTTTTTTTTTTTTTTTTTTTTTTTTTTTTTTTTTTTTTTTTTTTTTTTTTTTTTTTTTTTTTTTTTTTTTTTTTTTTTTTTTTTTTTTTTTTTTTTTTTTTTTTTTTTTTTTTTTTTTTTTTTTTTTTTTTTTTTTTTTTTTTTTTTTTTTTTTTTTTTTTTTTTTTTTTTTTTTTTTTTTTTTTTTTTTTTTTTTTTTTTTTTTTTTTTTTTTTTTTTTTTTTTTTTTTTTTTTTTTTTTTTTTTTTTTTTTTTTTTTTTTTTTTTTTTTTTTTTTTTTTTTTTTTTTTTTTTTTTTTTTTTTTTTTTTTTTTTTTTTTTTTTTTTTTTTTTTTTTTTTTTTTTTTTTTTTTTTTTTTTTTTTTTTTTTTTTTTTTTTTTTTTTTTTTTTTTTTTTTTTTTTTTTTTTTTTTTTTTTTTTTTTTTTTTTTTTTTTTTTTTTTTTTTTTTTTTTTTTTTTTTTTTTTTTTTTTTTTTTTTTTTTTTTTTTTTTTTTTTTTTTTTTTTTTTTTTTTTTTTTTTTTTTTTTTTTTTTTTTTTTTTTTTTTTTTTTTTTTTTTTTTTTTTTTTTTTTTTTTTTTTTTTTTTTTTTTTTTTTTTTTTTTTTTTTTTTTTTTTTTTTTTTTTTTTTTTTTTTTTTTTTTTTTTTTTTTTTTTTTTTTTTTTTTTTTTTTTTTTTTTTTTTTTTTTTTTTTTTTTTTTTTTTTTTTTTTTTTTTTTTTTTTTTTTTTTTTTTTTTTTTTTTTTTTTTTTTTTTTTTTTTTTTTTTTTTTTTTTTTTTTTTTTTTTTTTTTTTTTTTTTTTTTTTTTTTTTTTTTTTTTTTTTTTTTTTTTTTTTTTTTTTTTTTTTTTTTTTTTTTTTTTTTTTTTTTTTTTTTTTTTTTTTTTTTTTTTTTTTTTTTTTTTTTTTTTTTTTTTTTTTTTTTTTTTTTTTTTTTTTTTTTTTTTTTTTTTTTTTTTTTTTTTTTTTTTTTTTTTTTTTTTTTTTTTTTTTTTTTTTTTTTTTTTTTTTTTTTTTTTTTTTTTTTTTTTTTTTTTTTTTTTTTTTTTTTTTTTTTTTTTTTTTTTTTTTTTTTTTTTTTTTTTTTTTTTTTTTTTTTTTTTTTTTTTTTTTTTTTTTTTTTTTGTCCTTTTATAGCTGCACGGTGACCTGCCCGGGCGCCAAGATGCGAGGTGTTATTATATACTGTGTTTATGAAAACGGTTTATTTTGTCGCCGTGAAAAGTTGGCGGTAATGCTTCCTGCGCAGAGGATCTGGCTGATCCTCTACTCTGTTACAGACACACGCCGCATGATTAAATCTCCCAAGGCTAAACATACAGGCAGCGATTTTCCCCATAAAACCGTCAGCGCCAACATTAAAAAAAAACAAAAAAAAAACACAAACAAATACAATTACTGCCTTTATGGGGAACCCAGACTTAGAGTATAGATTGCTGCAAGCTCATGCATGCCAATAGTAAAATCCTCTTAATAGCTCCCGTCCTCTCAGGTGAAGCGGTAGGCGGCTTCAACAGGCGCTATAAGCTCATCAATCACGGCAGCTAATCTCAGGTTCTCGCTGACACTTTCATTGTGCAGGCCCTTTCTGTCACGGCTGCCCCCAAATAATGCCCTGCTCCGCCTGCTTTGACGGGCCGGCGGCCACCGCCGCTCCCCGGCCATGAGAGCCATTCTCAAGCGGCGAGCCTTTGAAGTGAGGCGCCGGTGGAGCTCGGGCTAATCTGGACATCTGGAGGCCCGGTGGCTAGAAAGCAGGACGACAGCAAAGACTCGGCACACGGTGACCCCTGGGCCAGCTTTGTGGGGAATGAACACAGACATTTCACTGGCTTTTTCCGGAATTGAATCTCCAATTAAAAAAAGAAAAAGAAAAAAGAAAAAAGAAAAGAGGCCACGCTTTTCAAGCTGCTGTCGGAGAGTGACGGAAAGTCCAGGGAAAAAAGAAAAATCAGAAAAAGAGAAAGCGAATGAAGAAGTAATGCAAAGGTATGAGATCTTTTTGTTAAAAGGATGTAAGCTTGGGATGAAAGCAAGGATGTTGGGTGGATGGAAAGACGGGATTTAAAGCTGAGTAAACTAAAATAGAAGAGAGATGGAGACTGTGAAGGACACAGTGCGGAAAAACTGCACCAAAAAAAAGAAAAAAGCTTCATAAATGAGGCATTTGAAAGAAGAACCCGACCTCTAACCGTCAGATAATTATTTAAAATGTGCAATTAAACTTTGGAAATTTTAATGTCTAATTAAAAATTGGAAAATCGAATGCAACAGTGGACAGTTCAATGAGGCAGAATTTTCCACAAGTCAATAAAGCAGAAATTAGTTAACTTCAAAAGTGCGACTGGCAAAAAAAACAACCCCAAAAGACAAAAAACAAGTTTGCACAGCCGGTTATTCTAAATTCCTGTAGCTTCAATTGACATATTTACCGCACATGTGATTCATATCAACGTGTGAGTAATATCCAGTCATTGTCTGACCTCACACGTTACGTAAGAAGCTCCAGCCAGCAGACAGAAAGAGACACACACACACACACACACACACACAGAAATGTTCCTACGCAAAACACTTATACACCCTCATGCTTTCTGAGTAAATGTAATCTTCTGCAGTCATAACACACGAATCCACAGTGCTGAGCTGGAACCAGCAGTTCATCATCGCCCGCCCTGCACCCCTTATGACGTTAGCTTAGCGAGCTGTAATATCATTAAAGTAGATTAAAAACCGGGAGCATCAACTTTCTGCAGCACTTTGGCTGGGTTACATCTCTCTATAGTGTTTTCCTCGCTAATGCCTCAATCAATAACAAATTATTAGCTTGGTTGAGTTGCAAATCAACCATATTGCCCTGCAATCAATTATCCGTCTCAGTGCGGCTGGTAACTAATTAGGCAAATGCACACAGTGCCTATGTTTGTCATTACAGTACGGTGGAGTCAACAGGCCCCCAGCTACTGCCAAGATACATAGTGTTGACGGAAGAGTTTGAAGTATTCAGCGCACTCAGCCAGGCTGGATGCCTCTCGAGTTTCAGGGCCTCCCTGTAACTGCTACCGAAAACAGCGTCGCATTTGAAAAGAAGAGAAAAGAAGAGACAAGAAAGGAAAAGAAAAACAGCACAAAGGGCTGAGTTGTCGCTGCTGCGTCGCTACGGATACGAATGAGGGGATGAAACAGAATCCGGGGGGTCGGGTTGTGGCGATACATCCATCGGTATCGGGTCGCAGCCCCCCCCCCGGATCAGGCTCGTTCCGATCCCACCGGACTCCGGGTCCCACCGGACTCCGGACCCGTCTCGGCCTCGTTACGTGTTAGACGAGACCTTTTCGGGGCAACGCCAGACTCTCTCCACCCGATCGCAGATCTGGGGCTCTTTGGGTTGGTTTTTTTTGCAGTTAAAATTCATGTGAATGTGTCGATAGAGCTTCACTCATGCACGTACGTTCGGTTCGGTTCTGCCGGCCAGAATGAAATGTCATGACAACAGGAAAAACGAGCCTTAAGTCTCCTCTACAGGGTATTTTTCAGGACTCTTGAGGCAGCAGCTTCATGCCACTGCTGCAGCTGCATCCCTGATTTTGTAAGAGCTGGTTATTTACAGAGCAAACATCGAGTCTCCCTGTTCTACCTTTGTTTCTCCCCCTCCCAGCCTTTTTATGTTTACCCAGAGTTTTCTAGACCCAGTGGTCCCCGATGCTGCCACTGACCTCCATCCAGCGCTGCATCCTTTCAGCCCCCTGCTCCTGCCTTTTCTGCTTCTGCCCCTCACCTGGCCATCCAGGCTACTCCCCACTACCTCGCTGCTTGTCTGGCTTTGGGTTCGGTTACCGGTAGCACGGACCTCGGCAGAGATCCCATGATTACTCTTAAGTCACGTCCAGTTTTCTCTGTCTACCCAGAGAAAAGGGGTTTTAATGTTAGGAAGGATAAAATCACTGATTTACGGAGGTCAAAAAGAAAAAAAAAGGGGCGGATGGATCCCAGTCTGGTTCCCATTTCCTTGGACTGAACTGAAACTAGACTTGAATGCAGGTGACTGTGTGTGATCTGCGTTATCGCTGCTTGACAGTTCAGCTCTTGACACTGTGCATCACTGGATCCTCACACAGAAAGTGGGTGGGAACCTCTGGGGGCCGCGTTTAGCTATACTTTATACTTGAATGATGGGAAATGGTCCCTTCACTTTATTACATACGGTGTCCCTCAAGGTTCAATCCGCGGTCCGTTTTCAGTTTCTCCTTTTACACAATATACCTCTGAGTCCTCTGAGTCATCAAAGGCATAACATTGCAAATTGATAGGCTGGTGACACAAACAGTCTCTGGGAGAAAAAACGTTTTTCTGTAGCAGTTTGAAATAAGAACCATTGTGTGGTTACAATGGAGGGTTTTTTAAAGGGGATTCTGGAGGACAATTAAAAACAAGGCGTTCTGACATTAAAATTTGGAGGCTTTTTCATTTGTGTTCAGGCAAAGTGAAGTGAATAAGATTGAACCTTGACAACTGATTAGCAGATGTTCAGAGCCGGGCATCAAAATGAAATATTTTGTCAGAACTTTCAGTGTTTCTTTCTATTCAAAAGAAATATAATTACCTTTACATTCAATCGCCCTTTTGCTTCATGATTTATTTTTGATGTTTGGCCCAATTTTGAGGGACGTGCCAAAAAACTCTGACAAGTGCTGACACCTGCTTCGAGCAACTTTTCCCGCCTTTTTCGTAAAACGGCACGAAGGACGGCGTAAATTGCTGCAGTGCGCCAAGTGGCGTTCTTAGCACGTGCCGCCATCGGGCGCTTATTAAAACACCGTCTCCGAGCAGAAAGGCTTTTAGGAAGTCTGGTGCGGGAGTATGACCCCGGAAAAAGTCCATATCTTCGGAGAGAGGTCGTGGTGGAGGAACGGCTCAAGAAAAGGACTTTCACCCAGGAGACCGGGGCTCGACCAGCAGCGCATTATAACCAGAGGTGCTGAAGCTGAGGCACCTGTACTATAAATGGTAGAGAAAATCCCTCCCTGGTCTTTTTTCTTTTTGGTTTTTCTGATATTTTTTGCGACCTGAAAGCAGAAAAGTGATATGATACATGGGGAGAGAGACGGTGCATAGTGATACACTATCAAGGTTCCTGGGGGAAATGAGAGCATGAACATTATATTCAAAGGGCATGAGCTCTGCCAACCAGGAACCCTGATTGCTTTATTTCTTTTATCTGCAGGAGCAGTAATTCACATTAAATCACTGAGTCCTGAGGAATCTACAAATCCTCTCTTTAGGCCAAAAGCTGGACTAAAGAGCAGCGAGGGCAGGAGGTCGCGTCGGAGACCGGGACTCTACTGCAAGTTCAGACTTTAGTGGGTGAGTTGCTTTGGTACGGACACACACACACACACACACCCACCCACACACACACACACACACACACACACACACACACACACAGCACCGGGGACCACAATGTCATCAGCAGGATGAGGTTATTACATGGATGTCATATCATATACTCAAGCAAGCCAGGGGGGCACTCATGCAGACACACACACACACACACACACACACACACACACACACACACACACACACACACACACACACACAAAGCACAGTCTCAGCTCGGAAAAAACTGGCAAATACCAGCCATAGACAGCTGGTCACATACCATATTGGGTCACAGCGAGTCAGGCCAGGAGGATCTATACCATTGAGGAAGCTCTCCCTATAAACACCGACGCCCGTGCACACACACGTGCACACACACACAAACACGCATGCACACAGTGGACGCCTCTAAAAAGACTTGCCAAGACATCCTGCGGGATCCAATGAGTGGAATAAAGGTGCAGTATATGCTGGGGACTTAGAGGGAGGGTACTTGTGTAGATTGGACTAATGTATGTCCGGGCACGTCCCATTGTCAATAACCCTGTGACCAGCGAGGAGTGAGATTTACTGCCTTGTAAGCCGTGACTGCAGTGGAGGGGGAAACATCACCATGTAAAAAGTCCTGCGGTCGCTAGCGTCGTCTGTGACATGTACCCAGAGACCACGGTGAAGAGCGGTGGCCGAGGAAAGCTGCCTGTACCGGGGGCTCCTGTGTGCAGCCTCGGTCAAGGGGTCGCGGCTCGCCCCCGGACTCTGAAGCACCCAAATGACCCTTCCTGCCGTCCAGACGGTCGGAGGAGTAGCGTTAACCGCCTCCTTCCTCCTTAAAAACCGCGACGAAATACAACATTTGAGCAAAACCTGCTCCCTCGCCTCTGGCTGCGGCGCTTTTTACGGTACAATTTGACCCGAGCGTTCGGAAAGCTGGAGGCGGCGTGTTTCCCGTCTCACTGGGACGCGTCGCTGTGGACAACCCGAAAGCAGCGCAGCACCTCAGCCTTTCCTCTCCCGTCGGCTTAAAGTGCAGAAACACAGTGCCTTGGTGCTAAGATAATTTTGGAAATCTCAACCTAGATAAACAAGATAAGCTCTCCTCTTTAAAAGAAAGAAATATATTAATAATTTCTACTCTTCATCCAGATGGCAGTCGGTAAATCTCAACCTTTCCTTAGCACAGGCTCTCGTATGTCCCTGCCAATGCCGGCATGTAGCTATGGCAACAGAGCGGGAAGCTGGTTGTCAAGCTGCAGGAACCAGGTTGAGTGTATTTCGGCACAGACCTCAACAATCTCTCGAGGCGGGGGGGCGGGCTTGGGGGGGGGGGGTGGATGGCGCACTGCCCGCTGATGCAACACAGTGTGAGGGAGTGAAGTTCTTAGGACAATGAAAAGCCTGAAGTGGGCAAATCGCCTTTGAACGAGGTGATAATAGCATTTGCATCGAGCCGGTACCTGGTTCTAACGCCGCGGCTGATAACCGCTGCTCCTCCATCCGCCGATGTTGTGGCCGATCCGCCTCGTACCGGCCGTTAACCCCCCCCCCCCATCTTAGTACCTTTTTTAAAAACCACTCCCTATCCACTCGCCCCCCCCCCCCGATCGTTCCATGGACAGCTCCAGGTGTTTTTGCCCCCCCCCCCTGAGTCCCCAACACCTTCGTCCATCCACCTCTCCGTTTTTTTGTTTTTTCCCCCCTGACCCAGCCTGCGAGCGGGTTACCTCTAATTAAGCCGACGCCGGGTCCCTCGGCGCCGCCTCATCCCGAAACCTATTGCGACACTGATTAAATTGCCTCCGGCCTGCCGGGGGACTGCTGCCCCCTCGTATAAGAGACTCGCCTACTTTTGTGCCCTTTCGGAGCAGGATGAACGAGGGAGTCTCCCGTGACCAGAAGGGGGGTAAAAATAATAATAATAATAAAAAATCTTTCTCTGTTGGTTTTAGAAAAATGTGTCATCACAGTTAAGGAATTTAATCGGTAATTTCTGCAGAAAGCTCCCAGAGGGGTTGAGGATTTTTCAAATTTTTTTACCCCCGTTTCTTTGATTTGTTGGAAGTGATTAGACATCACTCTTAAGCATCTTTTAGCAGGATTTCAAGTTAAACCCCTCCAGAGACTTAAGCGAATGAAAGAAATGTGTTGTTCCTGCCGAGCCTGCTGCGATCCTCCCCGCGCTCATCATTAGCTTTTATGGCAGGAATACCAAGATCTCCCGATCCGCAAGCTCGCAGGAATTCTCTCTCTCACTTCTTCTCTCACACACACACACGCAAATGAATCACAGCAGAAGGAAATAACACCTGTTTCCTCGTGGAACCGAAAAACAAGATCGTGCCTCCGATTCCGAGTGCAAATCAGGCACGTTTTTTTATTTTTTAATGCAGCAGAGCTCATTTCGCACTTGTCATTTTGTCTCGTCGTCTCTGCTCACTCGAGGGGGGGGGGGGTCACAAAAAAAAAAACCCAAAACAAAACAAAAAGAAAAAAAAAAACCAAAAACTTCACGGCACATGCGAGTTTACACGTCTCTCTCGACTTCGCGAACCGCCGTGACAAACGCTGACAACTGCATATCGCCGCCATGTTCCCGCCCCATTCAACCTCTCCCACTCTTGCCCCCCGCCCCCCCCAGCTACATTGACCATGTCTAATTCAACTCAATAGCTCAACCCCACCAATCTCTTTAATGTCTGTGCTGGGTTGGGGGGGGGGTGTGTGCAGGAATGTGGAATGAAGATGGTTGCAGACCGAGACAGAAGATTTCTTTTTCCCTCTTTATCTTGGAAAGAAAGGGCGACGGCGAGCATCTGTGTTATTGTGTCGGACAAGTGAGGTTTGAGTGTGTGTGTGTGTGTGTGTGGGGGCTACATCGAGTGACAGGGCTGATGAGGCGGCTGGGACGGCGTCCGGTATCGAACGGGCGCCGTTCGGCGGCGGCGGCAGCGGATACACTCATGTGGCTCTGTCTGCGTATTATTTGCTCGCATGTCCCTATGAGAACAGGCCGTATAACACCTGAATGACTATCTGCCTTTCTAGTTAAACGCTTTTGTTCTCCTACAAGAAAAACTTTTTTTTTCTATTATTTACTTTATTTTATGTGCGGATGTCGAAGTGTCGACTTCCTTCGTTCAGAAACGACAGAGCGGTCGGCGGCTCCCTCGGCTTCCTGGAACGGCAGCCGACAGAACGACCTCCGCCGACGAGCCGCTCGTCTGCTCGTCCGTTCCTTCTTTCTTGAATATCTCCGTATGATGTTACACTCAGTGGTTTACCTCATCCCTCACAGGTGCGTGTGTGCAATTTGTTCCTGTGTAATTCTAAAATGCTAATTTCCCATAAAATGCTACTTATTGCACTGTGGAGCGATTAGCGGGAGCTAGTGTGCATTACGCTCGTAATTCACGACGTTCAACAGATAATGGGAGAAAGTGCATGAAGTGCACTTTGTAGTAGATAAGCCACCGTCGCGTCCACAGATCCAGCTGATGAAGTCTGTGGGATGAGGCTGAAAGCTCCAGAACAGTGGAGTAAGCAGTCCTTGAGAAAGTTCCGTCAACGCACAGATTTCCTGCCCACAAAGCCGGGTCCTGATCGGGGGGCAGACACTTGTGTGCACAAACTAGCCATTTGTATCCTACAATAAATAAACCACGTGCACTAATTAGTCATTTGTTCCACTAAATTAATAACTAATGTGCTCGACTTGATACTTCACATCCTTAAATTGCATAATTCCCTCTCTCTCTCGAATGGGGCTAATGGCTCTGAGTCGGAGCTGAAGTCGGAGGGGACGGGATCGGTCGGAGTGAAGCCGCCGGCGTTTCAGCGGGGAGGCGTCCTGGAACCAAGGGAATCAGGAAAAAAAAAATCAAAATCGAATCAGCCGATCGGTCGAATCAGTCGAACGAAAGGGCCGGCGGCCGCGTTGGCAGGGACCAGGTTTGGCGGACGAACCAATCCCACAGTCGTTTTCGAACAGCACCGTGCACACGCATCAGGCGCCGCTGTGCGACACTGTTGTGAGGCTGGAATTTAGAAAAGCAATTTGCCAGATAAAAAGTGAGTCAGCCTGTGATGAATTTTTTCATTCTATTTTCCAGGGGAAGCGGTTTATCCGAAATGTTTACTGGTTTCGAGATGTTGAACATACGGCCGCAGCCACAAGACTGTTTATTTCGTTACTGACTCATCCTTGTTTTCTTTTATCGATGAAGAGGGACCTTTTCAACTTATACTGAACCGGCAGAATCCAGCACATATTATATCTATTGTCCTTCAAAACACAGGAATAAACATTTTTCTCAGACTTTCATCACAG
The DNA here is from genome assembly GCA_016859345.1 of Istiophorus platypterus. Classification (NCBI taxonomy): domain Eukaryota; kingdom Metazoa; phylum Chordata; class Actinopteri; order Istiophoriformes; family Istiophoridae; genus Istiophorus; species Istiophorus platypterus. The sequence goes on along the minus strand of CM029122.1, from coordinate 6,157,316 downwards.
TTATTTACGAAATAAAGTTAAGAATGGAAAAACGATCACTTCCAAGAGCTCAAGTTGACAACTTCTCATTCCTTATTTCCTCCATTACACAGTCCCAACCCCAGGGACACAGACCCAAAGATTATCAGGGATTTAATATAGAAAAAGTGGCATATTCTCATATTTGAGAGGCTGGAAGTGAGATGACCTCGATCTTTTAGAAACGCTGGAAAACTCTTGCCTCCTCCATCCTGCTAAAAACCCTTCCGACGGAACGATGCGAGATGGAAACTAGTCATAAGAACTGTCCTCGACGCGCTAATCATGGAGGTGCAGCTGCCGACGTGTGTTTTTGCGTGTTAATAGTGTTTCACGGCTGTTTTGGAAATCGTTTCAGCCTTATCTTGATATCCATATGTGACGATATTAATCACAGAATTTGAAATGCTTAAAGAAATCCATGTCCATTAAGAGCGATTAACATATTTAAACACTGTTCATCTAAATAATGTTTTCACTAACGAAATTCAATTATTCACGAGCTAATGCTGTAATAGATTTATTCAGATTCAACCTGTTTATTAGTTATTTAGAAATAAGAGAGTTTTTTCACAACATGATTATATAAAACCCGGGATGGGGAAAAGAAAAATCTCGGCCAGTTGGGAAAAACAATTCAGAAAAATTGAAGTTGAAGTAGTTTATTTTTTCATTAGAGTTGTTAGATTCAAGAATCATCCTTATGGTCCAGCTCGCAAATAACATCTGGAATCTCCAGGTTTTAGTTTCTCAACTTTGTGGTTGCTCTCAACTCCCGACTTGAAGAGACATCAAGCGCAGCTGAGACCGACGGTTATTTTAATCTCATCTACAGCTTGTTTGTTTTGTTTCGCCAAACCAACAGTCAGAAAATCAAATGTGCTCCTCCCACACTTGGATGTACCAGCGAAAAGCGTCCGATCCTCACATCTGGGAGGAGAGAACCAGAGAATCCTTCCGTTTCGATTTAAATGATTAAACTCTAAACATTTTAGATGAAGCAAAATCTTAGAAATAAAAAAAGATGAGGAAAAAATAAAGGGATCAATGGTGTGAGTGGGGGGGGGGGGGGGGGGGCGCAAGACCCCTCCTCCAATTAGAGGGCGGGCGGGTCACCGAGTGTTATTAGTGGTGTTGATCCGCAGCTATGAACCCATCAGCAGGAGTCATAGCCGATAACGTACAGCAACACACAGCGACGGCGCTGATACACACTGACACACACAGACACACACACAGAGACACACACACACACTCACACACACACACACACACACACTCACACTGCAGCTGCGTCCTTTGGACATTTGTATCAAGTCGCTCAAAAAGGGAAATTACACTGTTATCATTCGTGCAGTGGGTTTTTGGAACGAATTCGAAGAACCGCATTCAAACCCACGGATTTTCCAGATCCAGGTGAATGTGACATTGCACCTCAGGGGGGCTTGATAACATCACAGCTCTTCTGACAAATTGTTTTTGGTCTGTAGGACAGGAAAAAAACAACAACAACAAAAAAAAACGTATTTTTTTCCCCAGAAAATCGTAAAAGAAATGCTGCTGCAACAAGCTGTTGTTTCTGGGACCAGAATCAGCTGATGTCACTATAAAACCGCAACGGCTGTTTCTTCAAGTTACTGCCATCGAACACAATGGCGACGCGAAGCCGGGTGACACCCTGGACGTACTGGGTGGAGCTCTGGGGTTGGAGTCAGTGAACGGGGGGGGGGGGTCATAGCTTCAGGCACCGCTGAGACACAAAAGCTGATTAAAGGAGGTCCGGTCTGAGTCAGAGATCTGCGGCGGCTTCTCAGATGCCCGAACCCGGGACGGCGGTTAACAATACGAGGGTTTTTACGACAAAAAGCTGAGTAATGCAGCAGGAATGCTCGCTGACGCGCAGCAGCCCCCAGTTTTCCTTCAGGACTTTCTTTCATCTTTGTGTTGTTTCTTTGTGCCGCGTCTCTCACACGTCGGCTGTCGTTGGTGGGAAAGAAGATTAAAACCGAAAGAGCCTTTATACGATATGACAACTGTTCATCCGCTGAACAGAGGGTCAAAGGTTAAAGGCCCCAGTTCGTACAACATAACACCTTTTTCTTTCTTTAAGCCGTTTACCTGAGGCTTTTCTATTGCATCACAGTACTGCGGCTGTTTTTGCGTCACGTTCTTTGACGACGACCTTTTGTGTTTTCGGTGACATTCAAAAACTTCCACTTTGTCCCTTTCATCCCGAACCACTGCCGCTGCTTCCGGACACATAGAGACGTGCGTCCTCCGACCCGAACGGCGGCGGGCCGTTTGTCCCTGTCTTCAGGCACGAGCCGTGGCGGCGGCAGGAAAACCGCACCTTCACCATCATGGTGACAGAACCCCCAGTCTAGATTGCGGGTCCGTCACGGTGGGAGGAAACGGCGCCGACCAACGGTTCCACGTGAGAAATCTCACGTGCCAGAGTCCTGCGTTTTTGGTCGGCCCGGCCGACGACCCCCGGCCGACGACCCCCGGCCTCCTCCCGGTGTCCGCGCATCGCCCAACCCCCTCCCCTGCTCCGTTCTGACGTTCCTCCTCCCTCCGTCCCATTCCGGCGGCACCGAGCAGTAGACAGACCTTCCTCCTCCCGTCAGCTCCCTTCTTCCTCCTCATCCATCGACGGGTCCGAGCTGTGACTCCAAGGCACCCCCCCCCCCCACCACCACCTTCCTCGCCGGAGCCCAAGTGGCTCGGATCGCCGAGAGGCCGGGCAGGACCAGAATTTCTTGGAAAATTCGACGCGGCATGAAATGAGCTTTGCAGCCGAGGCTTTTTTTTCCGCCCAGTTTTGTTCCTAATGTTTCACTCTTTCTAGAAAGTGAGCGAGAATTCACCACAAACGAGATGGCAGTGATAACTGAGCCCTTTCGGCAAGTGCGCCTCATCATTAATTCTATTATGGATGGTCTCTTCGCGTGGAGCCCCATTAGACTGAGTCGGCCCGCCAGAGCGCCACAGACCTCAGGTTTAATTGACACCGCGGCGCACATGGCGGGGGGGGCGACTGACGAACACAAATGATAGCCCTCTCTCACAGGAGTCTGAATTTCGAGGAGGGACGAAGGGAGCGTTCGAATAAGTATTCCGAAGGGAGGAATACAAATCACAGGCGGAAACGCAGCAAAAAGAAAATCAGAAGAACGAAGTAGCTTCAATCACCACGAGGACCTTGGCTGCACTCGCGCAAATTCTAATGTACTTTCCTAAGCATCAATCTCCAGCTCCATTTGGGAAACACTGGGTAACGACCCGGCGCCGGCGTCCGAACAGCTCTTCGTGTCTGAGCTGGGACTGCTGCGGCACCGAGCCTCGGGGGCCACCTGTCTCGGATCACCTGTCCGGTCCTTCTCCGGGAACCCGGATGAACCTCCGGAATGTTGATGGCCGCCTCGGATGTCTGGATGTCTGCGAGCAGCCGGGAGGAACGAATCCGCGACGGGGATCCGGCATTTCAGAGCACAAGCAAAAAAAAAACCCCTAAAACAAACGTCTCCTCTCCGTGATTCCGATTTTAGTTTGTGTGCTGTGGTTTTATGCTACAACACCAACAAAGGCTGGATGTGGTTTCATAGTCTTTTCCTGCAGCATCCGCCATATTTAACCAACCATGACTTAACTCGCCTCCCACTTTCCTTATATGTCACCTCTTTATTGTTTCGCCTAATTTGTGCTCATAGCCCCAGCGATGGAACGGACGACGTCGGCCGGCGCGGTGGGCTCAACAAGACGGGGGCCGCCCAGGAAGGAGCCCCCCCCCCCAAACGAACCCCCATACAATGGCCGAGCATCGATCTGCCGCCAACAAACGACCGGTTCGGAGCCTGCTGCCGGATGAACGACCGGGGCATGTGTGATGGAGTGAGGTGGAGAGACTATGAAAAAAAGAAAAAGAGAGAAGAAAGATGGCGTTCGTGCGTGTCTGTGCGCGTGAGTGTGCACGTGCGTGTTCCTCGCGTTCCCACCAAATCCATCTTATTGGATTCTAGCTGTGGGCTTTCATCACTCAGCACCATTGTGCTGCTCGGGGATTGGCTGCAAAACTTTAATAAAGGCCGCCAACTACACACAAACACACATCCCGCGGAGAACGACTGAGTCCGGGGCGAGGAGGTTTTTGTTTTTAGAAGCATTAATTTCTGTTGTCGATATGTTATATAACAACCTGGCGAACCATCGCTTTCAAGAGCCTCCAATTACACAAACACGAGCACACGCTCCATAACAAGACGAAAATAAACCGCTGCCCGGGGAAAAACCTGAACCGCGACCCCTTCTTCTTAAGCGGCCCGACCTCCAGGGACCCTGGACGAGCTCAGATAGCTCGTCATGTTCAGTTTTTGAAGAAAATTCAGGACTTAACCATTCGCGGCGTAAACAGCGGATCCTGTTCCTTACGCGGCTCGTTTGTCTCCAGCTCCTGTCAGCGGGGGCTTTTTTTTTTTTCTTTGCGGATCCACACGAGAACCGCCTCAAAACGCCCCCTATGTTATAGAACACGGGAACTTTTCAGCGAAAAGCTGCTGAATGATGCATCTTTGGTTTTTCTCCGCTCAGGTTTGATTCAGCCCCATTAGCTTATTTCTTTCCCCTTGACATTAGAAGAAATAAACGACGGCCGTCCAGCTGACGCGATCACGTCCAGATATTCTTTTTAGAAAGGCTCTTTTTATTTTCCCCGTTCATCCGTCTTCGGTTCCCTAAGATTTCATTCAGTTTTTTTTTTTGTTGCCGAGCAAGAGTTTTGATTTCTCAGCCAAGGACGCCTTCACATCTTTGTAGACGCAAAAACGCACACGCACACACACACACGCACACACACACACACACACACACACACAACTTCAGATCAGGGTTTTGATGGATGAGACCGGTTCGGCACAGAAAATCAAAAAAGCGAATGAAAATAAAAGCCTGCTCGGTCCGAATTTGGACACACCCCCCCCCCGGATTAAACTTTAAGGCTGACTCTGAAATCACTTCTTAATCCATATTGATGTGCGAAGATGTCGTCACGGTGACGACGGTTTAGCTTTGGACCCGTGGGGAAGGAGGGAAAATATCTGGTATCTGCTCGTGACCCGGGCAGACCCAGGCAGCGGGTGGGCAGCCGCCCACCCGCTGCGCTCAACGTGGCCCGTGGCCCAGATACGGCCACGCGCCTCGCCCCGTTCACGTGGCGTCGGAGCTCGCCTCGTGATCCGTAGACAGCCGGTCCTCTGGAAATACAATCGCTGACGCAGTCGGCGGACTCTGAAAATCTAATCAGCCGAACTAGACGCGACAAGGGGGGGGGGTAATTTCATGTGAACAAACACTTAAGTGTGCAGAGTCAACACACACACACACACACACACACACACACACACACACACACACACACACACACTATCCTTGACTGCACTTTACTTTTGATTACCCCAAAAAAAATTGCATTAGCTGCGAGTTTTGCAAGGCAGCTATGAATAGTTTGTCCTCCGTGTCCGCGGGAAGGACGCTGGCCCATTTTAAAGTCCGGTGGAGGTTCGACCGGGCCTTTGACAGGACGCGGGGCCGCGAGCGGTGACGAGCACGGGACGCGATGCACGACACGCGGCATGTGAATGTTCCGCCGCGCTCTCCCCACGTTTCTCTGGAGACTGGAGACCCGGTTTCGACGAGCAGCCTCCGTCAGGGGGTTCAGGGACGGCGGCGGCGTTAGGAAGGCGGCGGCACGTGTGGATGAAGGCAGCGGTGTGAGGACGGCAGCGGGCGCGGCGGGACTCGTGAGCGGTGACTGGAACATTCTGGGGAATATCCGACACGTCTGAGTCGGCTTGAGTTGAGAGAGACATCTGGGAAATTTACATGGACGACCAGCTGCTCTTCCTCTATCATGCAGACCTCATTTTGAAGCGGCGAGATACAGCGTCATGTAGCAGCAGAGTCTACGGCTAAATTGCATCCCGAGCGAGGTGCGGTCACGTAGGACGTCCTGCCGTCTTGAGTGATTTAAGTGTTTTGTTTTTTTCCCCTCAACTTACCGAGAAGCAAATGTGGGTAGTAAAACGTCGTTGCTGTGATGCGAACCTCCTCCTAGCACGACTATCGCACCGATCCGGCGGCGAACGGACGACAAGTTAAAGGAAAAGCCGAACACAAGGGACGCTGTGCCGCCACAAGAGCGTCGGTCCTCCCCGGTGTCACGTCTGAGTGGCCGAGAGCAAAGGGCGGAGGAGGAAGTGTTGGGAAGACGGGTCAGTTTTCAGAAGAGCACGGCGCTACGTTGCCGTCAGGGGGCCCACAAAAAAAACCTGAAGTATCCGAACGAGTCATCAAGGTCGGTGAGATCATTACGGAGACATCCGCTCAAGTTTACTCGCCATTAAGTTATCATTTAAAAGATCATTAAACCTAAATTATTTCGGTTCTTTTGAGGCAGTTGCGTGTCAGAGCCGAACACAGACGGACTAAAACATAAATACATTTTTAAAAAGGGCTGCGGCAGATCGTCTGTCATCTTTTTTCATTTGCACCACAGCGTCTCCCAAGTGGCGCCGGCGCCCGGGTCCCGCTCCGCGCCATCTATTTTGCGGACACCGGCCACAGCCCCCGGGAGCGAGGGAGCATCCAGTCTCAAACAGGAAGACGGCTGACAGCATTTGCGGGACCGTCGCTCTGCAAGATGCGCGGCTGTAATTAAATCCATTGTGATGTAATTAGAAAAAAAAACAAACTCCAACATCTTGCGTCCCGTCAGAATTGCTGTGTGGGCTCACGGCGCGATTTCTCGTTACAGCCTTCTCGATGCGTGACCCGGGCGTCGCGCCAGGAAATTTGGCGACGAAAATGAAAACAAGTCTGATTGCTGGTGCCGTCCTTCAGCCGAAAACCTCGGGCACACGGCGAGCCCCCCGACGCCGTTCTGCGAGGGAGCCGTCACCGCCGCCGCCGGGCGGCCCCCGAAAAGGGGCCGCGCCGTGTCGCCATGGTGATATAATCACCCGCAGGCCGAAAAAAAAAAAAGAAAAAGGGGAAGAAAAACAATCGCGGCTCCTCTTCCCGATGAAATACAACGACCAAATGATTCCTTAATTTCTGTTCATTTTCTCATTAGTTCTGTGAATGAGCAGTTTGATCAAGCTGAGCTGTGAATTGGCGGCTGCAGTGTGGGCGTCTTAATCAGAGAGTGTGAGTGGATGGATTTATAATACGCCAGCGTCGAGGCGTCTATTGGGGGGGGGGGGCGAACAGTCCTTTATCTACGACTATCAGCCACCTTTACAAAGAGGAAGATTTCCAAAGATCTAATTACCAGTCTAATAATTTACTTTTTGGTGTAGTGTGTTTAGTCTCATACGTCGCCACTTTTAAATTAAGGCTCTGCCCTTTTTTCTGAGGGGGGGGCTCCGGTGCCATCTTCTCAGAGAACCACTCTCCATCAGCCCAGCTCCCTAATGCCGGCTGGGACACAAAGGACCCGGAGACCGAAAAACACAAAGGAAAACCTGCTCGGCCCCAAACCTCAGAGTAATTAGTTCTGCAAAGAAACCTAATTCTACAAAAAAGGAGGAGGTCGTCCTGTGAAACAACACGGATTTCGTGTAATCCCGTTTCGATATGCTGAAGTGAGTTACCTTCAAAAAAAAAAAAAAGAAAAGAAAAGAAAGAACTAAGCGAGAAGGCTGAAATAAAATCCAGACGTCCTCCGGCGCTCGTAGGGGAATCAGTACAAAAGCAGGGCCCAGGCGACATAATCCGCTACGTCATAATCTAAAAACAGAGGCCCGGTAAAAACGGCGCTGGGCGCGGTTTGTAAAACTGGACGCGGCCAGAAAACGCGGCAACGCAACCGCTGTGCACGGGCATCTTGGGAAAAAAAAAAAAAAAGGGAAAATGAAAGAATAGATTAGAAACGAAACCAAAGTCCCGGCGGCCCTGTGACCTCAAAAGGCTCGGACATGACGCGGAGGTGTCCGGATGGTTCGAGTTTCATCGTCGCTTCCTTATCCGTCGCGTCGCCCTAAAATCTTTTGTGCAGTTTATGCTGGATTCATGGACTTTTGCATCACCGATTAAATCATTGATCTTTTTTTTTTTTTTGTTAGTTGTTATTTTTATGAGAAAATGCCTCAACAAGGTTGGGGGGTTGAAAGGTCATCGGAAGACGTCGTCGTTATTATTTATGGGTAAGTCAACCAAAGGATCGATCGACTGATCGGGAAATGACCGACAGATCGATAGAAACTGATAGAATTAGTGTCGGCCGAGTCAACTGAAATTGACCTGTCAAGAGAAAAGAGCAGGTTTGCGGCACATGTACCCATATCGGGTGACAATGCACCTACGAAAGTGTGGAGACGGGATCTGGACCAGATGGAAGCCGGAGGAGAAACCACCTTGGATTTTAAGGGGGAACAGAAGCTCGTCGTTTACAGCGTTTCCTCTCGGGCGCTGGTCTATCAAGCTGTTGGACAGGGTTTTGTTCCGTTTCTGACGGGGCGAGACTTTTGCACTTTTGCTTTAACATGCGACCTGTACCCGGATATCTCGTCTGAACGCGGACAACTGGAAACGAGACCGGATCGGCCGGACGACATCCGGAAGAAGAAGGTCCCCTGACTCCGGCACTTCGGACAAAGGCAACAAGTTGCAGCAGCAGCCACGTCCCGCCCGAGGGATGAGGGACATCTGTCCGTGGCGTCGCTTCGCTCGACCCGGGACGTAATTTGAGTCGGAGCGAGCGACGACGCTTATCAGTCGGGGCTGTGAATGTAATCCATGGATCAGATGTTATAATCCAGTTGATGTGTCATTATCCAGGTAATGTATCATTATCCGGCTGATGTATCCAGATACAGATCGGGTGTTAATGCCAGGTGTAAAGCGCGCGGCCGGCTAAATGATGCTAAAGGTAACCAGGACCCGTCTCTGTACTGGACACGCAGAGATAAAAGGGAAATCAGCAGTGTCATCTGACTCCGGGGCGAAGCGCGAATTATACTGTGCCGGCGTAAGCGCAGGCGTAATGTAAATGTTGTTATCTGCTCTCGTCTGTAACGGTTTGTCTGTGCCCGAAAAAAAGATAAAAAAAAAACCCAAAAAACATCGGTAATCACGCGCACGGACACCCAAGGTCGCAAAACCCTCTCTGTGGAATATCTGCGGCCATCAGGGCAGCGAACAAACATATTTTTCCAAAATGTCAGTGTTAATTAGAAGTCGTGCATCATCACACATTTTACGGCGATGGGGGGGGGGGTTACTTTGAGGTTGTTTCAGAGAACATACATTCATCTCCACAGCCGCCATATGGTTCCAAATCACAGGCTCAGCGAATAAGTGATGGGAAAATACACACTAATCTGATCTAAACACCTGCTTAATAAGAAGCTTTGATTAAAAATGGATTGAACCATCTCCTAGGAGACGCTTGAGGAAATTGATTTGACTTAACAGTGGAACAACCCCCCCCCTCGGCCGCCACCTCGGAAAAAGACTGTAACAGGATCCGATTATAAAAATAAACTCACATTACTGATGCTCCGCCTTCCGCAAAGCGAAAAAGGACGGGTGGCGAGACGCGCCGAGCTCCGGCGTCCGCGGCCTTTGGCATCCGCGGCCTCCGGCGTCCGCGGACGCCTCCGGCGCATGTGCTAGGCCTCTGTTTCACGTTAGCAGACCGGACGCAATCGATCGAAAAACACATGGCCGAGATAAACGACGCGGGATCCGCATCCGGCCCGTTGAGGAGCCAGACGCTCGGGTTGAGACCGGCAGCCGTCACTTCGCCGTCATTGTCTCTCAGAACTCATGGGAATATGAATATATTCCTTTGATCTATGTTTTTCAGCTCAAGCGTTTCAAATCTGAGTGTCTTGCAAACACCTTTGTAATGGAAATGGATAATGAGCGTTCCCGGAGGGGTTAATAAAAACCTATTGTTCTGCAGGAATGAAAAGCTGTGAAAAGACGTGGAAGGGAACTGATTGATTGTGTGGGAAAATTTAAAAAAAGAAAGAAAAAAAGAATTGGTGTCCTTTCCGGCAATTCCTTGTTTTCTCCTTGATGCAGGAAGAGATTGCACGAAAAAGAAAAAAAGAAAAAGACTGCAAGAACAGAAGCTTGAGAGCGATTAACAAGAAAGAATAAAGCTGGTGGGCAGCCAGGCTGGCTGATGGCCTGGTGGGCCAGATCCCACCCCACGGAGGAGGAGAGCGCACAGTCCAGGTCTATAATTAGAAAAACGACAACACAGCGCCGCCAGTCCTCGCTGAGTGACTGAGCGGCGAGCCTGCAGCCGGCGGCAAGTCTGCAGCTGAGTGGCGAGCCTGCAGCCGGGCGAGTCTGCAGCCGAGTGAGTCTGCAGCTGGGCGGCGAGCCTGCAGCCGAGCGAGCCTGCAGCCGAGCGAGCCTGCAGCCGGTGGCAAGCCTGCAGCCGAGCTAGCCTGCAGCCGAGCGAGCCTGCAGCCGGTGGCAAGCCTGCAGCCGAGCTAGCCTGCAGCCGAGCGGCGAGCCTGCAGCCGGGAAGCCGAAGCCACGTTCCCGAGGGGAGAAGAGAGTCTGACGTAGGACGCGGTTCGGTTCAGGTGAGGCCAGTTTGGCCCGGATTAAATCGCGGGTTCCGGATAGGTTTTAGGAGATGTGAACACATTGGAGCCCGATTTATGCTCGTGCCCTTGCGGCCACATGAATTCCGTTCGGCGTTAACGTTTAGCGCCAAACGCAGGAAGCAGTGTGTCCTTCGCGGTGTAAGGCCGAGACAGGGCCGTGGAGGCCCGGCCGGCGGATGGATGCATGCATGTTGGAAGACTAGATTCCCATCAGGGACCGATTAAGTCAAGTCACGTCAGTTTTATTCATGAAGCCCAAAAACCCGTATTTGCCTCAAGGGGCCGTATAATCTGTACATCACACACATCCCTCATCCATAGACCCTCAGCTCATACGAGTTAGAACCTCCTTTATAAAAAGAGAGAAACGGAGGAAACCTCAGGAAGGACAACAGGTAAAGCTCCTATACGTCCTATAAGTCCACTGATACATAGTAGGCTACGGTTCACTCAGAGTCATTCTTCCCTGATTTCTCATTTACCATCTTTAGCCAGACGGTTGTTGCCAAGAGCAGATTCCGATGAAATAAACAATCAGGAAAAAAAACTCTGGCGTTAAATATTCAAATGGATTAAGTTCTTTGAAAAATAAGCTGTTCAAATCAGACTGCATATGGCGCAATACATGAAATTGTTACCGCGCTTCAGGGCGAGAGAAGCTGTTCTCTGCAAACTTCTTCCTGACGGCCACTGCCGCCCCGTCACGGGGAATGAAGGAACGTAAATGCACCTAGCGACGCAGGTGGTGCAGATGACGCCCGGCGCTGTGGTGGGACACCCAGCCCGGGCTTCGCCTCCTCGCAAAACGTACCCCTGCGTGTTCCCTCTTTAAAAAAAATCGCTTCGAAGCCAGAACCCGTGACCGTGACCCGTGATCACGGTCGTTTCCTATCTTTGCTTCAAGGTCCAACGCGCGCCACATCCACAAGGCTGCAAAGCTCCAGAAGAACCAAAGGAACCCGAGGATTGTCTGACGGGGGGAGGAAGGGGGATTTCATCATCCGAAAACACTAGCGTCTCAGTCTCCATTTTCACAGGAGCCGGTCGTCAAGCCCTCAGCTCTATAAACCCAGAGACCGTTCAGAGACAGGGCGATGCGCTCGACAGCCGCGCTACTAGGAGGCAGATGTTGTTTGTCGCATTTCCAAAGGGACGCGTGCGCAGGCCGCGCCGCCATCTACTGTGGACTGGCGGCTTCGAACGCAGGCTCGCCGGCGCACTTTATGAGGAACACCTGCACGGTAACTCTCCTCATGGATTTGTCAAATCGGCCGGTCGCGTGGCAGCAGTGCCGGTACGGGCCCGGGGCTCCGGCTAACGTTCGCCTGACACAGGCTGGTTTTGCGTTTCTCCGAAACTGCTAGGATGTCTTGGGATTTTCGTGCAAGACTCTTGGAGAGCCTTTGTTCAGAATGGTGGGAAAATAATGGACACGTCCGGCGAGGGCAGCTCTGCGTCAGCCGAGAGCGGAAATCGGAGGCCGCGGCGGACGCAGCGACCCAGCGACGCCGGACGGTCCCGGACCCGAATCCAGCGGAGCGCCTCAGCTGAACGTGCAGCTGAGAAAACTGCCGGGAAAGATGTGACGCAATCGTGTCAACACTGACCAGACTCCCAGAGGAAAGTTTCGACATCTTGTGGAATCCAAGCCGTGAAGAATCGGGGCTGTTTTGCGAGCAATGGGAGTAGTGATAGTTTTAGTATGTGTGTGTCTAATAAAGCGCTCGGAATCGTTTAAATCAACAGCGCTCTACGCTGTCATGAACCATTTGCATTCCACACTGAGCTTCCTGGAAAATAGCTTCGGAAGAAAGTGAGTTTAAAAAAGGGGGGGGGGGGTCCGAGGCCAGACTTCTATGTTTTCATAGCCTCCTCCCAGTCAGACAGGCAGCTGCAGCTGCAGCCAGCTCTGGAGTAGCTGAAGAGGACAGCTAATCATTAGCCAGTTAGCCTCCATTATGGCCTGGAATCTGGGCCTGGCGATAAAGAACCAAAGGACTCGAGGCTCGCGGCTTAATGATCCAAAGATCAGCACAGGATTTACGGGCTCGCGGCTTCCGCCGCAGCCCCCCGGACAAAAGCCTCCCCCAGTCCCTTCATCTATTTCAGCCGAGGGGCCCAGTTCATAAAACCGGGAAACAATGCGGGAAAGTAATGAAATCTCCCACCTATCGTGGGCAGAAAAATGAAGGAGACATCAATCGCCGAGGTAAAGCTTCCAGCTGATTAGATGACAAATAAAGGCAGGTTGCCAAGAACAAGCGTTTCACACCCCAGGAATTTTTTTTTTTTTTACAGTGCTCTCAGCTGAAACTCCTGCTTAGTTTTCTTTTGAAGAATTTGACATTACGGCTCCGAATTTATGGGCGTTTTGGTGAAAACTTGATGCGAGCGCTCCGGGGCCCAGAGGATCAACCCTGATCGCTCTTTATTAAGTCTGAGCTACCTGTTGATGCTTGAAACGAAGATTAAACTCCCGCCGCAGCCGGCAGCGGCTGCCATCTGTAACTGACAGACATTAATATGTCGCAAGCGGCCTGCAAGAGCCGAAATCCGTCGCGACGACTCGGAGTGTCTGGATTTCCTCTTGCAGATCAGCCCCTGCAGCTTTTAAGAATTCCTCCTCTCGGTTGGGGGGGGGGGCGCTGACCAGGTCAAACAATGTACCTCCAGGTCTTTTTTCCTCTTTTTTTCTTTCTTTCCTGGACTGTGCACCTGCTCATTACTTAAAGTGAGGCCATTGTTCATAATACGTTTTTTCAGCGGCCAATTAATTGAGAAAAATGAAACAGCAAGGAGGATCCTGGGGCGGTCGGGGGGTGGGGGGGTCAGACTATTCGGTTTAGTGCTTTCTAACACACTGCTTTATTCTCAACAACTCATTAGGACAGTTCTGATTTCTGCCTGACATCAAATACTTTTGATTGAACCTGGTATTTGACTTGGTCTACAAACAAGTTTGTATAAGTCAATGTCCATTAATTCCCTTGTAAACTGTGGATGCATTGAATATAATAATAATAATAATAAAAGAGGGGGTCAACTATTGTCCTTTAGCTTTTAAACTGAGTACAGGTCACTTCTGGTTTACGCAACATTTATCCAAGCTTATAACATATCCTTTCGAAAGTTATATTAATAAGTAATATTAATGTTACATTGTGGGAAAAAAAAGGGTGCGATAGCGGTGACTGGTAAAATAAGAGAACAGATCAAACTGAGAACAAGAAAAGAGGTATTTCACACATCATAGAGTTGTGGTATTAACAATTAACCTATTGCCTCTCAGATAATTAATTCATCTACATGATTATTTTTTAAAATGCCAAGAGCAATTTCCTAAGGCACAGGGTGACATCTTGAACCCAAAACTATGCCATTTATGACGTTATAAAACAGAGAAAGGCAGCAAATTTAGACATCTGCGAAGGTGCTACTGGAGAAAGCTCGGTTTTATTGCTTTAGAGAGACCTAAACGATTAACGGAGCAGTTATCAACCTGGCGTTCGTTTTCTTTCAATTGACGGAATGATCGGGGACCAATCGTGTCAGCTCTCACCCGCGGCCGTAACTCACCGACGGCTAAAACGTTTGTTAGATTTGAAGGCGCTCGGGAGCAGAGCAGTCTGCTCGACTCCACCGCAGTCTGCCTCTGGTGGTCCGTAATAAATGCGACGGCCTACTTTTGCAGCGGTGGCTCCGCGGGCGACGCAGGATTCAACCGTGCGCACACCTGCACAAGATATACCCTGCGAAGGGCCGTTGGCCGGGATGAGCCGAGACCGAGGGTCCGACGGGTGCTGCTGCGGTGCGACTGCACATCGCAGAGGTCGAAGGAAAAAATATCGAGGCAAGTCGCCTGGGCTGCACCTGGATCCCGGTGAATTCGCGGAGCCCTGACGGCACCGGCCTGGGAACCGCGCCGGAGCCTCGTTATCTGAGCCGGGATTCCCGCAGCTGATCAAACTGGAGACGGAGCCAGGCGATGACTTCATCGCTTGGATGGCATGTGTTTTAAGATTATGTCACATCGGCCCCGGCCCCAAATGATTTTTACTCATCTCAGGGGGACACCCCCCCGCCCGCCCCCGCCCCCGATGTGGTGTGAATGCCTCCTCTGTGAAACAGGCCAAGGATCTGCCAGCGGCCCCTCTCTTTGTGAGCTGAATGGCCACGGCTCCGCCACGTTTTTAAGGCACCCTAATGCACCATGGCTGGACCACAAAGGCGGCGTGGTAATTTGCCAGGGATAATGACGCTCCCTTAATTTGGCCCTAGGGGCCACAAACAGAAAAGCTTTAAAGAGAATCCCCATCCAGGGATGAGTCCCCTGCCCCCCCCCACCACCACACACACACACACACACACACACACACACAATAAAAGAGACCTTTTCTAGGTTTCTTTCTCCCCCTCAGTCCGTCCCCTTCTCTCTCTTACTGACCTAGAAGGAGCTTGTTTTCTTCCGGCTCATTGTCGGCCCTAAACTAAATATCAGCAAACAGGAGTGGGACTGGGGGAGACGACTTGCCAACCGCGACCGGGGGCCCCCGGTTCCACCCCCAGGGGAGAGGAGAGGACCGAGACAGACACGGATGAGCTCCTTCGACGATGCCGGAGCGGGAGCGGGAACGCCGCCGCTCCAGTGATGCATATTAGGGGGAGATATTTAGGCCCCAAATTGAATCTGGCCGAGTAAAGCGAGTGGGAGGCGAGCAGTGGGTGCGAACGGAGCGGCGGTGGTCTTCTCCGTTCTCCTCCAGAGGGGTTTGGGTTTTTATTCCCTCCGTTCTTCGGCAGGAATGGTCTCGTTTGGCGAGCTGAGCGCTCGGTCTCGGCTCGGGCCTCGCTCGGAGCCCAGAATCTGGGTCCACCCAGGGCCACCATCAGGTGTTCAACCCTGAGAGATCCCTTTTATATTTGTGATTAAGTCGGCCCTCGTGCTGTTTGCCAATAAATCCAATAACTGGTGGCAGATGGCACCTGGGGCTCTCTGTGGCCAATAAATTAAAAGGTTATTACAAGGGATTATAACATTTGATGATCTTGGGGGGGGGGGGGGGGGGTTTGGGGATTTGTACATTTTCAAAGTGGCTTCAGGCTCAAAATGTCCACTCCATGTTTATTCATATAATCACTTATTATGCCTGAAGGAAGAAACTGAATTAAAATGTTTCACATGAAACAATTAACCAAAAACAAAATTTTCCACGAGCTGTTTGATAGTTGAATTAAAGTCCACAAGGATGTTTAGTGCCTATTTGTTGTTTGGGGGTTTTCATATTATTTCCTTTTTTTCCACATTTGTTCGTGTTTTCTTTCTTTGGCTGCAACATTTTTATCGCATGGCTCACAACTTACTTTGTTATTGCGACAGGTCTTGAGCTCGTAAAAGTTATCAAAAGGAAACTACCTTTCAAAACCTAATTCAATACCTATAATTAATACTGTTTTCCCTAAAACTTCTAAGCCGAGCTCTCTGACTTGCCTCTGGTTTTACTCCGTGACCTTACGCATTGTGCACGAGTCTTACAGAAGACTAATCTGCATACAGATTAGTAAAAGAAATTCAAAAAAATTTGCAAATAATCCATCTCTGTTAATTCCGTTCTAAGTGAGACAAGCTAAAATAATATCTGTGTTAGTTTTGCACCGGGCGACATTGTTTCTAATATATTTTAAGCTGTAGAAAGACGCAGATTCTCATTAATACAATCAGTATTTTGAGGCCGCCGGTGATTGAACAAGTCCTGCTGGAGCTGCTGGATGATTCAGGGCATTAAAACCAGACGTGGAAATGACTCGTTCTTTAAAACAAGATAGTGCAGATACGTTTAGGTAAAATTGAAAAAAAAAAAAAAAGTAATCTCGGTTTCTTAACGTTGTTTTTTTTCCAGATGCTGAACGTGAGTGCGACACCCCTGGTTCGATTTTGGCCTGAAACCCTTTTTGGTGCGTGTGCTGCCCCCCCATCCACCCAGGTTTCCTGTCAGCTCTCCATCGTGTGCTCACAAATAAAGATTAAGGAGCCTGAAAAAACAACAAGACAACAACAACAACAACAACAAAAAGCCCCAAAAAGGAGCCTCAGGTGTTGAAGTGTGTAATTATGAAAGAATTGTCTTAGTCTGGTCTTAATCAAATTACCAGGCGACAGGACACACTGACAGCGACGCACATCTGCTGCGGTGAAGGTGATACCACAAGGTAATTATGCACTTGTGTCACATCTCATCTGAACAATGGCTTCAGCGTATAGTGTCAATTAGGCTCAAGGCTGTCTGTGCCAAAGTGATTCACAGATTCACATTCACAGAGATGGGGTGGGGGTGGGGGTGGTGGGGGGTGAAACTCATCCATTAACAGCCCGTAGGAAGCCCCTCCCCCTGTCAACCCCCCCCAACAACCACCACCTCTCTTCAGCCTCCGTCGCCCTCGCTCTCACCGCCGCCTTTCAGATAACTTCAGTCAGTCAGAATAAAAAGGGCTTTAACCACAACAGGGCTGCATTACTTATGCTACCGAGTCTGCAGGGATCGTTGTGGGTGGGGCGAGGGAGACGTTTAGAAATCTGAAGAATGAGGGTTAAAAAAAGTTTAACAGCGACACTCATCACAGATTTTCAAGACCAGAGAGAAGTTTGGCGCTTTCCGGAAAAAATATTAAACAAATGGGA
>CM029122.1:6062500-6135000 GCA_016859345.1 Istiophorus platypterus | reverse complement strand
AACCACTCTGTAGACAAACAAAGACAACAACTAAATCAAGAGAGAGTTATTCATGTATTCTATGGTGTTAAAAATTCTGTTTACATAAGTACCATCTGTCAACACAGTGGGATAAAATGCCTCTATTTACAATTATAATTAGTGTAGAAAAACAAACAAACACACACGCACCCAGACAAACGCACACGTACGAACACACACGATGCAGATTTCTGAGGGTTACTCTTCAGGTGCACTCACGAGCACTTCAGTGGGAACAACATGCTAGCGCAGCGGCTAACACCGACTAGCACGGAAGCGTCCGGCTCGAGTCGACGCGATTTCAGCACATCGGAAATGACCCCAAGCCCTGTTGGTGCATTATGTGCAGGAACTTTTTATTTAATTTATTTGCACACATTGACTAAAAACACCAAAAAGGTCGGTGAAACCTAAATAAGCCAACGTGGTTCCCGGGTTTTTCCCCCGGTTGTACTTTATGTGCAATAAAAAGTAAAAGCCATCGTCGACGTTTCGATCGAAATGCAGCAGAAAACGTGTGAATCAGCGAAAAGGCCCAGGATCCAATTACAAAATGAGGACGACATCCCGTTGGGAGAAACTCGTCCTCAGAGTTCTGTGAGAAACGATCCGAGGAAAATGACAAACAGAGCATTCGGGCCAGAGATCGGCGCCGACGATCAGAAGAGGGCGACCACATTCTGTCCGCTAATCTGAAAACAACGACCTCCGATCACAGAGGAGCGACAACAGTCCCCGTTAATCTAAACCGGATCCGTACGGTCCGAAACCTCGGGACAGATCCAGAGCGGAGCTGGACGCGACCAGACCAGACCAGGCCGAGGGTCCGGGGGCCGGGGGCCGGGGGCAGGGCCCCGGGCTGGAGGTCAGGAAGGTCAGGAAGGGGCCTCTAATGAACCGAGACGTTATTCAGAGAGATTCACTTCACTCTTATCTGGAAAAAATGTGATTAAAACAAACCAAACAGAAAAAATCTGGCCTGACTTGAGCTAACTACCTGTCTTTTGTTGAGAAGGGCAGAAAAGCTGCAAATAACCAAAACCTCAATAGTTTCAGTTCCTTTTACTTTTTCTTTTTTTAATCATGGAGATCCTCATCAAATTAAAAAAAATAAAAAATAAAAATTGGCCAAAAAATGGTCCAAAATGCGATCGAGCCGCGAACATCGGTTTTCATCTCAGCCTTGATGGATCCCGGCGAGCGACCTCCGCCGGCGTGGGCTGTTCTGGTTTCCTTTGTCCGGAGGAGGAGCCGGTCGGAGGCGCGAACTGGAACCGTGGCAACGCCGCATCGTACCCGACGGATTCTCCGAACGGGAACTGGTTCGAACCGACGAATGATTTATTGGGGGGTTTTTTACGCAGCGTAAACTTTAGGGTTTAGCTCGTTGTTATTAAAATGATTATGAAAAGATGGAGAGAGAGAGAGACAGTGGTAATTACACTGTTTAAACAGTCTGACAGGCTGGTGGCTGTTGTAGACACACAAGCAGCTTTGGTCACATGGGAGCACACACACACTCACACACACATATAAATACACACACACACACACATATACATACACACATATACATGCACACACACACACGTGCGCACATGAATAAGGTCGACACCTACAGATGAGGCGGCTTAACTTGCACAACCTGAAACCATGACATCACGTTAACGGGCAAAGTCATCTGTTACCCTTGTTATTCTGCCCCCCCCACACACACAGACGTACACACACACAGACGCACACACACACAGACGACACACACAGACGCACACACACACACAGACGCATACACACACACAGACGCATACACACACACACACGCACAGACGTACACACACACACACACAGACGTACACACACACACACACAGACGCACACACACACACACACACACACGCACACACACACACACACACACACACACACAGACGCACACACACACACACACACAGGACACACACACACAGACGCACACACACACACAGACGCACACACACACACAGACGCACAGACATACACACACACAGACGCACACACACACACACACAGACGCACACACACACACACACAGAGACGTACACACACACACACACACACACCTCTACAGCAGCAGCTTCCAGCCCCGTTTCATGTGTCCTTGACTTCCCATTACAGCACTTGACACCTGTTTATATACGGGGCGACCCCTGACCCCTGACCCCTGACCTCCTCCCCGTTGGCAGGGGAAAATCCTCCCCGGGTGTCGGCGGAGAGGTCGACCTTGTTATCTCAGAGGTCACAGCCGGGATGTAAACAAGCACCGAGCCGCAGAGGGTATCGCTCACACATAGCTAACGTCTCGCTTTATCGCTATGGTCGTCAGTTATTTTTGTAATTTATTCAATCAAGGACTTGTTAAGCTAATGGGGAAAAGGTTTTACTCAATTTTTTTTAAAAAGAACGAGTTAATATCAGAAAAATTTAGGAAGATGATTTTTCAAATGATGTTTATCATCCTCAGTCGTTTTTGTTATTCAACACTGACACCGGCAGCGGACGAAGCAATTTAAGGATAAAACACACACAAACACAGAGCTTACGTCTGTCTTAACGGACCCCGGGTCATCGGCAGCTAAGCAAGCAGGGCCAGCCAAATCCGCTAGCTAAACAAGCTAAACACGGCCCTCTGGCCGCGGTTGTCCATTAGCCCTTTGCTAGCAGGGCCTAGCGCGCACAGAGGCAGGGTTAGCAAAAGCTTTCCCATTCACACGATTATTAAACTTGAGTAGTTTTTCTTTTTTGTTGTTTTGTTTTTTTTTTAGCTTCTTATCTCTTTCCGTTCTGTCCCTTTACCACTTTAACCTCTACATGTCGCGACAGCGTGCGCTCTTCCCACCGTTTAGCTAACAACGCGTAGCCACGCCGGCTCCAGCGTCCGGATATCGATCATGACTCGCCAGTGGGCCTCAACCCGGCCGACTAAACGGATTTCTGCAGTACTGCATCCGGGCCGGGGGCCGGAGGGAGAACCCGGATCCCTTTTTGCGGCGCTTGACGTGAAGCGTGGAGAGACCATCCGTCTCTCGATCGATCGATCGATCGACCCCGTTACGTAACGAAACACTGAAATCATCAGTTCTTTTCTTTTCCTTTCGTCTTTAGCGCGTTACGGTAATTGCCTCAACTTATCCTGCCTCTGTGTGCTTTAACCCTAATTAGCTAAAAGAGCAAACACGACGTGACTCCTGAGTGCGACTGGAGCGAGAGATGCGTTTACAATCCTCAGCGCTTTACATTCAGGCTGCGTATTCCTCAACACAAATTTACATAATGACTCTGCCAGGCTTGGTCATGAACTGCAGGAGAATGAAAAAACAAACTAGGACCGAACAGCAGACTTCATAAGGTTTGAGACTAATCCTCTCACTCGCAGCATGAAAATTAATCCTCCTTTTGCATTTATTTTCTTCTTCTTGATTCCGGAAACATGAACCACACAGACGCTCCGGCAGGGTCGAGGTTCAGATGGTCGGACTGATCCGTTTCGGATCCGGTTGCGTTCATCTCGCTGATCCTCTCACTCGCAGCATGAAAATTAATCCTCCTTTTGCATTTATTTTCTTCTTCTTGATTCCGGAAACGTGAACCACACAGACGCTCCGGCAGGGTCGAGGTTCAGATGGTCGGACTGATCTGTTTCGGATCCGGTTGCAAGTCGGTAAAAAAACGTCCAAATTTTGTTCATCTCTGCGTCCGAGCCGAGCTTTTATCAAATCGTTTATTTATCTGTCTATTTATTTGATGGCACATTCCAGCGTACGCCGTAAGAAACTCGCGAGTCATTGGACTAAAGCGTAAAACCTCGACGAAACCTCGGCGCGTTTAGAGCTTCAGAGGTGAACACTAAGCCTTTTATATCCGCTTCCATTTTGGATCCAGTTCCCTGTTGGCAAAATGCACGAAATTGTCAAACCTCTTATCGAACCTCTCGTCTTATTCTCTCTCTCTCTCAGCGCCGAACGAAACACCGGGGCAACGCTTTCATTTGGGCATTTTCCCTGCGGAGATGTTCCGAACCAGGAACTCCGGTATTTGGATTGAGTCCCGACTCGGGGAAAAGTGAGATTGATAAATTACGTAGGCTGCCCTGTTCCTTTATGGTGTGAGATACCTATTGGTTCGACATATACAGTCTTCTGCTGATCCTCTCACTTTCCGGTTGTAGCTACAAGTGTTGTACACTAATGAGGAAATCGATAAAAACTTCTACTCTCTCTTCCTTCTTCTCTCTCGGCCGGCGAAATGTGATTGAGGATCCCGACTGAATCTTTGAGTTAAAGGTTTTGTTTTGTTATTGGGTTTTTTTTACAGCTTTTGTTACCAGGAGAAAGTTCAGAGCAAAACCTAATTTAATTCAATATCGGATTCCGATTCCGGAAAACGCTTCGGAGCTCGAGCTAATCTATGCACCAGCGTGGGGGTTCGGAAGAGGCTGGATCCAGTGGCAAGTTAAAAAAACGGTTGAACCTCGCGATTACGATGGTGAAATCCATGCACCAGGTCAGTGCATGGATTTCACCACCGACCGGTCAAACTTTTTTGAATCCTGGCTAAGTTACCACAGTTTCCATAAAGCAAAGAAAATTTAGGCCGCTAACCGAGCTGCTAACGTCCGTCGGAGCCAAAAGTTGACTCGTTCGCGAGGGATTTCGGGATTGAACAAGGAAACGGACACCGAATCTAAATGATTTGGATTCGGATTTAGCGTCAGGTGTCGATCGTGAGCGCTCATAAACACTTCGGTAGCCTTCGGACGGTGGACGAACAACCGCCCGTCAGAAAATGCTTCAAGTTTTGCACTTGGTTATGAAAACGATGCGGTTTATTGGTAGAAAGTATGAAACTAGACAAGAGAAAATTAAAAACAATAAACTCATGTTACTCATGTTAAGTTGCATGAATCCAAATACGCCGCAGTAAGTAGTCTAAGTGGAATCAATGCATTTCCAGATGTGCGCAGATGCGCAGATTTCCAGATGTGTCGAGCAATGATCATAAGAAGCAGCATGATAAACCAGTTTCCGCGTATTCGAGCAAAGCGTAGCCGATCATGCGAGAGGAATTATATCATCGAGCCGAGCGACGCCGGCGGCCTCCAGGAGGCGAAACGAAGCTAACGTGCCCGTCTCTCCCCTGCTGGTCAGACGCCATTGGGGGAGGCGAGCCAAGGAGACTGAGGAGGAAAGAGAAGGGAGGGGGAGAGAGAGAGAGAGAGAGAGAGAGAGAGAGCGTGGGCGATGAGGAGGAGGAAACGAGAGGGACGAGAGGGGAAGGGCACTGCAGCACCACGCGAAGCCAGAGAAAAACACACCTTCGGGGAGAGCTCGCCTGCAGACTTGTGCAGCGCTAGGAACTAAACTCCGTTGCCTCGGAACAGAGACGGGAATCGGCTGCGCGACGGCAATAAGTGGCCTTCAGCCGGCGGAGCCCCACAGCTCTTACGCTTTCACACCCACCGCTATGTAAATTACCAGTGGAAAATTGAGTGAAATGGTCCCATAAGCCTAATGTATTATGTGCATTAAGCTAACAGAGTTTTCAGTATGCACCGCTGAAACAACTCATGATGTGAGAGAGAGGGACCCCCCCCCCCAAAAGAAAAAGTATGGAAGCGAGTGGAGAATTAGAATAAAGCCCTGCCGGCGAAGAACCGAATGCGGGGCACTTGGACCCTTCAACCCCTCATGGGACCGCGATAATCCCCGGAATCCCCCCCGGACCGGGGACGTCAGTCCAACGCTCCGGCGCCCTCAAGCCTCGCCGCAGGGATCTGCTCTGGCGAGGTACGGCGCTGTTGTTAAGTCCCACGGCCTGGCTCGCGGTCCGGTCCGTCCCGGAGGTGGTGTCCGACTTCTTCCTCTTCTTCTTCCTCTTCTTTTTCAACACATACACACCCATTCGAGGCTGCACAGAGTCTCGAATGGGTGTGTATGCGTTTTGCGGTTTTGAAATGCTGGAACCGGAACGGGTCGTCCCCGGGCTGCAGCTGCGAAGTTGGAAGCGCTCTATTGTCTATAATATCACCGTATTTTATAGCTTTAATATTTCACTTTACTGGAACTAAAGGGCCTTGGCCATAACATAAAAAACAGCCCCAGAACAAAAGTACACTTTTACAATATATATAAATTTTTTTTCTTTTTCTATTTTTTTCTTTTTACTTGAGAACATTAAACACTTTCTTTTTGCCTGTGAGCTTGACAAGCGGCCGTGACTTTATGTGTAGCCCGCTGCCTCGGGCGGAGGATGGAAACCGAGGGATCGAAATGTAACGGCGGCCCAGGGCCACACGGACCAGCGCAGGGACCGCCATCAAAACGTCCGCAGGGGACTACGCGAGGACCATCACGGCATCACGGAATCAGCGTCTGGTTTTGCTTTGGAGCTCGTTCCACGTGTTTCCAAACACTTTTTCCAGCGACGGAGCGTCGGTATTCCCACACTGTGGCTTAAAAACTCAGTGAGCGAATTCATCGGCAAAACCGGGATTTTCCTCCAAACGTACTAATCATGCGCTGCGACGAGGAGCAGATTGCCGAGTTGTTCTGACACTTTATTCGACCGTAACCATGGGTCAACATCGAAATCCCCTGTAACTGCCGTGGTCAGGAGTCTGACTTCAGACGCCTTCCTCTGCAAAAGGACCAAGCTAAGAAATAAGAAAGGAAAGAAAACTTTTACGAGAGACTTTTTCAAACAAACAGACTAAAGATTGACTTTTCAGGATTTGTTTATGTTGGGAGTTAAGCCAAAAACGCACACTAATAAGTTACCTGGAACAAATCCCGCACACACACATTAAACCCGACATTAAAAACAAAAATGGCGTCTTATTGTCTCCTTAACCTACAACACAATCACCCCGGGGCTCATTTCATCTCGGAGCCAACAGCCAGGGCGAGCGAGGGATGGATGTAGAGAGAGAGAGAGCGGACTGATAGAAGAGGGCTGCAGGTGATTCATCTTCCGGAGCCCGGCTCGGTTTGGTGGACAAAGGAGTGTAGGACGCGTCTGGCTTTAATCAATGGAAATTCCACCTGGAGCAGGGGCTGAAAGAGGCAGGAAAAAAAAAAATAATCGAGAGACCGGCTCAGTGGGGAAAAAAAAAAAAAGGCTGAAAATTTGTAAGAGAGAGAAAGAGAGACATCAGGCAAGGAACGAAAAGAGGGTCACGGGAGAGCCCGGAATAATAGTCGGGAATTTTTCAAAAAAGCAGCTTCGGATGATGAGCGTGATTCGCATAAAAGACTGTGATAGATGTTTTAAGTGCGACGTGGAGAGGGGGCAGGAATCAGACCGGGAATGGGGCTCGCAGTCCGCCCTCCGAAGGGCAGGAGCGAAGCCCCCATCCATCGCCGTGGCGCCGGGGGCCGCGGATCCCGGTCGACCGGTCGCGACTTCGGACTTGCCCGACCTTAAGGGGGGCGGCCAGGTCCAGCGTTCGCTGAACGTTTACCGCTCGATCGGCACCGGGTCCTCGGGCCGCATCGCCGAAACGGGCGTCGGAGGAAATGCGAACGTCAGCTCTGTGAAGGGTGAGCTGCAGATCGCGGCGCTGACTCGGTGCGTTAACCGGTCTCCGGTTCGTCGGCTGAGGATTTGACTGGATGTTCTACCTGTTCTACCTGTAGAAATCATGTGAGTGAGGGCAGGTGTCAGTTGTTATCATTTCTGTGCAAAATATTTCGGTCAAAATGATTTAACATGCAGCGAAAATGCTACATTTTGATGTTTAATTCTAATCTATTAAGGCCAATAAAGCTACCGGGTAGAAGCGCGAGTCATCACGTTAATCCCCTGCGACGGATCGATCGGTTTCCAAGAGCGGCTGCGATGGCGGGTAACCGTCTTTCATCGAATTCCTCCCGTGGGATGACAACAAAGGGATGCCGATTCTCCGACAGGCGGCGGGAAGATCAAGCGATTCCATGTTTACAGCCACGGACTCATCCGTATTACACGCCGCTCGCTCAGAAGAGCCCAGCAATTAAGACCGAAGCGTGATAGACGAGTTCAAATCTATGTGACACAGTAAAGGAGGCCATTAATCTGGGTTCTAGGGTGGCATGGCCCCCGGGGGGGCGCCCAGGCATCCGTGTGCCTTCCCGACCCGGAAGTCCACGTCCGACGGACCGGAGAGACGCTCCCGCGCCAACCCATCTCGACCGGCTCGCTTCCGCCGACCTGGGGCGTCCTCCCCGGGGCTGGTCTGCGCGTGGCGCATAATTAAATTCCGGTTTCGTCAGGCAGGCGAAGACAGGAAGAGAAACTTTTCCTTTGCACAACACCACAAGCCAATCGAAGCTGCGACCCCCCCGTCAGCCCCCTCAGATCAAAGCTCGCCGGGATCCGGGCCGAAGCGAACGAGACGGCTCCGGTGTTGCTTCCAATCTCAGCACAACTTTATTCAGTTTCTGCTTCATTTCACGCGGCAGCACGCGGGACCACACTGGGAAAACAATCCTGGGCTCCCGAGGACACGCAGGCATAAACTCAACTCCGCCCCCGGAAGCGCGGAAATTCCAGAAAGGCACGCCGTTAATCATTCGCGGATATATACTCCATCTCCGGGAAGCGCGGCGGCTGTGATCAGATTTCGATTCCGACGCTTTCGAGGTTTCCGATGGAAATATCTGACGCCGCCTCGATGTACAGGCACGGAAAATATATAGAGACGTACGGAAGCCGCTTAGGAGGAGACGACAAGCCTGGCTCTAACTTTATCAGGTGGGAAATGAGCAAGAATATCTCACCGCTTTGACTGAGCAGAAAAATTGACATTAGGTAAAGCAAGTAAATTTGCAAGAAGCCTTAAAGGAACTCTGCCCCCCCCCAAAAGAAAATAACAACAAAGTAAATACAAACTCAGCAATATGTTGATTCAAATCAACAACTGTTGGATCAGAAAGTAAGAAAATAAGATCACGGTTCCGACGAGACGCTTGATGAAGAGGAGGCTCAGGTTCGTGGTTTTTTATTCTGTAAGAGAATAAACTCGACTGCGTCGAACGTCCAGAGTCACATCTGGCCCAGAACCATTCTTTTGTTTTCATCACAGGACGGGTCGGAACGCGCCGATCATAAAGCCCTCTGGAGCAGATCCGCGACTTTCAGCGATATCAATAAAAATCGACCGGAGTTAACTTGACACCGCGCCATAAGTAAGAGGCGGATAAAGAAAAGCCCTTCGATAAGGAAATTTAATGGAAGCCAATCGAATAAAGCGCCAGCGCGGTGAGCCACAAAACGGGGGCGCGGAGGTGTGATGATGCACTCGGAAGGCCGCGCCGCAATTAACGCACGGTTATGATTCGTCTATAGGAAGAACGGGAGCCTGAAATTAGGTTGACGCAGTAAAAAGAGAAAATATAAAGTGTCAACTTATTGTTAAAACGTGGGGGAAACAATTAAAAGTCAAACAAGGTTAAAAGAGGCTGACGCATCTGTTCACTCCGCGGCGCTAACGGGCACCTTGCAGGGTCTGCGTTATCGCCCTGGCGTTGGCGGCAGATGAGGAGGGCGGAGCCATGGGGAGGTCAGGGGGGGCGGGGTGGGAGGTCATCCCAAGTCTCTTCGTCTTCGTCGTGTCCCTGTGCCAGCGATCTGTCCAGGCGTCCCTGGAGGGGCCGGGGCCCCCGCACTGGATCGGGGCGAGCGTCGGAAAAACACGCACACACACCATCAAACACACACACCAAACACACACCATCTCACACACACACACACACACACACCAGGTACAGTAGCGCAGGGGACTTGCCCCGTCCTCCGTCCTCGGTATCAAACGGCTACTGTCAGCAAAGGCGGGGCCACCGCGCTGGACCCAGGCCAGGTTGTTTAATTCAAGAACATTCCGCAGCAGCAAGGTCACCCTGCGGCGTCGGAGGGCTTAGCGGCGTCGCTCGTCACGGAGTCGCCCCTGCGCCGTCTGACGCCGAGCTAGAACCGCACGTTACGACCGGAACACGGTGCAGGAAAACGCTCTCGCTCGTAATCCAACGTTATCCTACGGAGATAAAAGCTGCATTTGTGAGCGTTCATCTCTCATCACGCGATGGCTGCATTTCTGAGGCTAAGGCGACGCGGATCTGATGCCGTCGAAAGCCGATTGAATGAAGCGCCGCTCATATTCTGCCGGTCGTCCCAGCACTTAGGTCGAAGGAAATGCTCCATCAGGCATATTTCACACACACACACACACACACAACGCGGAGGACAAGAGGATGCCCACGGTCCGTGTCCCTGACACCGTCCTCAGAGCCGTTCCCGACTGATGCCGCCTCGGATTTTCACGGCACTGCAACCAGGATAATTAAGAGGATCCCGACGTGGCGGGGAAGACTGTAAAAATGTGCCACTGCAATTATGAGCCGGCGAACACAAAAACAACTTGACAGAAATTATTATTATTTTCCCTTTTTTTCTGCTTTTCCCAAAACGGTTTTTGATGTGTCTATCAGGCGACTGTCGGCTCCGCGAATGAAATAATTACACATCCTGCTCTATTTAAAATCGGCGGCTTTACCCCGAAAAATAAAAAAAAGAAAAAGACACGGCCGGATCCTTACGACGGCAACGTTCGCTATTAAAAAAAAAAGAAAGATCTCATAAAACCCGCTGACATGGACGCTGAGGCCCGAACAAAACACCCGGCTACACCCGCGGAGCGGAGCCGGTTGACGGGAAATTACAAGACAGGAGCAAAAGCTAAAGGTTCGATCTCCGTCCGATCTCAGCGAGCGGATTCCCAAAGCGTCACCTGTTGGACAAAATGCAAAAATTACACTCGGGGTTTGATGAAACTTATCCGAGGCAAACGGCTGATGGGAGAACAAAGATCCCGGCGGCGCATCAAGAGCTCCCCGCCAACAAAAACCTCTCACCGAAACACGCAACCGCTGGACAACGCTCATTTAGGTCGCCGGCGTTTTGAGGGGAGGCCCAGTCGGAGGCAGAGAGAGGAAGTCAACCAAGGGGTCCGACGACCGCCGCAAAGTCACGCACGTGCAGGACCTTTAACCCCCGGGACTAATCCACGCCATCTACGCCGGCGACCAAAAGAGAACTGCTCCGTTTTCCCACCTATCTAAAAAGAATGTATTTTTTTATTTTCATGCTATAATGTCTCGGTGTTTCCGGCAGTAAAGGATAGAACCAATACATAAAATTTCCGCAGCGAAGTTCTACGAAAACCTTGTTTCTTAATAACCTTGTTTTCTATAAATTCGAGCCCATTTTTCAGTTTCTGGTGACTTCTCCTCTTCCTAACTTTGGCGGTTTGCCTCTTACGTTTGTACCTTTAAGGACTTGAGCTACGTAAACAGCGATAAAAACCAGGACATTGGGAGCTTTTGAGAACCTTTTTTACTGGTAGTGTAAATATAACAGTTCCCCGTGTGTGACTGTTATTTTCTTTATTTTTGCATGAATCATTTCTTTCTCTTTGGAGGATCAACGCACCGACGTTGCATTAATCGACCTTTCTTTATGCCAACGAGGCCGGGGCAGGATCCAGGGGGCAGGATCCAGGGGGCAGGATCCAGGGGGCAGAAAAACCTGCCTATTGAGCCCTTTAAGTTTGCCGTTTGTCCGATGCACCGTCAACACCCGACGGGTCCCTTCTCATGTTCGAGCGCTCGCCATCGCGGACGGCGGCGAGGACCAGAGTTTGGCGGCCGGTCATCCGGCCGCTGATTCACACGTCGTTAGAAAATGCTCCCACTTCCTTCCTGCCGAAGCCTCCGGGGCATTTTTTTTCTTTCTTTTCTTGTGTCGGTATGAAAATGGGCCTCATGCGTTTCCTCCCTTAAGGTCGGGGCAAAAGGAGCCAGACAAGGTGTGTGTGTGTGTGTGTGTGTGGGGGGGGGGGGGGCTGTGGGTGAAATGACGAGGTAACGTTACCTCCTGCCGTCGGAGTGAATACACAAAGGAATGCGTGTACGTCTGGCGCCCGCTCATCGTTACCTCACCGGTTCCTGCAGCGGCGTCGCATAGTTTGCGCGCTCTGAGTTACTTTACACAGCGAAATGAGGCCGGAGAGCCAGAGGGGTCAGGGAGCGTTGGGGGGGGGGGTCACCAGGTGTAGAGGTCGCCGAAAGGGAAGAAGAAGGAGAAACGCTCACGTGAACATGTCATGAGCTGTAGTGACTCGACAGTGGCTCCTTTCAGCCGCGGCTTTACGGGGGAGGCGGTGGGAGTAAAGGGGGTCGGGAGGTCGGGGGTCGGGGGGGGGGGGGGGGGTTTGTGCAATGATGCATGAAAAGGCAGCCGGGAACCAAGACCCTAAAAAAAAAGGACCTCTAACGGACCTTGAGATCCAGGTTGAGACATGAAAGAGGAACAGGTACCGCGGAAAAAAGCTTTTGAGGTTGTTCCTTTAACACAGAAGTGTGTCCGAGATGAAGAGCGAGTGAGGTGTGTGTGTGTGTGTGTGTGTGTGTGTGTGTGTGTACATGTGTGTGTACGCATGGTTGTACAGAGGCAGACTCTCCAAACGACACAACAGCTGATGTCTCCAGGGTGAAACACTGTATGCTTTCCATTGTCTGTCGTCCTGCTGGTCAAATATCCAGACGCGCTCTTTGTTTGGGGGGGGGGGCACGCTGGAACGAAGCGCCGTGGTTGGCTGCTTTATCTCCAGCGTGCAGATATCCGGCCTCCGGTCCTCCAGCACTTCACTTTCCTTGTTAACAACAGGCTGCACAGTAGCGCGGAGCAGTATGTGACTAGTGGACAGCTGTGACTAGTGGCCCCCTGTCCCCCGATGCCACCCCCGGGGGGGACACCCCGACTAGCCGGACGTCTTGTGGTCAGAGTGACCACAAGGACGTCTCCATCCTTCCTTTTTTTTTTTCCTCCTCTTCCGGGAGGCGCGCAGGTGAATCTCATTTCCTTCCCGGCATAACCGACAGTTCAACCCGGCTCTGGCTTCCGTCCGGCAGGTCGTAAACAGCCACAGATTTCTTTTTCGCGTAATAAATAATTCACGTGATTGTGATTAAACTCCGTTCTCGTGCCGGTTAGGGTGCAGCGTTCGGTGTTGGGGGGGCGGTGGGGGGTGGCGGGGGGTCCGATTGTCAACACTCCGATGGCAGAGACGGGGCCCCGGAGTCGACTGTCTACGTTTCCGCCTGGGCATTAATCACTGTCGCGCTCTTCTCTTTTCTCCGTCTGCCGCGGTGCGAAACAGCCCCCCCCCCCCCCCGAGAGC
The DNA here is from genome assembly GCA_016859345.1 of Istiophorus platypterus. Taxonomy (NCBI): domain Eukaryota; kingdom Metazoa; phylum Chordata; class Actinopteri; order Istiophoriformes; family Istiophoridae; genus Istiophorus; species Istiophorus platypterus. Next base: position 6,121,730 of record CM029122.1, on the reverse strand, counting down.
CGCCTCTATCGTCATAGTAACCAAAGCCGACCGTGCAAACCCAGCTCAGCGGCGCTGCAGAGGCAGTGGGACACGGAAAATGTGTTTACAGCTCAGCACTTGATGCTTGAGGGGCCAAAACCTACATGCATCATACTTTGTGTTCTACTTTTGTTGACTTAAACCCCCCCCCCCCTCCCCCCTCCCCAAACGCTCCTGTTTGTCAGAGCAGCCTCTCAATGGTCGACATCGACCGGGGCCACGTTCTTGAGGCTCTAAGCTCAAGAGCGTTTTCTGTCACACTCATATCAGAGACGTGGCAGCGAAACGTTTCCCTGTTCGGCACCAGTTTACTAATGAGGTCTTGATCACCCCCCCAGTGCCTCTCCGACTCCAGCAATGGGCTTATAGCTCGCACGCAACACGAATCACAAATTCCTCCTCGGCGGAGCGAAGAGACTCCCGCCGGTCTGTCGGGACCGAGGCAGGGGCCAGGCGGAAAGGTCAAAGGACACGGCGGCGGAGTCCTTCCTCTCGAGCGTCTGGCGGCTTGAGCTCGGCGTCTGGCCCGGTTGCTCATTGCTACCCGGCTCATGCAGGGAAAGCCATCGAACGCGGACACGGAATAATAGTACGGTCGGACGCTCTGTGTTTTGTCATCTGAGATGTGAAACAAGTCTGCAGCCGCCACAAAAAACAGCCTGCGCTCGCCGCTATTTTCTTCCTGTTGTTGCTACCGAGCCGCGTCTCCCGATTGCTGATTTCTTTTTTAAAAAAATTTATTCTTTATTTTTCCCCCAAAGGAACTTGACCGGGCGCGTTCTGCGTCGGACGGGATGGAGAACGCAGCACGGGCGACGCGCCGGGAGGGACGGCGTCGGCCGGTCCGCGTGGTGGCGGCGTGACGGCCCTGGAACCATATCGGAAGAGGCGAACGTCAGCTGATAGGTGTGTAGTATATATCCGACAGGCGGGGTCTGGCAGGAGAAGATGAACTCGTCACAGAGAAAGGGAAAAACAGGAAAGTGTGTTTTCCCCCGCTGGGGTTCGAGAGGCAGCCTTTGTGATGCAGCCTCCGCTCGGCTGTTTACCGTCGGCTGACAGCATAATGGGACGGCAGCCACGGTCCCGTGTCAAGAGGAAGATGAGAAAATTTCCCAAAGAGCAGTTTGTTTTGGTCAAGTACTTTCTCACTAAAGGCTGCTACAGAATCATTTTTTTTTCTTCAACTGGACACGTTACCTTTGATTAAGACGAAGAAATCAGAGCCGGGGCGACAGAGGCCTATTATTTCCTTAAAAGTCATCGTTACGTTTGGCGTCGTTTTTGAGCCCGTTGGCCCGACGCGCAACGTCCGTCTCGGTCGTGACAGAGTTCACGGGAGGAAGGAGCGAGGAATCGTCTCCGGGGGACGAACCTTTGCGGAAAAACACAGACGGGAGTTTTCCTCCCAGCAGTCGCCCTCTGCTCTCCGGCGAAAGCGGCTGTCGCATTAATATCTGACAACGAGACAACCGCGCTCATCATATTTACTGCCGCAAAATCATTAAGCTCATACTGCAAATCACAGCCCGACATGTGCTTGTCCAATTACACTTACTACAGGGAAACAGGGCAGCGGGTACCAGCGAAAGCGGAGGCCAGCTGGACGCTCGCGCTAACGGCCGACTTCCTGGCCGCCGCTGCAAATATTCAGAAATAAACAAATAAGTAAATAAATGGAATTAAAAAAAAAAAGAAGTGGACACGCACGTGCACAAACACGCAGATACGCGGGCACGCAAACAGGCACATGCACGAACAGCCGGGGCCGCCGACCGGCGGAGGAGCACACGCCGCGCTCGCTAATGAGCCAGTTATACGACTTATCGGAGGCGGTTAATCAAAGTCTGATACTGGAAACAAACCAAGGCTAATAAAAGATAAAGTAAACACATCGGGAACTCTGGATCGGCCTCGGCTAATGGCCTCCCGACCAGCTGGCGTCGCCGGGATGACGAACTGGATGGCGACGGCCTTTTCCCACCGACACGATGGTAGAATTAGTGAAACGTGTCGCGAGGCCGCTCCGCTTTTCCCCGTCAGCGTCGGAATACATCGGCCCTTTAGATATTTCCGGGATTTGGCATCGGGACCTAACCCGAGGCCTGTTCTTAGGGGACGTGGCTCGAGGGAGGGGTCAAGCTCCGCCCATGACTTCGCGGGGAGGGATATGGGCACGTTAGAAGGTCGGTCTGGGTCAAAACGAGGTCCGTTCCGTCCGCGGCGCTGCTGAAATGTAAAACGGGGCTTTTCTTCCCGTGAGATTCGCTGAGGATTCAAAGAAAAGTAGAAGCCACTTAACAACAGCTGAGCTCGTTACACAGCTTCACAGTGGAACATCATCAGCTGAGTGTCAGTGTTGATGTGACAGAGATATGAGATATGGCTGTCTATGGACAGACAGACAGGTAGGTAGATAGACAGACAGGTAGACAGGTAGATACAGGTAGATAGATAGATAGACAGGTAGATACAGGTAGACAGATAGACAGTCAGACGGATAGTGAGACAGACAGATAGACAGGTAGACAGACAGATAGACAGGTAGATACAGGTAGATAGACAGATAGACAGACAGGTAGATAGACAGACAGGTAGACAGACAGATAGACAGGTAGATACAGGTAGATAGACAGATAGACAGATAGAAAGACAGATATATAGACAGACAGGTAGATAGAAAGATAGACAGAAAGGTAGACAGATAGACAGACAGACAGACAGATACAGTCAGACAGATAGACGGACAGACAGATAGACAGTCAGACAGCTAGACGGACAGACAGACAGACAGGTAGATAGACAGATAGAAAGACAGATAGACAGGTAGATAGACAGACAGGTAGACAGACAGATAGACAGACAGATAGACAGGTAGATACAGGTAGATAGACAGATAGACAGACAGGTAGATAGACAGACAGGTAGACAGACAGATAGACAGACAGATAGACAGTCAGACAGATAGGCAGAAAGGTAGAAAAATGGACAGACAGATTGATGGACAGACAGATAAAAGGACAGACAGATAGACAGGTAGACAGACAGATAGACAGATAGATAGACAGATAGATAGACAGACAGGTAGACAAACAGACAGACAGAGAGATAGACAGATAGATAGACAGACTGACAGATAGACAGACAGATAGATAGATAGACAGCTAAACAGAGAGATAGACAGATAGACAGACAGACAGATGGACAGACAGGTAGAAAGACAGATAGATGAATAGACAGAGAGATGAATAGACAGATAGACAGGCAGACAGATAGATGGATAGATAGACAGATAGATAGACAGATAGACAGATAGGTAGATAGACAGACAGATAGATAGACAGACAGACAGACAGACAGGTAGACAGATAGATAGACAGACAGACAGATAGACAGACAGATAGATAGATAGACAGCTAAACAGAGAGATAGACAGACAGACAGATGGACAGACAGGTAGACAGACAGATAGATGAATAGACAGAGAGATGAATAGACAGAGAGACAGACAGACAGATAGATAGACAGATAGACAGACAGGTAGATAGACCGACCAGCGTACGACTTTCAGACAGCTCCCTCCACCTCCACCATCAAGACGCCAAATGAGCCAATACGTTTCGCAAGAATCTTGTTCATATCTCCGGTAGATTTCAGACTCAGAGAACCTACGTCAAGTTTAGTTTATGCCGTTTATTTCTTCCCAGTAATCCGTCGCCTGTCCGTAATCTGGTAGGTAGGATGAGCGATACGACTACTGGGGGATTTTTAGATCACATCGACACTTGTACTTAACTCAGATACTCGAAACAAGCGCTCATGCGCTTTCCGACCTGAATGAGCCAGCTCCATGGTTAAAGTCTGGTTAAGTTTAGCCAACCGAAACTCCTCGCTTGAGTTCGGAGAAAGATTTCATTAGTGGGTAAAACAAAGCAGCATTGACTGGTGTCCTGATAAAGGGTTTTTTGTTTGGCATTAAGTTTTTCCCTATCTGATCCGAGAGTCTACGGTTAAAGGATGTCATTGCGCTGTAGAGGCTGTTAAACCCCTCGAGGCAAACTTGCAATTTGTGAAATTGGGCCACGTAGATAAAATGCATTTGTCTTAACTTGACTGTTGGCAGGACCAGGACCTCAACACTGACCTCCTCCCAGAGAGTTTTTGCAGCAACATAACAACATCGCACTGCTTCTCTTTTTGCAAGCTATGAGAAACACAAGGTGGAACTCCTAAGAGGAGATAGACATTTGTGGTTTTGCTCATTGCACTAACAACTACTGTGCAGCCTATAAAGCCAGAAAAAGCACAATTTAAAACTATTCCATCCCACTGCAAAGTTCAAGAGGATATTAAGTTGCATAACAGTATATTGATATTATATCGCTGCGCAGCCCAGCTAAACTCTTAACTGTTATAGATTAAAATACGAAACATAATAGATTCTCTACTGGGAGCCTCCGGGAAGATTGTTTCTCAGATCTCCCCGAGGACTTTGAAAATTCACAAGACCTCTAACACAAGAGACCTCTCCAGTGCCATGTAAAGCGAAAGCAGACAACCTGAGGGCCCATCCAGTTCACAGAGCCAGTGGTTCAGAGTGGTATTAAAGCGGCGGAGCGGGGACAATGTTCCCACCGTCCCCCACAAAGGGCTCAACACCCATCATCCAACCCGGTCCTCCGGGTCACGACGAGCCTTGAATAAGCTCCCTTCCTAAAGCTTCTGGGGGTTTCAGCCATGCGTCCAGAGCATCAATGGGAATAGTGTTCCTCCCCCCACAATGGCCAAATCAACTGTGGGAGCACCCTCTCCTCCTTCTGCGCCCCCTTTTATTCTTGCCCCGCTCAGACCTTTGCCGGGGCTGAACAGAGGAGGGACCGGAGAGAAAAGGCACATGCCTTCACGTCCGCTACGCACACATACAAAGGGTAAAAAAATCAAATTGCTCAGACGTGCACACACCAAGAACTCTCACGCGCCTCATCCAATACCGAGAGGTAAAGAAGTAGGAATGTGTGAAAGGGAGAAAAACCCTGAATGGTTTGACACTGCAAGGAAACACCTTCAGATTCAGGAACTTTCTTTCAAACGGCCAATAAAGGAGAAACACAGCGCAACTGTATCTTCTCATGGTAATTTTTTTCAAGCACAAGGTGCAAGTTTGAGACAAATTTGTGCGATTACACTACATTAAACCAGAGCTGTAAAATTAAATCTTTGTTTTGTTTTTTTTTTTTTATAATTAATCAACTAGTTGTTCAATCAATAAAAATAAAATGTCAGGAAACACCTTTAAAATTTCCACCACAAGTTCCCAGAGCCTGAGGTGACATCTTCAAATTGCTTGTTGAGTTCAACTGACTGTATTTCACACCCATAGAAACTCAGTTTACAGTGATACGGGACAGGGAAAAGTAGCAAATCCTCACATTTAACCATTTTAAGAAGCTGGAGACAACAAATGTTTGACAGTGTTGCACGATGAATTCCCTAAATGATAAACTGATCCTTTCAGAGCTACATTAAACATCACAAAAAAACAACGTGTGAGGTGGAAAAATGTTCCTCTCCATCTTATTTTTCTGCTTGACAGACTAATTTTCCTTGTCATCTCTGCTCTCAGCCATTCGCCAAGGTACAGTAATAACAAGACAGGAAAAAGTAGGGCAGACAATGTTGCTGAAGTTCCAGACACAAAATGAGTCCGTTGGGTTGCACCAACCATTACTTAGCAGGGTTGCAGACAGAGTGCAGCGGCGCTGCAGACGTATTAGATTTCACGGATGGAAGATTGCGTGTCAAGGCAGAGGGAGACCAGGTTACAAACAGGCAGACTCAGCGAGCAAAAGGCCACGGCAAGTGCACTGTGCATTCAGACACAATAAGAGGCCGGGAGGGCGAAGGGACCCAGACAGACGTTGAGGAATTATTCATTTTACACCCATGGGCTCGGGCTGCGCCACACAGACCGCTGGCCTCCTTCCGCTGATGTCTCGCACTGTCTGGTTACCACGGGTGCACATCATCCAATGCACTCCATGGTGAACACAAGACCGGATGGGCCTAAGTTTAGGGCACTTCCCCATCTGGGGATATAAATATATATCATATCAGCCTACATAAAAAAATAAAATGAAATAAAATCCAGCCTCGGCCAGAATTTGCATTTTTCTGCACAAGCTGTCGAACGGCTGGGCGGAGTGACTTAATTTCAAATAGAACGCGGTGTGCGCCCCGGCACGGGCCCTCAATTGGGCCCTTAATCGGGCCTCGGAGAGCCCGCGAATGGGAAACGGTGACGCTCACGTCAGCGCTGTGGGACAACATAATTGCGTTCGGGTGACGGAGCCGGGTAAAGGGACAACAGCCGATATCGAGGCGAGGCCTGCCGCCGCAAGTCACGGTGCCCCGAGGCCCCGGTTTCAAATCCGGCGTCTCATTTGCATAACACAGGACGCTCCGGCGTGGCTGCGGCATCGAGGACGCAACAGGCCGCTTTAAGGGAGCATCTCTCCGCATCTCTTCTCTCGGCCTGAAGCGCCACGACAAAACCGCCGTGTGTTTTCCGCTCCCTCTGCATGCGGACAGCTGTGTTCTGTTTTGTTTTTTTGTTTTTTTGTTTTTTTTTCCTCCCTGCGTCCTTCTGACCTAATTACCATTTGAATCCTGCCTGAGAAGGGCCACTGTAAAAAAAAAGTCTGACATCTCCCTGCTTCACCTTCACGCGCCAGGCTCAGGCTTTGTAAAAAAACCAAACAAACCAGGAGGAAGAATCAAGATCGATGGTCGGCAGAAGCACATCTCCGCTAGCCACTCGCTGCCTCGCAGCAGCTCTCAAGAGCGCCCTTCCTGGGTTTCCATGAGTGGAAACGCGTCTTTGTTGTGGCTGCTCTCGGGTTAGGATTCGCAGAAAGAGAGAAAGAGAGAGAGAGAGAGGGCATGAGGTGTTACAGTGCATAAATAAACCCGAGGCCCGGATCGTATGCGATGTCCTGGAGGGCTTGTTTGATGTGCACGAGCAGCCAAACGGCTGAAAGACAGGCTAACAGGAGAGACGCCGTTCTGCGAGAGTCGTCACTATCCACTTTCCACCTTGGTTTTTTTCAGTGGGTGAAAAGCTGCGTCTTGAAATGAAAAAAAAAAAAACAAACCCTAGTCTGTCAACACCGGGAAGACGGATTATTATTTTTTTTCCCTCCCTTCAAACGTATTTTCTAGTTTTATAGACTTGAAGATATGTGAAGGGTAACTGAATGAGGAGTGTGACCTCAGACCACACTGAATCGTACTTGTTATCTGTATCTGTCTGTTATCTCTCTAGACAGACACACACACACACAAACACACACACACGTGGAGGTCAGATAGTCATCCTGTTTTTTTTTTTTTTATGTTTGTTTTTTTCTTAGAGGGGTGATATTGGGCAGAGGAGAGTGCAGATCAAGTTCTCCTGACACTAAACTTTTACATCCGATTTGCCTCCTCTCAGGTGATGCCCGGCGCCAGAAGTTAATCCGCATGGCACAGTTTGAATATGCGTCATTAAAAATTTGATGAAGAGGCCGTCGGCTCACCCGCCGGACACCAATCATATTTGTTAATGAAAATGAATTATTCACGTCGACATCAGACGGCCTCGCGATGCGGACTCCTGTGACCCCCAGAAACAGAAGACTTTCATACAGTTTCACCACAAATGACATCAAGGGGAGGAAGTGAAAGAGAAAGGAGGAGAAAGTGAACGTAGAGGTAGTCGAAAGAGGAGTTTGGGGGGGTGAGGATGGGGGGTGGGGGAGGGGGTGGGCGTCCCATTTTTGTTTCGTTTTGGTTCTCTTTTGCTCTGCTGCCCCCCCCCCCCCCACACCACCAGGACCTGTCAAGAGCCCTCATAAGTTCATCAAAGATGAAAACCTGTTTTCCATTTGAAAGGACCGAGCTAAAACAGCTCTCCAAACGACAAAAGCGCTAATCATCCATACGACAAGTATGTTGGCCTGGCAAAACCTGTAAGAATATATGAATATCAATCAAAAGATTTTTTTTGGGGGGGGGGTGGGCTTTTGCCTGTGTTGATCAATGAAGGAAGTAAAAACAGGAGTTGTCCCAGCTCCTGTTTGGGATTCGGGATGGGGAGAATTAGGTTGTTTAGATATGAAGTAGGATCCTGTGCTGTGTTTTGTACCATCGTTGTGCAGGTGGAAATCAGAAGAATAACACAGTAGCGAACTAATAGTATGAATATTTGTTTGATTAGGACACTAATTACAGCTGCCAAATGACTTCAGAGACGAAAGTACACACATTTTTCTGTCTAAGGCATGTTTCAAAGAAACGCAAAGTGGTTTTACAAAAGCCGAAATGCAACATAGACCTGTTGTGTCATCTGACATGTCCTCCCCAAAAAACAATAAAAAAAACAATGAAAAACACAAACCAACAATGCTGTTATATTTGAGAGCCATTTGTATGTTAATGAATAAGACAGAGTCCTTCACTGGTGCTGCTGAAGACACTGAGCTACCAAGGCGCGATAAAATGTTACAGATGAAACAGCACAGCTCCTAGAGAGGATCTGAAAGCCCCGGTGGTGATGGTGTAGTGATGGAGGAAAATAGCTTTCGAGTGAACAAATTGTTTGATGAATGTAGTCGAATGAATGCGATATTTTTAAGCCACAAAAAAAAAAAAATCCGGCTATGGACAAAACGTCTCTGAAAGCGTTTCCCCCTGGTAAACCGCCTGCAGACGAAAGCCTGCTCAAAAATTGCTTGACATTTAATCACTTGAAGCGAGAAACAAACAAACAAAAAAAAAATCATACAAGCAATGATCCATGTGTCCCTGTGTGTTTTAATTTACCCAAGCTCGGGTGACTGCTGCACCTTTGCTCCAGCACACAAACAACCCTGTCTGCAGCACTGAGCGTGTGTGTGTGTGTGTGTGTGTGTGTGTGTGTGTGTGTGTGTTCACCCGTGGAGAGCACAGCAGACAGTCCAGCACATGCAGCAGGCTTCACCTGGCAAGGTGTGATCACAGCTGCGAAGCGACGCTCAACACTGCCCTCTGTCGCTCGGCAAAAAAACCCCAACACACACACACACACACACACACACACACACACACACACACACACACGCAGCCACACGCACACACACACACACAGCCACACGCGCACACACACAGCCCACCTCCAGCTCCAACAAAGCCTTTCAGAATAATCAACTTAAATGCATGCAAGAAGGGAAACGTCCTCTTTTATAAAAGCGTATTTCAATGCTCGACATCCCCCCAGTGTGGGAAGCTTTCCCCTGGACATTTATCCCTCTTTAGAATTTAAAATGAAATAGATCCGGAGCGTCTGTCTACACCGGGGAGAAACGGAGAAGCAATTCAGCCGAGTGACAGGCTGGTGAATAATGACTTTCTGGGCTGATTCTGAGTGTTCTCATGCAGAATTAGTCCCACAAGCGTTTCCCGGAATTCGGAACGAATAAAGGCACGTAAAAAAAAAATAATAAAACAAACCAAACAAGCCTCGGGATGTTGTGCGCAAAGGGGCTGCACGTTCCGCGCGTAAAAGCCGCGCCGTTAATTGGAACTGATAGGCAATGAGGTCACTGTGAGGCAGCCTCGAAGACGAGTCAACAAGCTCAGCCCCAGCAAAGTTGGGGAGAGGGACAACGAGGGGATCCGTTTGACACCTGCGGCCCAAATTAAGTTACCACGTCTGGGAAATAGTGAGTATGGGGGGGGGTGCAATAAAAACGCATATCACTTGGATAAATCCCCATTTCAACACCACAGCAACGAAGTTTTCCCTAAGGATCGGTCTCATAGTTCACATCTGCTCATCAGCCGGGGCTACAGGACAGAGTGCAGCGCAAAGTAAGTTGGGGACGGAGCTAATGTGGCAGGCACAGGCAGCTCCGGCAGCTCCGGCAGCCCACAAACGCTCCTCTGATCCTGGGATGAAACGTGAGCGGAAAGTCAAACCGGCTCGGCATAAAGGAACTGCTAAAAAACTGCTCCGGATAACATAAAGCTACATCAACGGGCACAGCCCCTCGCCCGAGGCGGCCGGGGACCGCGGGAGGCACAGCGGAGTGACGCGGAGGATTTAAACAAACAAACAAACCAAAAACAACAACAACAACAACAACAACAGCCCCAAAACACGCCACAGTAATCAAACACAGAGAATCGGTCCAGAGAGGAAGAAGGGACCTCACAGCATGGCTGGATAAAGCTCCGGAGTAGCCGATCCATTAGTGATGGAGGGTCACCCCCTCCCTTATTTATCTATCTATTTATTTATCTATTTATTTATTTTCCAAATCTAAGCAGGTTACTCGAGCTCAAGCAGGGTATCGCGTCGATTCTGTCTCCGGTATAATAAATCCAGGACCTCAATCAAAGTCAAACTGCGTCCGTTTCGCCTGTACGGGCGAATCTGAGGCGACACGCAGGCTGCAAAGTGGTGCGCAACCCACCTTTCAAAAAAAAAAGAAAAAGTGCTTCTGCATCAGCCGTTTCAGGTATTTTGACAAAGAAAAGAAAAGACAAAAAAGTGTTTTTCCTTTTTTTTGGGGGGGGGGTTGTTTTACCTTCGAAGATGTTTGTATTCCCCAAGTTGATGAGAAAAGCCAGGCAGAGGCGAGGAGAGGATCCGACCGGGCGCCGTGGACGGCGAAGACACAAAATAGAGACGAGGGGAGGGGGGGTCTGGTGTCGCGTCCGTCCTCAGCCGCTGTGCGCGTCCCTCTCTGGTCGACCTGCAGCCGACAACTGCGCTCTCTCCCTCTCTCTCCCTCCCTCTCTCTCTCTCTCCCTCCCTCTCTCTCTCTCTCTCTCTCCCTCTCTCTCTCCCTCCCTCTCTCTCTCTCTCTCTCCCTCTCTCTCTCTCTCTCTCCTCTCTCTCTCTCTCTCTCTCTCCCCTTGATCGTCAGACGATACCACCGGCCTCAGGGAGGGAGGGGGGCGGCGGTGGGAGGAGAGGAGTGGGGTGGGGGTGGTGGGGGATGGAGGGAGGGGAGGAGGGGGCGCAAAGATGGGGCCGATTTGCAAGCGCAATAGGGGAGGAAGTGCGCATGGACCCCCCCCCCCCTCACCCCCCCGCCCACCACCCACCACCAACCCCCCCCAACACACCCGGAGTGAAAGGGAAGAGCGAGTGTCGCAACAGCGCGGACCCGTCCGGAGCGAGGCGAGAGGCGGCTGTCAGAGGGTGGATCGCGGGCCCGGGAGAGAGACGGGAGGGCCTCTGGGAAAGGTCTGCCCTAAGTGTTGTGGCGTTGTCTGGGGCTACACAGTACCTGCTGGGCGCCCGTGTGCGAGGGGGTAACCTGGCAGTGGAAGTCCAGTGGGAATATTAGTGTTGTGTTTATTTGTTTGTTTGTTTTTTTGTTTGTTTTATTTATTTATCTATCTATGCAGTTTTGTTGTTTGGCCCTAAAGCAAACAGTGAAAGCCAGTAAGGCTGACACACACATCTGCATCTGATGGTTCTACTCTGGACCAAAGTCATTCTGTTCTATTCTATTCTATTCTATTCTATTCTACCCTTTTCTATCAGCCAGGCGTGGGCTGAAGAAGATAACTCGAGCCAAACTTCATTCAGAAAATCACCCGTTTGTGTTGTTTTATTGCCCCATACCTACCCCCCCCCCCGTCAGTGAGGGGTAGAATCGGTATAAACCAAATTCCACTGAAATATAAGCAGCTGCACGTCACTTTTGACGCGGCGCACACCAGACTCCTTTCAGAAAACCACTAATTTACGCCGTGTTCTTTCTTGAGTGGCCAAGTGAACCGAAAAAAAACAACCCTTTTAAACAGTAACCTTTCATAGGGGAAATTGTTTACATCTGTACGCGGTAAAACATGTTATAGAACCTTTTTAAAAATGTTTTATTTTTACTTTGAATTCGCCCTTTGGTTGTGTGTAGTTTGCATAGACCCGTTTGCCCGAGCTCTGCATAAATCTGATTCCACATTTTACGGCCATAACCGAATCAATATTCCAAAGGAATTGATAAAAAGCGCTAATTAAGAGCCATTAAAATCACGAGCCAATTTACTAATGACTCTCTTGTGTAATTAATTGCCTCGCAACATGGCTGCGTAATGCCGATAAAAACAAATTCGTGTAGACCACAGCACTTGGGCTCATTTCAACCTTAATAACGCGGAAGGGAAGGGGGCGTCTGGTGGTGGGGGGGGGGGCGCGCAGGTGCGCAGGCGCGCAGGTGCAGCGCCTCTCCCCCCTCGGAACTACATTTCCCAAGGAGCCTCAGCGCCGCGGCCGAGGATCCGCGGAAGAAGAAGAAGAAGAGAAAAGAAAAAAAAAAACGACCAGCCCGACTGCGCCTGCGTAGCCAGACGTGGCAACGGCATCATGGCCTCCTGGAGCCGCGTCGGGACTCGGACGAGGGGCGAGAAAATGTTGGCGCTGTCGCTGCTGGTGAGTCCGACGAGCCGCGGCGGAGAGTCGCCCGAGCCGCGGCGCTGCTCCCGCGACGCCCGGCGCCGCCCGGCGCCGCCGCCGGGCAGCGGGAGAGAGAGAGTGTGAGAGAGTGTGTCGTCGGGGGGGGGGACGTATCCGTTAAGGAATTCAGGAGGAAAAAGAGAAAAGGTTGTTATTTTTCTTTCCCCCTCCGGAAAGAACTAGCGGCTCCTCGGCCCGTGTGGGGGCAGGAGGTGTAAAGTTGCCCCCCCCCGCCTCAACTTGGGGGTCTCGGGTTTAACTAGCCGGCGGTAACTCGGGTGGGCTACGGCGTCTGTGGCGCAGGTAGAATAAAAAAACCGCGGGGTTTTATTTATGTAACTACACACACACTCACACACACACACACATACACACACAAACACACACAAACACTCAAACACACACACAGAGCGGCTTTTCTGGTCAACGGTCGCCAAAGTACATAGGTGTGTGTGTGTGTGTGTGTGTGTGTGTGTGTGTGTGTGTGTGTGTGTGTGTGTGTGTGTGTGTGTGTGTGTGCTCCCTCCCCTGTAGCCTGAGCCGGAACTAACGTCCAAGGTCTAAACGGGGAAACACAGGAGAACCAGAGCCGAGCCGAGCCGAGCCGCTCCACTTCTCTACCCGGCCTAGCTTGTCCCCTTCCTGGCTAAAGCGCTTCGTCTCTGCCCCCCTGGCCCCACCGGACGGGTCAGGGTCGTGAACACGGCCGGGGCTCGGAGCCCCGGGACCTCGACCCTCCGTCCATCCGCCTCCGTAAAGGGAAACGGAAGTTGAAGATATAGAAAAACAAACAAGTCAGACCCTAACTGTGTGTAATGGGTGTGAACTAGCTACTGTACATCTGTGTGAAACAGAAGTTTCCTTTGGAAGAGGCACAGCATCATGTGACAGTCATAGCTGACTTGGTCATAGAACAGGGCTGCAGCTTGCAATTATTATTAAAAAAAACCCAAAATTTTTGGTTATTAATTATTATTATGAAGCGTCAGAAAACGGTTTTAAAAAGTCGGCTTGCAAAACTGCCCATCGCAGTCTCCCAAGTCCGAGGTGACATCTTCAATCTGATCCAATCCGACAACCCAAAACGTACAACTCACAATGCTGAAGTTTGAGTTTTCCTGCTCGACGAATGACCGAGAGGACAGCACAGGGTCAGTCTGTAAACACAAGGTCCACTTACGGGGCTATTTCTGGAGCTTTCGGCCGCATCCGTCGGCCTTCTTTCGAGTTGGTGCTCAAGGTTACATATGGGGCACAGTTTCGTACGGAAATAAACAAAATGCAACCCAATGTTGAACCCGCACAATTGACGCAGACCTCAGTTTATTTTCACACTGTTTTGGATATAAATGGAAGACGGTGGCTAGCTAGAACTGCAAGAGAGACTACGCCAAAAAACGTTAAACAAAAACTTGGTGAAGATATGTAAAGTGAGCCTGGTTTGTAGCGAAGTGGTTGAAAAATGAAAACCCTGCAAACATTCATTCAGTCCAGTCATCAGAAACAGGGTTCAATGGTGATACACCCCTTTTCCTGTTCTGCTTCCCGTTGTCTGTTTATCCTTGCAAATAAGGGTGGTGCTTGGGTGTGTGTGTGTACAGTGCACTTTATAATGACGGTGACAGTATTTGATAGTTTGGCCCGGTGCCACAGCTCGTGGGACAAGAAATGTCAGGCGTTATTTGCAGTAACGTCAGGCATTAAAAAAAAAAAAAAATCTTCAGTTGATTTTTCTAGACTGGTAGTTTTGCGATATGCCAGTTTCCTTTGCAGTATCTGCCACTTGACTTTTTGGGTTTCATCTTATCTGGAAGTTTTTCAAGACACTTGACCTACTCGACATCTTGCTAGCGTTGTTGCAGCTAGTAAGCCTGTCACGTGCCACTGTCCCATTGTCAGTGCTGGTAACGTTAGATGAGAGCTGTGACATAGAACAATATCAATAGGATTAAATGTCCTTGTCTGAAAATTACTACTAATAATTAACGTTGATGCAGGTTTGAATACTGGTGTTTCAGACACTTTGCACATACACACTGTCATAATCACAGTTAAACAAATGTCCATCAGTGTCTTTCCTTTTATGATACTGATTAATTTGTTGATTATTTTTCTAAATAGATGAGGTACAGATTTATCATTTTGGTTCAAAACCAAAGAGATGATCGATTTGAAATGACATAAAACAGAGAAAAACAGCAAATCTTCTCATTTGAAAAGTTGGAACCAGTTAGGGTTTTTGTTTGATAAATGATTAATAATTTGAGACATTTATCAGTTCCATCGTCTCAGCTCCATTAGTTGTGAGAGGAGCCTTGGTTAGCTTTATCAATTGTCACCATAATTAATAACAACACATCTCAAGGGATACTTTTCAAAAGACAAATGACTAGTCTACCAAAAAATATCGCCCTTCGATAGCCAGCTTTATCCCACAACAGCAGCTTGGTAGTGAGTAGCCTCAGTCTCTCCCCTGACTTCTATGGCTGATAGCTGAAATGTGATAGCTGCTAAAGCTGCTAATTGATTGCTCCTCTGCTCATTTTAGAACTAAGAAGCCACTAAATCAGCACCCTGTGTGTATTTATGTGTGTATGCGTGCGTCTGTGTTATCGAATGCCATGTGGCTTCCTTTACAATCAGCCTGTCCGCTCACACCAACACGCACCTGACCGGCTCATTAGTCAGAGGAAAACTCAAGGCAAGTGCTTGACAAACACTGGTGTGATTTGTGCTGATTCAGTACTGCCCCAGAACTGGATGGCGTTTATTAAGCAGATTTGTCACAGCAGATGGAGGGTGTGGGCTCGCAGGCGGGGGCCGGGCACCTGCTGCTTAGTAAGCGCCACATTTTTCACGGCAACATGATGGAACATACATTTATGGCAGATAAGGAAGGTCGACGTATAAAGCGCTAATGGATTCTTACACAGTATTGACTTAGGGTTTGTCCTGCATGGAGTCATGTAATCAAAAGACGCCAGTCTAACAGAGTTATCACATGCAGGCTAGAGGTAAGATTGATGATGAAAGAATTTCAAGTATATTAACATTATGAGAATTGATTTTGTTGAGAGGTCACGCTTTGTACATGCCAGTTGACATTTTAGCTCTTTTCGTATTGCGACTGCCAGCAGAGAGAGCTGGCAGATTTTGTGGCATTTGAACAGGGCCCAGGTTTTTGTCGCAAACAAGGTGGATTTGTCAGTGTCATTTTTTGGTAACTCTTTCCTCCATTGTTGTGAGCCTGTTATACAGTCTAATAAACCAACCCCACAATGAATCCAACCTTCACGAAGTTAATGATATTTGGCTTTTGTTTAAACTGCTGTAGAGAGGTGCTCAAGCAACTGACGTATTAAAAGCTGTAGATTCTGCGAATGTTATGTTGTATTGTTTTTTTTTTTTTAGAGTTTCAGAGTTTTCATATTGTGAGTTAAAAGAAACATTATTTTGTCTCTTTCTTTAGAATGTATCTTTTATTTTTTGTGTTTATTCTTTACCTTGTTGAAGAGTAAGGATTATTTACACATCATTCCATTATTCTTAAGGTTTATTCAATTAGTATACAGGTTTGGTTAATTGCCACTAAATCAAACTGATAAAGAAAAAAGAAAAAATTATCTCTCTAGAGTTGAATCACCAGCTTGGAGAATAGAAATGCTTCCAAGCCAGTGATTAAAAACTTCAGTGTGCTCAAGTGTGGTTCTCTTTCTGCTTTGTGTTCCCCTTTCTCATTTAGCATTCCTGATGGATCCCGGTACCTGTGTAACTGTGAAAAATTAGTTTGTGTGCGTTATTCCAAATCGCACTGTTCTCCTCTGGACTAATTTCCATTGAACAGCTTTATTACGGCGAGGCTCTCTCCCTGCAGTGTGGGTTGAGGATGTGGGGATAATGGGGAAAGAAAAGAGTTGGGAAGGTGTGAATGCATCGCTATTACAATGCCTCTCAGTGAGTCAAGGAAAAGCTAGTTTTCAGAGCTGTTGTTGTACTTTGGCCAGTGATTGGTACACGTTGGTGGGGTTTCTCCGGATCAGCCACCTGCCAGCTGAGACAGGGGGGAGACATCAGTGAATCAGACATGCTGTCCTCAAGTCAACAGGTGTTTGTTAAAGTAAAACTCTACTCCGTAACCTGCAGTAAATCTAACTGAACTGAAGTTAGAAGTTGGAACTGAATATAAGCGGTTCTGAATATAAGTGGTTCTATAAATCTTAATACAGTGGATTTTAGTAACTCATGTAAAAGTTTCCATTCTTTGGATAATTAAAATATTGTAGATTATTGTCATGATTTAGAAAGTATCTATATTATTAAGGCTTAAAATTGTCCCATCAACATGGCTCTTGTTCTGCCAAAACACTGAGTCTCTCCTCTGTCTATTCAAATATCTTTCTATTTCTCACATGCTTAGCTAAAATATGTTACAACTATGCCAAACTACTGTTGATTAAGCAAGGAAAAAGGGTACAAAGGGTTAAATAATTTATAAGGTAATGGGCTCAAACTAAAGTCTCTTAAATTTGAAGATTTTTTTTCCCTATTTTTGGCTGGACCGTTACAACAGCGCTATAAATGCAAATGTTGCTAACTGACTGACTGACTGACTGATTACTGAGTGTAGGAGTATCCCCATTGTCCGTTGATCTTTCAAAAATTGATTGGTGCAAACAGCTTATATTACATCATTTGGGGCGGTTTTTACAGGCAGCGTTGCCAACTTAGTGCCTTTGTCAGTAGATTTCTCGATTTTTCAGATCCCTTTAGTGACTTTTCTCAAAAAATGACCTAGCAAAAAATTTAGCGACTTTTCTTCACAAAGACTTTACCTTTGCCTGGTGAGTTTCCAGTGTTGCCCCATGCACGCAAGGTTTGGCTTTCCCTCCACAAAAAAACTCAACTCATTAAGTTGACCGCATGGCAGTCATGAGGTTCTAACTTTCTCTCTGAATGATGAGTAAATATAGCTGGAGTCACAGCACAGCAATTGTCTTTAACTTATGTGTTTGCTGATTCTGTTAGACGATGTTGTGGTCATGAAATCAGGATTTTAGCAACAGAGCAGCAGCTTGGAAATGGCCTGGAAGTGACTGCTGCTTAACATGCAGTCTTAATGGGCTGTGTTTCTGCTGCTTTTCATTGAATGTAGTCAGGCCTTTGATCAACAGAAAATAATCATTAGTTGCAACTCAGTGTAGAATATCAATTTTACAATCATGTGCTGCTTACAGGTTCTAGCACATCTTATGTTCCATATAAAGCAGGCTCTAATTTGGCTTGTTTACTCATCAGGTCTTTATAATGGAGCATTGTGGACTTGAGAGCGCATGAACTACCAACCTCCTGAGTGATGGTAATGAGGGTCAGCTTTTTCAAATTCAAGGAAAAAAATAGATCATCATGCCCCTATTGTTACACATAAAGCTGTATGTATGTATTTCAGCCATCATCCCAGACTGTAGTCAGTGGGGTTATCTGTTTGAGAAACGTAAAACAAAGTGCACCATTTGTGATTTTTTCATTAGGAGGGTACAATCAACTCTTCTCCCTCGAATCCATAGAAACAGACCATCATTATCAGCACTAACTGAAAAACTGAATTCAGGAATATGCAAATTTTTTTCTTATATTCAATGTGCTGAGCACCCTCCACTCCAATTTGATCCACTGTGCAGGTTTCATGCATTATAAGAGCTTTAAGTGGAGGAATATATAGTGAGGCCCCTGAGCTGCAAACCATAAATAGCTCAGAAGGTTTTCAACAGATATTCATCAGTAACAAGACTTTATTTAAAGGGTTACCATTTTACCTAAAAGTTAAAAATTCTTATTTTTTGCATTTTGTTTAATCTATTCAAGTTTCATAACTTTAAAACTCTGAGACTGAATTCGACCCCCCCCCCCAAAAAAAAAACAACGTACAATTTCAAAAGATTTTATTATAAATGAAATGGTTATGTATCCTGTATGTTTGGGGCTCAAAGTTATAAATCCTCTCATCTCCTTAAGAGAGGAAAATGCCAAAAAGAAAAAAAGCAGGCAATGAAACTGCATGTGAACTGAACTATTGAGAGATAACTAGACAAGTGTTTTGATTAAGACCGCTGTGATCAGATAAAAATTGCCTTGTGCACTGTGGTTTATCATCACTTGCTCGCATTTATCATTTACAGTTCTACTTGGAGAAATTGCCATTTATTGTGGAAGGCAAACAGACTTAGAAAGGGAAGGGGGAACCAGCACTCAAGAGATAATTCAGACACCATGAAAACAAATCAGATTCTCATTACAATTTTTTTTTTTAACTTAAATTCAGTTTAATTTTTGTTACTTGCACCCTTCACATTA
Source organism: Istiophorus platypterus (assembly GCA_016859345.1). Taxonomy (NCBI): domain Eukaryota; kingdom Metazoa; phylum Chordata; class Actinopteri; order Istiophoriformes; family Istiophoridae; genus Istiophorus; species Istiophorus platypterus. The sequence continues at coordinate 6,102,874 of CM029122.1, read as the reverse complement.
CCTCAATACACCCTACATAACACTGCTCTGCTGTGTTCATGTTTTCCCTTTCAGCTGCCCGTGTGTGTTCATCATTGTAATAAAAGTCTAGTGCAGTAAAGCAGCCTCTGAATAGGACTGTCACTCGCGATGCTCTATGGTAAAACTGTCAGCACAGTCTGGTTATTCCTGTTATTGTGTGTCTGTTACTGAAAGATGACTCATGCATCGGGTGGTGCAAGACTCGGATCATATTGACGACGAGGGAATCGGTGTCATTCTCACCTAGCTCAACTCTAGCTTTAGGTATAAATGCATCTGTTAGAATGTTATTGTAATGAAGCGATTACCTGTGGTTTTCAAATTCATGCATAACAATTATTCAGCTCACAAAGTGTTCAATACTGTATGCAAACCATGGTTGACACGACTATTTATCATTCTATTGGCATGAATTGTGGAAAATAAGAGCATTTAACCGAAATGAATAATCCTTTCTTTTTCTAAGTAGATCTTTAAGTATATAATAATCCATGGATGAACACGTCTCCAATAAGATGAAGATTAAATGTCTGAACCAACTTAGCCCACAAAACCGAACCCAGGAGAACACCATCAAAATCAGTCTCTAAAGTATCAAACATTTATGGCCTGGATAGTTTGAAAGTTGGCTCTGTAAAGTTTGTAGCTTGCTCCTTTGCAGAACATGGCAGCTGTATGCACGTTGGATATAGTTATTATGGCTGCCAAAGGTGAGCAAGAGTTATACAAAAGCATGTTGAAATGTCTACAGAAATGTTTCAAACCATCTGTCGTAGCTCCAAAAGGTACAGTGCAGTATTTACTGATTTACTGGAGGAAATAATTATTCTATGAAACAAACTGAATATTGATGGATCAGTGGTAGACAGTTGGTTTGTACTTCTTGAGTGTTTATCTTGAGTGCCGTTCTGCTTTTAATTTTTTTGACATGTTTTTTTGACTCTGGGTCACCATTGGGTTCTTTTATAATTGATGTCAGTTAGCAAGCTGCATCCTTTTCCAACACATTTCAAGCCTACAGGAGGAGAGTACTTGATAAGTTCAGTAGAGTATTTCTTTAGGCATCCTCAGAGAAAATGACTGCTTAAATTTGTAGCCCAGAAAAATGTCATGTTTACAATGTTAATGGACGTAACTGTGCCATCTTTCATAGAGGGTACTGAAAGTAAAACGACATAAATTAGTTGATCTATGTTTCAGCTCAGTGATGCACCTCATCACTTTTCTCTGTTGAAAATTTATGTTTCCAGTGGTCCCATCAGTAACATATACCACACACACTATTTAAAGCTAGATAGATGTTGCCACTTATGCTTGTCATAATTTGTATCAGAGACACAATTGCAATAGATGTTTCACTATTTAGGGAGCGTGTGAATGATTTAAATAAGAATCCTGTTCAGTTTTCGTCATTGTCATCCGTCTAGAAGGCCATCGAGTCGCCTATCACATTTACTTTCTCACTTGGATAAGTGAGACAGGCCGCCATCTCCTCTTAGCTCTTCCTAATCTTGCCCCTGGCTCCTCCCTCTCATAATCACCGAATGCCCACCTATGCAGACGAGTGTCACCTAGCCAGCCTCTAATTAGGCCACCATTCACATTGTGATTCCCATGGATCCTAAACCCTAGTCCTGACACAGCTCGCGCTCATCCTGTCGTCGCATCAACCTAATCGCAATTATACAGTGACTTCAAGTGACAGAGTGAAGACAGGTCAACTCCCCAGCTCGATACAAACAATACACAGAGACTGATTAGTTAAACTGTATGTATCTGAGCACTTGAGTTAACCGTTCATCCTTTTCTAAGCCCTTTGGCTTTTCTAGTTTAATTTTGAAAGTTGCTGACATGCAAAGTGCAGTGTCTTCAAATTCCCATCATACTCACCTCAAAACGGCAACTACTTGGGAATTGAAATTAGAAAATGAGGCTGACAGGTGTTTGTTTTCATTCCAGGTGATATCACTCATCAGGCACGATCCGCTGAGCGAGCAGACAATGTTTGGTGTCTAATTCAGTTCTCTGTAGGAAGAGAGGAAGGGCTTTTTAATGAATGGTGATGGCACAGACAGTTAAAATGCATGGAATTAACTTCATATGGCTTGAGTGTTATCCTTTTTTTTTTTTTTTTTTTTCCCTTAGTCACCTTTGATTAGAGTGCAAGCCTCTCAATATGGGCTTTGTTACCCATAATGGTGGTTTCACACCATTAGCCCAACAACCGCTGTTTGAAAATTCGAAGGAGCCATTCAGACTAATGTTACTGACATAACCACCTGTTGCTGTCTTTAAAGCAACTTTCAGCACAGATTGATATCGGAAGCAACGTCCTGTCTTTTTTTTTTTTTTTCTTTTACCATGGCAGGTAAAAAGAATTCAGTAATTACATAAATGCAGCGTTGAAGCTTGCATATAGCTTTCCACTTTAGCGTAAATTAAAACTGTTGATTTTGGTTATGGGAATTATAAAGTGCTACGGACTACTGTAGTGTTACAAAAATGCGATTAAACCCAGTGTCTGAACATAAACTGAAAGCGATGTTTTAATTTGCCACATGGCCCTTGGCTGGTTAGCAATTATTGCATAAATGCAGTGTTGCATTAGTTGGGACTGGAGATGCACTTTCTATTACCTGATTGCGTCAGCTGTTCGGGTCATGCTTCTCCATCCAGTGTACAGTGTGGCCATTACTGTCTGAATCTTCTCACTATTACTCTACTGATTTGATCTTGGGGTTTTACAGTATGTGTTCATTAAGGGATTTTACATTCTTTGGCCCTTTTTTGCCAGATTTAATCATTTGCCAGAAATGGTCGATTCCTTAATGAGGTTCCTTAAAGAGATGAAAAGGGTTTTGCCTAACAGTTCAGCCTGTGGAGAGCTTGAATGTGCCCAGTAAATTTCATGGTGATCCGTGCTTTAGATTTTGAAATTTCTGGTGTAGTCGAGCAGAAGATCTTAAACGTCTAAACACCGGTAGCTGTGCGAGGAAACGATGCGTTAACTCGGTAACCAAAATAGTAGTGAGATTTGACGGCAAGCACTGTTGGTAATAGTTGTGTTTTGTATGCCTGTTTCACCAGGTGTGGCTGCTGCCGGTGCTGGAGGCTGCGAAGGTGTCTCCTCTCATAGAGAAGGTCAGCGACCACAAAGACTTCAAGAAGCTCCTCAGGACAAGAACCAACGTCTTGGTGCTCTACACGAAGACAGGTAGATAACGGATATTTATTGGATCGGGCTGTGGAGTTTACCAGAACGCACGGCCTGGTTAAAGGGGTCAATATTAAGATGAGAACATTTGTCTTGTTGTGGGCTGGAATTTGCCATCAGAGATGTTATGCTATGCTACGGCACATGGTCTCATATCCCGCAGAATAATTTTCTGGTCGAGAATCCATTGCTTCTGTTGAGGGAGGAGGCGGGGAACAGCCGTTCTGCCAGACAATCGTAGTAATAGATCATGGATAATGCTTGTATTATCTCAATGACTCTCAAAGAGCTTTGTCACTTCAGAGGTCTATTTGGAGTGCTGGAAAGCTGAATAATATTTGGTGTTATATCTAATATCGTAGATTTTCCATAGACCTACAGTATGTCCTAACTAGAAAAATACCAAATTTAACTATGCTGTTATATTATGCTGTTCTATTGTTACATACATCAAAATCTTGATACCTTTACATCCTGAAGAGTGAGGTATCCTTTTAGTGCTGATGTTATTATGTACTTGTACAAGTGCATAATTACAGACGATCATAATCGTTCATTATAGTCTGAAAAGGTAAGAGTGAAATTCACATTTCTCAAAGTGACCCATTTAGCAGCGGTCACCACTACAACCTTTTAGTTGTGTTTGAAAGATGCACACACAGGTGGCATCCCAACAGCTGAGGTTTTATTTAAGGAAATACATCATTTGTGACAACAGGACAGGATGTCCACAGTGATTGCGACCAAAACCTTTTTACTGGCTCTCCCCATTTTTACATGTTGCTCCAACATCCTAATTTAGAGAACTGAGATTTTCGAGTTATAGATGTAAGATGCCATTTAAATGGCATTTCCTTAAAATGTGGGCAATTAAGTGCAGTAAATGCATAATTATCCCTTAAGATCCCAACAATTTTCACATTATGATCCCAAACACAATTGGCACATTCACATAACTGTCGTAAGAGAACTAAATAGATAACGTTAACTTAGCATTAGTGCAGTTAATTGTCTTCAATATTATGTCACAATTTTTGCTTTAATAATTTAAAATTCTGTAGTTATGCATCACTGAAACGCCAAATTAATTAAAATTTCTTTGATAACTCTGTAATGAGACTGGCACAGTTGCACTTTCCCCAAATTTGATATGTTTAATTATAATTTATTGATTTATTTTTTTTACCACAGTATCTTAAAATATATTTTGCATTAATGTTTTGTGCTGCTTTACAGTGATGATCGCAGTGGTCTGTCTCAGTAATGAACACCAATATACTCATTGAGAGTAATTGAGAGTAGTTGTTAAATAGTAACTAAAACGCCCAATGCATCAAGTAGAGCTATAAAAACTTTGTTCTCTTCTAACCATTAAGGGACCCCTAATGTAGACCCCCAGTCGATTTTTAATTAATTAAATTTTTTTTTTCATTTGCATATTTCTGAGAGAGAGTGAAATGTACTCCACAGGCTTGTAGAGGGCTTTGCTTGATATTACTAATTTTTCTGTTCAAAAGCTCCTCCTAATCCCTAATAAGCAGCAGAGGACTCTCAGAGCCCCACAGCTGCAGATTTTTTTTTGTTTCATAATTCATGGTCCATACCAGCCTGTGTTGGGTCATTGGCTAAGGCTTCCACGTATTGAGCAGTCGCTCTGATTGATCACTGGCCTAGCCGTTCCCTCTTTAGAGGCACCAGAGTTTTCCGTAATCATGCGAGATTTCTGCCACGCTGGTTTAACGTCCTTCTCACCAACAAGTTATCCGACCGCCTCTGGCCACATCCCACTCATTCCCCTGTCTTGATTAAAGACAGTCTTGCCCCATTCCTTACCTACCACCAGCCTCTGACCCTCTGCAGTCAGTAACATCCCCGCTGAGTTTGCTCTTGTTAGTGCCCATCAAACCTTACAAATGAGCTTATTAGAAAATCTACCAGCCAGCACCGGCTCGCCTCCTGCCCTGTACATGGTAATAAATTGACATTGAATCACCAGAGGTTTTTGTTACCAACCTGGTATGAGTCAGGACCCTGGGGGAGTCACTGTAATGCCCCTAAATCTAAATATAGCCATGGCCTCAAGCATTGTGAGAAATAATTCTGTTTATGCAGTGAATAAAACATGTTTGGTTTCCGGGGGGGGGTGTTATAGAAATGATGTATTGTGTTACACAAGGGCTAGAATATTGCGCTTTGTTTATTTTAATCGAAGGAATCCACTTTGCTTGCCATATCTGATCACAGTCAGTAACATTACTGAGTGTGTTGTCTTAGCTGGTACAGTACACACTATTTTCTCCTCTTTCCCAACACAGAGAGGAAACCATGTAGCTCAGCCATACTTTTTCTCTGACATGGTAAATTGTGCAAGTCTCCAGTGATCATGAACTCCCTGTGTCGTCCTTGACTGTGATTACACTCGATGTTCATCCTGGCTCGCAGTGAAGTAGTAAGCAGCATGCAGCAGATACAAGTTACAGTTCGCCAAAACACCCCCCCCCCTTTAGCTGAAAAGTCGGTCCACTTCAACAGTGGAAGAGTCTTTGTGTCACATTATAATCTTCCCATCTCCTGCTTAGTCACACTATTATAAAATGAATAAAGCAGAAGTAACTTAAGCCCCCTCCCTGAACCCATCCGGTGAAAGGTATTAGAAAACCCTCTTCCATCGCCCCTCCAGCCCAAACTCAGTGATCTCTTTCTTTATCACTTGGCGCTTTAGTAAGACACTGAGTTCCACTGTAACTCAACTCCACTTCGCTGTGTTTGACACGACAGTGTCCTCTCTGTCTCGAAGGCTGGGTTGTCCTGGGCTATTGAACGGTTTTGGTAACAAGCCTGACCATGGTTCATTCTGTGTGTGTGTCTGTAGCTACATCGGGGGACTCCCACCTGAAACTGCTGTCAGATGTGGCCCAGACAGTAAAAGGCCAGGGGACTATTGCCTGGGTCAACTGTGGGTAAGTAATCGGAGGATTCTTAAAAAACACATTCTCAGACTTTGCACCACACTCCATCACACCCATTGACTCCCTGCCTTTTTCGACATTATGGCCCCTTTTGTCCGAGGAATTTTCTGACAGACGTTATAAAGACAGAGCAATTTACCCCCCCAAGGAATGTCTCTGCTGCCATCCATCTGCCCAATTTATGGCTTTTCTACCGGGCTTAAATGCCCTTGTTCCACTGGTTCTATTGTACATGCGCAATTTGACAGAAGACCACTCATTATTGGACCTATTGAAGCTTTGGGTCTAATGTGTTACCTCTCTTCACACCATTTCAGTTCTCTCTGGATTTCTTTGTATACATCTTGTGCTAAAATGGTAGATGAATGACAATGAAGGTACTTGCTTAATACGGACTTTTTTCCTCTGGTGAAAAAAGGATGGTGTTTCATGTCGTTCTTAAATGTGTTTATACGCCTCCCACCAAGAGGTGGTGTGGTATAAGTATCTCTTATTAGTGTCTCGTTCGAACATTTTGATAATAGTGCAAATACAATACCATTTTGGTACCAACAGTGCTTTACTTTTTGGGCTTGAGAGATATATAACCATGTTTTTCTATAGAAACCTTTCTTTATTGAACATTAGAAACAAAACGCATTGACCATTAGAAACAAAACACATTTCTAAATTTTGTCTTGTCATAAGAAGCCATACCAGAACCTGGCCTTAAAAAAACAAAACAAAACAAAAAAAAACAGTCTAAAGGCTAAACTCTCAAAGACTAAGTACAACAAGATTATGGATGTGACCAGCATTTAAGGTCAACTTTTGGTACTTGACACAGGAGTGGAAATGATTAGTAAGATAGATGATTAATTATTGAAGTCTCTTATTCAGGTGGAAATGAAAAACACTATGTAGTTACACTTTCTAGACTATACAGTTGGCTGCTTTTCTTTTCAGAAAATTGATAAAACAAGCCATTTTACCATTAATCAGTTTATCAGTAATTAAAATACTAATTAGCATCAGAACTACTTGACACTCTGTGCTTCAGACGCACCAAAATTGAGAGTCAATACCCAGCCCAAGCAGATTGACACTGTATAATAATCAACAATAGGTCAAAATGCCAAACATTTGCAGTTATTGCTTGGACATCATTGGACATCATTTTAGTGCTTGGACAAAACAAGTAATTTGAAGATGTCATCTTGAGGTCTTGGAAATCATAATGCAGGGCTCCGGACTAAATTTTACATCGGTTGCACCAGTTCTCCTAACTTTTGAGGTGCACCCAAAATAACATAATTAAGGTGCACCCAAAATTTTTCATTGCTGGTCTTGGCACAACAATAATACATTTTCAGTTTACCTTAATTGTCAGTTCCCATACACAATGGTTATTTCCTACAACATTATGTAAATAATTGTAAACAGGAATCAAGGTGCGATGCTTTGGCCACACTCTTTGCAAACAACTCAATGCATAATCTTGGCCATTTTGCAATGTCTGAGCCAAAGAAATTGGACAAGCCGTTATTTGCCAAAAGAACATATTTTGGCCTTTTTGTATGTCGTTGGCTCTGGCTCTGGCTCTGGCTCGGAGTCAGATGAGGCCGTCTCCGCCGAACATATTGGCTCAGGATTCAGCGTTTCCCACATGTTGAGGTTTTACTTGTGTTGGCATGGTGTGTGACCGATGTGCACACAGAGACTCAAAAACTGAGTGATTTTTATCTTCCTTCGGTGGGTCTCCCAAGACGAGCCTATTGGAATTACGGATTAACCCTTTTACCGTTGACCATGGAGACAGTGGAGTGGTTAACTCCACCAATGATGTTGGGTCTGTGTAATGGGCAACGCAGGTTTCTTGATGAAAAAAAACGCTCAATACTTCTCTACATTTCTGATTACAGGTACGTTTTATGGTTGTGGTGTTGCTCGAGGAGAAGAAAAGGGCAAAATTTTATACACACATATTCAGTAAATTAAAATAAGGATTTGTCATTTGTCTTTCTGGAGAAAATGTATCTCCAGCCTACATTGCAGAAGTGTTCACATTAAGAAAATGCTAGGTACTCCCAAGATACCAGCAAGAATTGTATTATCTAAGCACAGATTGCTCTGCTCTCCAGTTATCTGATTTTTGGCTTGTTGCTCTTTCTGCCCTTCCTGGTGTTCGGTTCCACCTACTTTATTTATTTTTCTTATTTTATTTTATTTTATTTTTTCATACCTGTCAACCTATCAACTGCATGAACTGTCGTCTTCAACAGAGAGGAAAGAATATATCATAAAACAGGAAACAGGAAATTCCCCTTTGACACCTAGTGCTCATTGCAGCATTCACAATCTCTCTCAAGCTTATCCAGGATAGAGGACCAGGAGGATAGAAAGGAAGAGAAAACTAAACTCCAAACAGTCGGAAGAACTGTCAGAAGTTTTGGCGTCCAAATTTGTCCAATGTGGACGCCAATGTGTCAAAGGCACTCCATGATACAAGTCCTTTTATTCTGTTTACTCACCGACTCAGACGCTGTTTTTGTCCGGGAGAGTATGGTATCATCTCTGTCTTCTTTCTCCAACAACTCCAGCATGCTAGAGAGTGTGCTAATGTTAAGCTGAGATTTATACCGGGCGAGATTCCAGGGGAGCTAGAGCGAGCCGGGTTCATCACTGCAGGACACATGAGACCGGTGCCAGGCTCTATAGCGAAGCATTGTGCTTTTTGGCAAATTTCTCCACCATCTCAAATGGACAGGTTCCAAATGGAAACTCCAGCTGAGAGCTCATGGTGGATGGGGGTGGGGGAGAGAGAGAGAGCGGAGCGCACATCGCAGCGTGAGAATTGTCGGTCCTGCCAAGGAAGAGGGCCACCAAGGCCAGAATGACACACTTTGAACAGATGACAGGGACCTGAGTGGTGGCCAACTGGGATCCACCAGAGGGATGGATGAGCTCATACGGGAAGGGACAGTGCTGCGTTGCTTCCCCCCCTGGAAGTTTAGAACAGACACAGAGCGTGCTAAGAAACATAGTCCTATTTGGATCAGTTGGAATGGCAGAGCACGGCAATTGCAGCACGGATTAGGATTTGTGTTTGGGGAAGAGTCATAATTAATTGGCATGCAGGGCGTCATCCTCTTTGCATTATGAATCCATTGTTAATCCTCAACAAAACAGAGTCTGTTGACTTAAGCCTGGTGCAAAGCGTTGGCCCCAACTTTTTTGTAGTTTTTGAGTATTCAGGCTTAAAGGTCCACTGCGCCCAAATACCTTGAAATATTGGTTGGCTACATCGAACCTAATATGTGATAAAGAAGTAGAAGAAAAATATTTTTTTAATTGGTAAAGGAGGCATAAAGAGAGCGCACATGATTTTGGCCTTTTCTTCAGTACGCTGTAATTTCAGTTTATCAAGATCCATTAAACTTATTATTATTAACTGTTTCTGTTGGTTATGATTAGCGAGTACTTGATGAGATCTGGGAACTCAATTACATTGGACAACAAACACAATCCCACGTTGTAACAAACCAACAGTTAAACCAAATTACCTCCCACTTTAATTGGTCAAACCGATTCTGAGTGCACACCAAATGCAGGTCAAAGTCAAAGTTTGGGTTATAATTTTACTACTTGCACTTGCTGCTTACATCACCTCATTAACATGCAGATGTGTTTCAAACCAGTCTGATCGTCTGTCAGACTTCTTCTTAACACTGTGGCCACATTCCCAGACCCATGCAATCATCCTGGTGAGGTCACGGTTATCATAACCCGACGAGAGCAGTGATAAAGTTATACATTTAACTCCAGCAGATCGTGATCGACAAATCATCATTAATGGAGAACAAGAAAAAGTTCCATCAGTGAATCAAACAGCATGTGAATTTAATTGCTGACAACACTGTATAATCCAGAGGCCTACAAGGCTGTACTGTAACCTCTTTAAACACCAGCTGACTGAAGTTGAACTGAGGAGGAAAAACTGCAAAGTTAAGTATTTTATTTAAACAAACATGGTAAATATAGACCACTTAATCGAAAGCGGACCTCTTCTTCCACCTTTGTGCTGAATATGAGATGAACACGGAGTCTTAATCATAACAATACATGATTGGACAATAGTTTTTCCTGGCAACTTACCGCACTGGTGCATTTTATCTCCTTACCTCATCTATTTGTCAGCACCTTGTAACTTCTTATCAGTCTCCTCCGCCTGCTCCGCCTCCACTCATGCCCTCTCACCTCACAAGCCATAGACCTCCTGCTCACTCTAGCGTCGGCGCTCTGGCGCTGACGCATCAGCGCTGATGCATCGCCACTGACGTTGCCCGAGAGAGGAATGCAATGCAGTTGGGCTTCATCCGCTGGATGGGCCTCTGATAAACTGCCGGTCGTGGCCTTTGTCCTTTACGTGCTGCACATTAGCTAGTGAGTCAATCAAAGTTTTGTGGGTTTCCACTTGTTCTGTGATTGAAGAGTACGGCTTGTTGTTGGATGATTCAAAGATACTGAAGTTCAGGAACGTGATGGCATGCAGCCTGTTTTCTCTGAGTCACTTTTAGTGTATTCATTGGACCAGATGAGTAAGAGGCTGAACTACTGGCCCGTACACAGGCGCATGGCCTTTTCACATTGTTCCAAAAAGTGCCATTTAAAAACACCTGGCGATATTTAATGCCAGCATTGTACAGCTCAGTTCAGTTTTTAACACTATAGAAAGACACGTCTTTTTTTTCTCTTTTTAAAAAAAAAAATTTTTTTCTTTGCTTTATTTTCTTATCTTTCTAGGAGAAAAAGCGACATTGAGGAATGTAAGATGAACATTTCTTTGTTAAAAACAAACTGTAAAGAGTAAGTAATAAAGTTTATAAAGCGGGAAGGAAAATGTTTTGGGTTATGTCACAAAACTTTTAATGAAACAGACTTTTTATACAAGGCCAGTGCCTTCATATAAAACACCACAGACTACAAACTGATTGCTAAGGATGACCCAAGCTGACGCAGATGTTTTTGAACGGAGCGGTTTCAGTTCTCCATTTGGACTCCTTTGTTAATTTGCATGACGGCACGCACATCGGTAAGCGACATGTGTAGAGCTGTCATTAGTTAAAATTATGTTACATTGCATTGAGATGGTGTCTGATTTTCCAACAGACCCCTAAAGCTGCTGCTGCTGCTGTCGGTGTCAGGTTTAAAAACTGCAATCCAGCTAATGTATTTTGCTCATAACAGTAGAAAATATTACAGCAAACGATAACTGTGATACAGGCTATGTTTTCGATTTAAAAAAAAAAAAAAAAAAAAAAAAAAAGGTTGTTTAGTTGCCAAAGATATTTCGACTGCTTTACTAGTTTTGATATAGACCTTTTATAGGGTAACTGTGCACTGTAAGCTGTTCTGTGTGTAGGGAAAATGTAATTTTAAACGGTATCAGATCAAGCTGCGTATGTTGGCAGATGCTGGATCTATAGCAGAACAACAGCAGGATCAGGACATTGCTACTGATTGGCTGGGTTGCAACTTTTGATTATTTATTTATTTATCTTTAATTTATTTTTGATCAATCTGTCTTGTATGTTTTGGATTCGTGTCAGAAACACAGAAATACTGAAAAATTGCACTCCAGCACATTTCCCCAGTCCCAGAGGATGTCTTTAAATTGTTTGGTTTTGAACAAACAGCAGCTCAGCAGTAGATTTTCCATTTACAATGGGGGGGGGCAACCCAAAAAATAGAGAAAAGCAGCAAACACTTACATTGAGAAGCTGGAACAGGCAGTGGTTTGGCATATTTCATGATAAATTACACCAAAGGGAAGTGAAAAGTGAATGCTAATTTTTATCAACTGGCCAGTGATATTCAGCTTGAATAATTAAGTGGGATGTTCGCGTTGAAAGATTTTAACACTGCGCAATGGCGGAAAAACAAATTCCAGCTTTGCTCTGCCAGGTTACGAAACACATGCAAAGTTGACGTGAGATTTAACGAAAATGTCTGGGATAGAGTTTCTTAAAATAAAGAACTTGATTCAGGTTAAAGGGTCTAGTGTTTCCTTGACCTGATAGTTTTTTATCTGCGTGCGAGGCGTTCCAACTGCACTTTGTTACTTGTGGCAGTGTTTTGGGGAGTTAGGAGCAGCGGAGCGGTTTTGAAATCGGATGACTGCGCATCACATCCAAGTAAGTGTCAAGGTCACATCTGCTCCTGGTGTGCTCCGACCGATGCCATCTGCCTTTTATGAGTCAGCAGTGTAAGGCATTAAGCAGGCAGTCATCACCTGAAATATTGTCTGTCAATACATGCAATCGCAGATTTAATCTTCCTCATATAATCCAAAACTACACTAAAAATATATTTGGCTCACTGCAGTTCTGGAAGCCATAATTGAATTCCTCCTCTTTGGGTTTGTTAGCACTAGGCCTTCTCTCCAGCAGAGAGCTTTCTCTCTCTCTCTCTCTCTCTCTCTCTCTCTCTCTCTCTCTCTCTCTCTCTCTCTCTCTCTCTCTCTCTCTCTCTCTCTCTCTCTCTCTCTCTCTCTCTCTCTCTCTCTCCAAATTAATGCATATTTTCCTTGCTCTTTATTGCAGAAGAGGAACAGCACATCAGGCTGCTGATAGTGCCTCATTGTATCAAGTGTGAAGTATGTGTAGGTGGCGAGATGCATATTTATTTCCTCTTCCATCTGACTTTTTTTTCTCTCTCTCTTTCCCCCTGCAATTACAGAAATAAGCCAACGGAGAATCTCTCTGTGCTGACACACTGTACAGTATAGGTTGTAATCAACGTTGCATTTCCAGTGCGGATGTACGTTGTTTGTGTATACATACCGGAGCAACTAATAAACAAAGCAAAGAGTCCTGTTTAACTCTGTACACATGATTAGATTGATCTGATGAAATGGTAATGCTGTTATGCCTTCATGCAGCATCTTCTGTCCTCTCTAAATTTAGGCTTTATTGGAAAGATATTGTGACAAAAACAAAAACACATGTTGGCCAAGCTTGTTCTTAAACTCATTTACATACCTCATACAAACAATGAATGTATGAATACTGGTAGCAATACAATTTATTTAGCAAGTGGGTGCAGAACAAAGGGGAAAATTACATGTATTATATAAAATAGACAGGAAAATGATGCCTTACATGAAAAAATGCTTAGAGAGATGATAAGCTTTAATCCCCCACTAGTTCTGTCACATCAACAGTTTCACCAAAGAGGGTTTAAATAAGCTTTTTTTCCCATCAGAAGAAAAGTCAGGACTCTGGATAAAAGAGAAAAATGGCAGATCTTTCTATGATCACCTGTTTCAATAGGTAATTGGTGATAATGACGTCTGTATTTAGTTGAAACCGGTCTGAATTTACGGTTTAAATTTTGGATCAAATTTTGGGCGAGTTTTTGGACCTGTCTTTACAGTGACATATAACACTCAAGTTTAAGTCCTGAATGTCTTGATAGATGTGTTTTATTTAATGGGCGAAATAATTAACTCAGTAAATTTTTTCCATTTGAATTAATGTATCTTTCTGGGATATTGAGCTGATCTCAGCAAATCTTTACAACCTTTTTTAATGTGAAGTAAGTGTGTGTGTGTGTGTGTGTGTGTGTGTGTGTGTATGTATATATATAATTTTATATAATATAAAATATATAATTTTATATAATTTATATATATAATTTTTTTTTTGGTTCCATGAAAGCAAAGTAATTGAATGATTCTCAATTTTTTTAAATCCTGACAGTTGTTTTGCTGTGTGTGTGTGTGTGTGTGTGTGTGTGTGTGTGTGTGTGTGTGTGTGTGTGTACGCATGTGTGTGCGCTTTAATCTCACCCTTTCAGAGATTCAGAGGGTCGTAAGCTCTGTAAGAAAGTGAAGGTGGACCCAAGCTCCAAACGTGGAGGAGCCGAGCTGCTACATTACAAGTGAGTAACCTGAAACGCTGGCTGACAGACACTTTTCCACACTCCACTGCCTTCTGGAAAGTAATACGGTGTTTGCAGCTTAAGAGCCATGTTATTCACCGTCTCCTCCTGGTGTTGTGAGCACTGTGCCTGGTGTGTCTTGCAGAGATGGGACGTTTCACACCGAGTACAACAGACCCGCTACCTTCAAGGTGAGCGCTCAGCCACAGTCCTACATCCTTTTATGCATTAAACATGCCTTCGGCCTCAAGTTCACCACGGTTGTTCTTTCTGTGTCTGTCAAGTATCTACTAATGGCTCTTCGCATTCATAGTATTTATTTTTTTTTTTTTTTTGTTTTTTTGTTTACTTGTCTGCTTTTAACCGCAATACTTTCCCATGGACCCCAGTGTGTCTGTTTACAATCAGTTCTTTAATTTAGAGAGATAGGAGCAACTTCACGCTGCCTTTTTTTTTTTTTTTTTTTTTTTGTAATATCGTGGATTAATAAATAGGGTGAAAATTGTAAACATGTTATCCCTGACTAATGTTGCAAATTAAATTCTGAATATTTTCTAAAAAATGACTCTCCAGGCCTGAGTTGATGGTCTGCATGGGTTTGTCCAAGCATAATCATAATCTAGTTTCTACACAAAAAGAGTCAGAAACAGTGTTGTGGCCGACTGATGTTTAGGTTTTCTCTTGTCAAATTCTTAGTAACCTTTGCTAGTTCTCTACAGAAAATACCAGTGCAGGTCACATTTAGGTGGAGAGTAATTCAAGGCAGTATAATCAGTGTTATATGATAACAATCTATCAGCAGTGTGACAATGTGAAAGTGGGTACTCATAGTGATGAACTTCCACAGAATTATTACATCGAATCTGTAGCCCCCACCATCTTGACAGAGCTTTATAGTGAGTTTCAGCTCATTATTTAGCTGCCTGACCCTAAACCTAACTGTCTTTGTTCACTCTCACCACTTGTTCCACCGCTTTCAACCACAAAACTCAGCTGCTCAGCACTCAATTGTAGACAGACACAATTAGCAGCTAAATTTAGCAGCTAAAGAGGCAGATATTGGTATAGATATCATAAACAGAGCTTAAAGAGAATGAATACTGAACTCACATTCCCCAGGTGGCCAGATTCATGACTCCAAATTAATGCTAATGTTTCTCTACAACTGCTGGGTGTATAAATTAGCAGCTGTTCACCATATCAGCTTAAATTGTGATCAATGTTGTGTTCACTACTTGTTTCCTCTGCCATCAAGGAGTGAGAAAAATCCTATATTGCAGGTTTAAGATTTATACAGGATGTTATTCAAAATATATATATAAAAAAAATCATCTCATTTAAAAGTAGTCATTCCTTTTCTTGGTAATGGGAACATTAAGTATGTGTCCATTTAAGGTTATAATGATAAACTGCTGGTAAGTCGCATCTGACAAGTTTTAGGTTTTAATGTCTGACAGCCCCTAATGGCACTGTTGACAGGTCTGCTCTTCAGCAGCAAAAAACAAAAAGACTAGTCTCCGAGACAGATTCTACAAATGACTTTACAGCCTCCAGACCTGTCTGTGATGTCAAAACTCCATCTGCATTTGTGATATAGTGTTTCCAATGCAAACCTAACAGGAAAAAAAATCCAAAACATTATGTCAAAACATTAAATTTTCACCTGTTATCCGGCAGTAGCCTGCATCGTTAGTTATTTTCATGATCTCACGGATGACTGCAGTCTGCTCAGAATGTCGTGGTGCTTGCCCGGGGAGAAGCCAAAATTTAAAGTCGAATCTTTCTACAGACTTCGCCACTTTCATAGCTCGCCATAGGCTAGAGCGGCAGACTTTATACACAGCACGTTCAATGAGAAAGAGGAGAACAGGGTACAGCTTCTTCCTCTGGCAAGGCGTCTTTGACCATGCACAAATAGGGCCGATTTTGCATACAGGGATAAATCACAACACAGACATCTTTCATCATATCTTTTCTTACTTACAGAATTAACTTTATTTAGCTACATGCAGCTGAGTTTGCTGGTTGCATTTGTTTCATAAGTCAGAGGAATCAATGGTTACCACCTAAAACGTTCCCCTATTTCACTCTTCACAAGACACCCCGGGTAGATTATGGTTTCAAATTACAGGTTTGCAATTTGAAAATCTCAAAAATGAAGTTTTGATTTTGATATAAAAAGGATTACTGTTAAGCCCTAATCAAGATTCTCAAAAATATGTAGAAGTCACTCTCTCTGTTGGCTTTTACTCTAAGGTCAAGAGAACCCCGTTCTATGGAAATTTGACAGCTGTTACTCTTTTCTATTTATCTCCTGTGATTTTTATTATTCTGTTTGCTAGCGTTTGCCCATATTTATTTCCCTGACAGATGGAAAAGACATCTAAAACGATAAAACACCAAAAGTCTCAGTTAAAACGTTACAAAGTGATCCTGACAGTAACATCATAATCATTAAATATTCCGCCCGTGTCCATGCTGTCATTGTTAAAGCGCTGCTGAATGAAATATTTCCTGCTGTTGCCTCTGCAGACGTACCGTTCAGTGTATTTACAGTCAAGTCCATCACCAGACACTTAAAGGTGCTGAAATAGCTCTTACAGCTTCAGGATGCACAAACATGTTGGCCTGTATGAGCCTCCATCTGCCAATGCCTCCAGGAGTGGGTTCTACAGCGCTCGAGTAAAATTACCACCAGTCATTCTGTTGTTCCTGGGATGACTTTGTGCCAGCGACAAGTTGTTGCATGATCTAAGTGTCGCGAAAGATTAAACAGTCTGACCCCTCTACCTTTTCTTCTGTTTTTCCTCCATTCAGTCCATGGTAGCGTTCCTGAAAGACCCGTCAGGACCTCCGCTGTGGGAGGAGAACTCTGATGCAAAAGATGTCGTCCACATAGAGACAGAGAAGGTGAGCAGTGACCTAAACGACCTTTGGGGCATCAGATAAACTGTGAAGAATCTTCCGCCGCACGGTTCATTGAAGAGCAATGTCGACGTTCATATTAGTGTGATTACAAGTAGGCGAGAGTGCAGTTGATGAGATGCGCGGTCCAGCTCTCCGCCCCCGTCAAAATTTGGTTTGATCAGCTTCTGGAGCTGACACAGCAGCACGTCCACCTGTGCAACACAGAACCCCTCATTTAAAAGCAACATACCAGGGCTGAATGTTGAAAGAGCTGCTCAGTATAGTTCATGAACTCTGCTAACGCTACAAACACTGCCCTGTCCATGACAGCCCAGAAAACATTTCTAGACATTTCTGGTCCAGCCAGGTCAGGTGGCACTTGTTTTGACCCCCCCCCCACCACTCTTCCCCGACACATTCACCCACAGCCTGTCAACTCATGGATTATAGATGGGCTGCATTTTGAAAGCCCTGTGCTGTCGATGTTCGCCCTCCCGTCTCCTCATGCCCGGAGGCTTGTTGAACGTGTCAACAAAAGATTTTGTGCTGAATGTTGGTTTTTTTTTATTTATTTATTTTTTTCCGGAAGTAGCTGGGCTCATGAAGGTGATAATGAGGCAGAGAGGCTGGTATGGGGGCCGATCTACCTGCTGTCCTAGGAAGAAAGCCCTTTTTTTTTTCTCTTTCTTTCTTTCTTTCTTTCTTTGCTGATGCGATGACTCACTGTAACACACACAGCCTGATAAACTGCTGAAAAGCAACTACTTAAGCGAAGATGGTTGTGGGCTTCGTTGCTTTAAAGCTCTTTATACTAAAAGAGAGCCACTTTGGAAAAGACAACCGTGCAATAAGTGGTCATAGGATTCAAAATGTTGTGGTCATGGCTGAGGCTCACTCAATATTGTGGATGTTGTAACTACATTTTGTTCATAAACGATAAAGCCTCACATTCATCTCCTTGCCTACTCTCTCTCCCTTTTTTATAGGACTTCAGGAAGCTGCTGAAGAAAGAGGAGAGGCCCATCCTGATGATGTTCTATGCTCCCTGTGAGTCCTCTCATCGTCACGGTGCTCAGTAGGTTGTAGTAACAGGGATGAGTGGTGCTGCCCTTGCGAGACTGCTTCGGCACGGCGTGCCCGGTAGACAATGTGACGGGAGAAACTGACAGCAGATATTGTCCATAAAATATGCAATTAACGTAATTGTATGCGCATTCAAAGAGCGATTATACAGTAAGTGGACTAGATCAATTTCCACATTCATATTATCTGGCAACACTTTCTCATCTTTTTAACATACTATACAGTTTTTAGAGTCAAGAATGGGACTGCAGCTACTGAGTAGCTTCATTACTGGTTTATCACTGAATTGTTTTTTCGATAGAAACTGGTAAAATCGCCTTGCACCTGGTCCCATAGACATTCTGTTTACAATGATATAAAACAGAGAATAAAACAACAAATTCTAACAATTTTTTTTCCAGGAAACACTAGAGAAATTTCCATGTTAAATGACTTAAACAATAAACTGATCAATAAATCTGTAGACCATTAAATTCTATTGATTATCTAAAAGACCAATCCACTGATTTAACAAAATCTTTTTTTCTCTTTATTTTTCAGTATGGCATTATCAGTCTTGTCTCCTATTGTTGCTCTATATTAAATACTTTACATGAGCTTTTCAATGTGTCGTGCTCATTCATTATGGTCAGTGGTTTTCAGTACATCATATCCTTCACAGCAGGCCCTGGCAGACGATGGGAAATCTTTTGACAAAGTTGGTAACCACCGGGTCCTCTGTAATAACTACTGGTGTTCTGCTCTGTGTTTTGGTTGCAGGGTGCGGTGTATGTAAGAGAATGCAGCCCATCTTTCAGCAAGCGGCCACGGAGACAAAAGGAAAATACGTAAGCCCGCCGCTTCTTCCCGTCGCTCACTCGGTCCGCCGTCTCACTGCGTTGACTCTCTCTGATCTGCTGCCGTCCTCCTCTGATGTTTGCAGATTAGATGAGACGTGTCAGCAGTGAATGCCTGGATTGTTACCTTGGCAATCTGCAGGCGTACAGTCTTGTCAGCTCGACCTAAATGAAAGCCATCCTTGGTCGTAATTTCCTACGAAACGTCTCACAAGTAGAACGCCTCAGCAACTTTTGTGCCATGGGTTTTGATTCAGTAGGATAATAACCCAGATGGCCTTGATCAACTCTCCTCTTGACTTGATTTATACTTCATCCGTGTTTTGGTTTTGTGCATCAACACACCAGAGCAATTACAGTTGTTCATTCAAAAGCCCACCAATCCTTCCCAGCAATCTGGTTTTAATGATTTTAGTGCTGAACAGATCTATGGGCAGTGACTGTATTAAATGTTTTTCTTACTTGGGTTTTGAACTGGCACCTGCAGCCACAATTAAGGCTGCCATCCTTCCAGCTAAAGTTTAGAACCTCTATATAGATTCAAAGTCAGTTTTGACTTGCCCAGTCTTTGTGTTTACTCACTAACATTTCCTGTTTTCATTCCATCCCTCCCTCCCTGCGTTCACGGGTTCCCTAAAGACCCATGTTAGTGTGCAGACAGGCAGTGTTACAAAAGAAAGCAAAGTTGGTAAGGAGGGGTTGCTCTGTTCCCAGCCCGTTGACATGGTTTTTTAACTGCACTGGAGAGATGCACGCATAAAAGCAACCACAGGCCTTTGTGATCATCTAGGGGACGCAAATCTTTTGTGTTCATAAATCCTTCTCCTCGAGCACCAGAGGAAGTCTGAGGACGAACATCCCGCACAATGACAGGCAGAGAGAGGCAGCTGCCCCAGGAGAGAGCTGAGTAGAGTACTATATCGCGTTTGCCTCACATGAAGTTGGAAATGAATGAAAAGATAATTAATTGCATGTTTGTTTGATTATTAGACAATGCTTATGAGTAATGAAATGGAAGGGGGTGTGTGAGTGTGTGTTTGTTTCTGTGTGTGAGAGAGAGAGAGAGAGAGCGGCTGAGATAGGTTTTTGGGAGCGTGCCTATTATTGCAAGAGATTAATAGTGCTGCTGAGAAGTGAGAGGTTTGAATACTGAGCTGGTGGTAAGCCAAGCTATAAACACATTTCTTTCCTCGGTGTCATGGACACACGAAGATGTAAAGGCGATTTCTGCAGTGCTGCGTCTTGTCAGGCTGAGAGAGAAGAAAAAATCAACTCACAAATGAATGTGGGGGTTTGCTTTGATTGTATCGTTTGTGTTTTTTTTTTTTTTAGGTTCATTCAGTATTATCTCCAGATACCAATTTTGACACATACTATATAGTGGGGATATTGTTGAAGTCCACTGTCAATTTCATAAAGGTAGAGAAGGCACAGAGAGCTTATCATGACTCATGAACGGGCCTTGAGATATTTTTGTCAGCTGTACAATACAGCGTTTCCTCAGATGGAACCTGGGAAGTCGCAGTTGTTCGGGTTGTGTCAAAGAAATGTCCGTGTTCGAGGAATATTTCTATTCACTCGTCTTTTGTGTGGCATCAGGTTTTTTTTCCCCCAGTGTTGACGCTGTCAAAGTTACCAGTTTTAATTGTACCTGATGATGACTCTTAAATGGGATATAATTTTAGGGCTTTAAGACCATATCCCATTTTTAAATAAATAAATTATTATTCTCTCATATCACAGAACAGTCAAACGAATGCCTCATGCAAAGCTGTTTCCTCCCTTAGTTGACAATCACTTTCCAACATGTAAACTACTTGACAATTTTTCTTTCGACCTCTCTTACTACTTACAGTCCATCACTTAGGGTCAGAATGAAATGTTTCAACTATTAGTAAAGTGACTGACAGGTGTGACAGTGTAGAGCTTAGCATTAGCCTTGAGGGAAGCCGTTTGGTTTTTGTCTCGCTGGTTTGTAAAATCTAAAAATGGCAACATCATCTCTTTTCATTCATCCAATGATGTTGTTACAACAACCAAGGAATTGCGTTTTCACCTGGACCTCCTTGTCTGTCGGTTTATTTGCACATCCGTTTGATTATGGTGCGGATTTGGTTAAAGTTCATTTTTTAAAAGCACTTTCCTTAACAGAGCGTGATAAGTCATTTTTCAAGATCAATATTTGGCCTCCGGCAGAGGTTTGTGCTCTACCGAATGCCATTCTTGTTTTCTGCCCTGAATGAACAGGACAGTCCCCCAGGACTTCTACTTTGTCAAATTGTCTAAATGCATTAAAATGCTAAAAAGTTTGCTAGACTCAATGAAAGCTGTTTTTTTCTGTACACTTTTTGAGTTAATTACAAATTAAAACATCATTCAAAAGTTGATCACAAAAAGTGAGTCTTCATTCATTTTTATTTATTTATATATAAAAATATACATATAAAAATATGAATGTTGTTTCACAGTGTAGTCTCTAGTCTCTCTTCATACTTTGAGTACTCTTATCTTGTTATTCCGGAGCCCTTTCATGATGACCAACCTGTTTTGATGTTTTATGTCCTTTCCCTTCCCTTTCTTGTCTCTCTGCCTTCTCCTTTCTTAACCCCTGCTGACAACCTATGCCTCCCTTTCCCCCTTTATTTTGTGTTTTTTAAGGTACTGGCGGGGATGAACGTGCACCCGGCTGAGTTCGATGGCCTCAAGCAGGAGTACAATGTCAAAGGCTACCCGACCTTCTGCTACTTTGAGTGAGTCTAGTCCTGTCATCCATCTCACTTAAGGCTTATTCCTCACTTCCAAGGCTCAGAACATAAGAGCAGGGGCCACTTCAAACAGGAAAGTGCAGCCCAGGCCTCTTACACACCGGCAGATATGATGGTAGCAGACTCCGAGCTTGCAAAGGTGGTCCTCAAGGTTCAGAACTTTACTTCTACCACGGGGGAAAAGGAGAAAGTTTCTGACAAGCTTTCAGATCCGCTTGGTGTTCGCTTTGAAAAAGTATAAACTCACAGGAGGGGGTCAAGGATGCAGGGTGCATCTGGGTGCCATCGTCAATGGAGCGAGACGGACACACAGGTGGTGGTGTACGGTCGGCCGTGAATTAGGATTGATTTATTCACTTGTTCACTGACAAAATATTAATCAGCACCCATACGGATAATGCATTCATCACTCAAGTTATTTTTTAATACAAAAAATGCCAAACAGTCCCTCCTTCCAGATTCTCCATTGTGAAGATTTTCAGCTTTTCTTTGCCCTTTATGAAAGTATACTGGTAATGTTATGGCTTTGGAGTTTTGTCTTGGAAAAAAATAAGCCCTTCAGACAAGCCAGTACAGCACCTTGCCAGAGACAATCTGTTGTATTGTGGCAAAAGTTGAGCATAGTTGAACTTTTTGGCAGAGCAACCCTGCGTTCTTGCACAGCTGCTGCCTGCCTGCCTGAAGACTCGAAACACGTCAGCAGTTTAAATTAGTAATAAGTCAAACTAAGTAAAGGGCTTTTAATTTACCTTAACAAAGTTTTCTCATCTGAAATCGCGTGTGACTTCGATTTAGCACTTGGCCTCTGCTTTTTCTCTTTTAGCGTTTGGAAGAAATCTATTGTTGTTAATCTGATCGTCTCAGTTTACTGTTAAGCCCTAGTTTCTAAATATGCATACAGACTCATGCAGACACAAACTCAAAGTTTGTAGCTACATACACAGTAGGGTTTGATTGTGTGACTGATACTGCTAGTTAATGCAGCCCCCCCCCAGCCCTAACAAGCCTGCACTGTCCTGATATTTACAGTGTTGTTAGCTGTGTGCTGGTGCTCTGTAGCCCACGCTCTGTTGTCTGCTCCTTATTCCTCCTTCCACCGGCTTTATCAACCCCATTTTCACATTAAACACTCTCTCATTCGACTCTGGCCTTTTAATTAGACCGGGACTGATTAAGTGCCTCTGTGGTTAGTCAGTATGTGTGCATCCCTCTCTCGTGTGCGAGCGAGCGTGCTCATTGTGCGAGTGTGGGCACACACGCACGCCCCGCGGGCCGAGCTCAGAGCCAGTCTGTTAGCCAGGAGCACATTAGTGTCAGCGCAGGGCCAGCTAACGACCGTCCAAGCCCATTGGCTTCAGTAATGAGCCCCTCACTGATAAACAGCAGCTAATCACTGCAGGGTAAATCGGCATCAACACTGCTGGAGTTATCTCGCCGTTGCACCCACTGTAAGACCAAGTGTTCAAGGTCTTTTACCTTTTCTGTCCTGCAGATTAAGAGAACTTCCTGCCAAGCTTTCTATCAGTGAAACAATAAAAGTGAAACCTTTTCAGCTCCTTTATCCTTGCAGTGTCCTTTAACAAAGAAAAACACTCAAAACTGTCGGGCAAATGACATTTATTCCACATTTCCTCGACTTGATTTTACAAGGTTTTGGCGTACTTTACAGCGGCAGAGATAAAGCAAGCGAATAGAGTTGGTCATAAATCTCACTGATTGAATTTCCAAGCAGCCACTTTCCGCCATGGTAGACAGTTCACTTACAACGCAAGTTTTAGGCTCCAAATCCAGAGTGTGTAATCGTGTATCACCTTTAATAGTGTCCACTCTGTATCTCGGGAGCTGTTACTGCAGTCGTCGCCCCCTGTATTTGCAGAATCACACCGCCCGGTTGCTACTGACGCTGATCCTTGGGCGCCGGGCTGAGCCACCACATCCGCTCTCCAGCCTTCATTAAGTCACAGCGAATAGAGTAAAGTCAAACCTGTGAAGAAAATCTGCTTACGTTTTTGAATCTTTTCAGCCCGCAAAGCCGGGGAGATGCTTCTAGCTCATTTCAAATGCATTACGACAGGGCCCTGGCATTTCTTATATGCATGTTTAAGCTAGACACGCAAAATACAAGATGGAGGAAAGAGTATCAATCATTGCTGAACTTTTCATTTGCCTTTTGTCAGCCCTAATAAAACTCGTCTTTTTGGCCTAGAGCTGTCGTGTTTCCCGAAGGTCTGACCTGGCTATTTGTCTTAGAAACCAGGCTATAATGTGTTTGCTATTATTGTGTTTAGGATCCTGCATTTTTTGTGTGTGTGTATCACACATGACCTGGATTACTGGGTTTCCTCACTTGTCAGTTCTGCAGGGAGTGACAATAAATCAGACTTCGCTGCTTTCTGGGTACTGACTGCGTTGTGTCCATAGCATCAAGTAACCAAAACTGTAGAGTAGGAAGCTTTGGTCAGTTTCTCAGGTTTGCTTTTTTTATGTTTTGATCATATATGTTCTGATTTTGAATCCCTAAATATTATTAATAGAACATTTAACAGTTGCATTTTAGAAGTTCTGTTAAAGGAATTCTCCACTGACAGTGGATGTTTTTTAGAATCAGATTTTATTTATTCACCCTCTGTAGGCTTGGAAAGACGATTCGTGTGGAGGACGACTGCTGCAGTCAGCTTTGATTAACAACAGTGACTGTTTCATGGTGAAAAAAAAATATCCAGAGACCACTAACCACTCTTGCAGCATTATCCACCCTTCTGCTGTTGGTCCTTATGTTCAGTAGGCTCAAAACAATGCTTCTTCCACCGATAATTCATTTTATAAGCTGCTTTTGTGTTGCAACGTTGCCTCCTCAAAGCTTCAGATCTCAGCTGGAAGTATAATAAACTGAACATACATTATATGGTTTAGTGTTGACATGTATTATGCTTCAGGAGTGGTTTTAGGAATGTATACACTCTGTCTACCTGCTGTTGTCCACAAAGGAGCAAGCCACAAACATCTCGGATCTGCCTTTCATTACTACAGGCAGTGGGTTTATGATACTCAAAGGGAGGATTTTCAGTGGAGTAATCCTTTAAATGTAGAAAATTAATCACCTAAGTAGGGTATCATAAAGTGGTGTTTTCTGTCAAACGAAAGGTTTTTTGCCCCCCCCCTTTGACCAGCACAGCGCTGTAATTCTTTCCATTGCTGACAGATGGTTTAGACATCCTCTTGTTCTTGCTCTCTTCCAGGAAGGGGAAGTTCCTCCACCACTATGAAAACTACGGAGCTACGTCCAAGGATATCGCTGACTGGATGAAGAAGTGAGTATGGTCCCAATCGCTTTCACCCTCTTAAAGGCATTTATCAGCAACTGAATTCAAACTGTTTATATCCATAGATTTTTTTCTTTCAGAAAAAAAAATAACCAAACAAAACAAAACAGAGCCTCCAAACTACATTGTGCCTTCTGTCTACTGCAATAAGTAAACTGCCCGTACATGTCACCTTAAACGCCTGGCATCAGCTTTTCCTTCCACTGTGGTCTTCATCACGCCATTCCTCGCCTCTCCTCACCCTGACTCACCTTGGCACAGTGTTATCAATCTACACCTGCTCCGCTCCTGTCTCATTTTTCATTCTCACCTTGGCTCAGGCTGTCGGCCCGTAACTCCCCGTCTCCCGCCTCGGCTTGGCAACTCCCGTTTCCCCTGCATCCCCTCCGCCTCCCCTCCGCCTCCCTCTTTCCACCTGTGTTAAGGGCCTGGCAGGAAAGCCACGACTGTCCACAGGGTTGCGTCCAGAGGGCATGGAGCAGGGCTTTCGCAGCTATCAGAGGAAACAGAGCGAGACAGGCAGAGGATGTATTTCAGCGGTCTCTTTAGCCCACAGGCATAAAACCACCTTTCCCAGTCTGAAAATTTTACTACGCTGCTTATTCAGGACCCAGCAGTATAATCTTGAAGTGGTTGCCAGGCTGGCAATAAGGCATCAAAAATTGAGAGAAGGATCGCATCTTTAAAACTGAGTGATAATGCTGAGTATCATTGCAGCTCACATTTCAGTATTTTTCAAAAAGTGATAAAACAGTGCCGAAATTGAAATCAACAAAAATACATTTCTGTTTTATTTTATGTTTCTCCCCTTCTTTCTGGCATAAAACAAAAAAAAAAAAATCTTATATGATGAGACTGACCTCACACTGTTAATTTTACATCGTTCATTTGCATGTAAATATGTTTTCATATGGTAAAGACAGAGGACTGGCCTTTTACAAGCCTCATCACATCGACAGTTTGCTATGTCAAAACCTCTTCTTTTTTTTTCATCTGAAGATTCTTCAGAAGCTGAAAAGGTTTTTGAAGTAAACAGTGTTGAAAAGTTTTTCCAGAAAAATCTGACTTGCTCCATTTATATTTCGAGATGTCAGGTCCATGGTGCCTTTTTATTTTCTCTGTCACAGATTTTTTTTTAATCTCTTCTCTCCCATTTATCACCCCTGATTCGCCTCCCCAAGTTTTGATGAAGTTTCTCTTCCATACAGATTCAGCTGTCTCTCTTTTTTTTTTTTTTTTTGGATTCCCCACTCAGTTTCAGTCGTTTCAGCCTTTTTCACCTGCATAAATCTTTCTTTTTTCTTTTTTTTTAAACATCAACAGGAACAATATAAGTCAGAGTCTGTTCAACCACACTGTTGAAATACTCAACTTTACTCAATACTCAACTGCTTTTGTATGTTGCACATTACAATAACATGTCTTGACATCCGCTCGATACCGATCCTCGCTTATTTACCCTAGAGTCTAGTTTCAGGGCAGTTATGCGGTCACGGAGGTGGAGAGAGGAGTCAGTATCCTTGATGATCATATCAGTCCTCTGCAGTAGTGTTACACCAGTATTGGGGATACAGCAGAAGAGAGGGGGTGAGGTTGTATAGTGGCAGCAAGGAACTGCACCCCTTGTTGCAGAGGAGCAACAACGATGTCAAGGCCTAAGTGTAGCTTCAGTTCCTAATTAGCTCTGACCTGAGCTGTTTGTGTCTCTGTGAGATGTAGTGTTTATTAGGCAGATGACGTTCTGTAGAAAAGATGCATGTGTGCAGGAGATGCAACATTTCTCAGGACTCCAGTTGCACAATTCAATTGTTTTTAAAAGATATTCAGTCTCAAGTGGCTACAGCATTTTGGCTCAGGCCAGAGTCTGTGATAATAAGAAAAGATTGCAGAAGGGGAGAGTGTGTGCGTATGTGTGTGTGTGTGTATCTTTTTAAATGACTCTTGTGTGTATGTCTGCACACCAGTGCAAGGAGTATATACTTGTATCTGTGTCCACTCATTCTTGGCGCTACAACTGTGTGCTCCATCATCAAGGCGGGGCTGCTTCGGTCCAGATGTGTGAGTGACTGAGTGACTGACTGTTTGTGTGTGTGTGTGAGACTTGTTGGGTGGAGTGCGGTCTACAGCTGTGTCAGATTTTTTGCTCCATACAGATTAAACGCCAGATGGGATTTGTCTGCTTTTTAAATAACCTTTACTTCTGTTGCTCTGTCTGTTTTTCCCCTTCCTGCTTTAGGCCTCAGCCCCCCCAGCCGAAGACCCCTGAGGTGCCGTGGTCAGAGACAGACTCTGCCGTCTTCCACCTGAGCGATGAGTCCTTTGACAGCTTCCTGGAGGAACATCCTGCAGCCCTTGTCATGTTCTATGCCCCTTGTGAGTAAGAAAGCAGGTTGAAAAAGAGCAGGACTACAACTAATGATTATTTTAACCTTTCAGTCAATCAGTTATTTTATCTTTACGGTGTTAAAAAAAAAAGGGAGAGAAATGAAAAATCTACCCAGAGCCCAAATGATGCCTTAAAATTGCTTTTTCTGTCCAACCAACAGCCCAAAACGAAAAAGATGTCTATTTTTACGATTAACTGAAATAAGACAAAGCAGCAAATTAACACATTTGATAAACTGAAACAAGAAAAGGTTTAGCAAATGAGTTAATTAATTATGGATTCATTTTCAGTTGATCAACGAACAGAGCATTCAGCTGATTGTCTCAGCACCAAAAAAACATAGTGCAGTTGACAGTTGCAGGCATAGTAAGCTTTGAGGCCACTAAGGACCAGAACTCTGCTACTCCAAGCTTTTGTTGCATTGTCAACAAATCCCAGAAAGAGACAAAACCATACATGCATTAGTCTGTCTGTCAGTACTTCAGACTTCCCCAAACCTGACTGCCCAACTCAGCCCTGAGCTCATTGGTTCCCGCGGAAGACGTAAATCTTTGGGTCACAAATATAGAGTTTACTTTAAAAAAAAATAATAAATAATATTTTTTTAAAAAAGGCTCAACCCTCTCATCATCAAAAACACATAGTTTTCTGGAAAGAGAAAATAGTTTCGGTTGTACAATATGTGCAGCAGCGTGTCAGAAGAGCTTCGCATTCCTTCCCGCTGTGTAAAAATATTCTCTTGCAGATTCTCTCGGGTAGAACTGTTATTTAGTCACGCAAATAACATCAGTGTTTTTCGCTGTCGTGCACACTATTAACAGTCGCCTGGAGAAAGTAACAAACAAAAACTCGGGATGAAAAACGAACCTAAAGGAACGAGCTGGATGTGGCAACTTCAGCCTTTTTTTGCATTGCAAGCTCACAACCTGAGGTCAGTCCGCACAGAGAACACTTCATTGTTGCCAGTGTGGCTCACTTAGAGCTGCTTGTCATTTTCGGTCACGCCCCCGCACTGCTGCTGTTACGCACAACTTTAGTACACATGCCAAGTTTTTGTCAGCGGGTTAGATTGTGTGTTTTTTTTTTTTTTTTTCTCCCTTCCAGTTCCAGATTGCTTTGCCTTGGTAGGGCCCTGCTGTGTGTGAGGGAGCTGTCCAAAGGAGCTATTGCATGTTGATAAATGTGACCGACAATAACTGTAAAATCATGCAAATCGATTTGCCCCGTTTAGAAACACCTTCTCAATGCAGCAGCTACACGCTGCAGCTTAAATTATATTGCAACCATTTTTTTTACCTTTTTACTTTTTCTTTTTTTTCTTTAAGCTGTCTCTTCTCTTTTGACCCTATCACCTCCTCATTCCGTTCTCCTCCCTCTACCTGCCCATCTGCAACCTTTTCTCTCTCTGCACCCATTTCAGTCCCTACAATATAGAAATAAACGTATATATAAAAGTCGAGCCTTCTCCCATAGCTTTCACTGTAATGATGATTTATTGTTTTCACAATTTCATCACATACTTGCCAGCAGAGCTTTTATATCTCCAGTTTGCCAGGAGCACTGTACTCCACCCAGAGGGCAAATGCACTCTCCAGCAGTTGGAATGATTAAAACACATCCTTAACACACTTGCACACCACAGTGGGACACGCTAAACCCACCTCCCCTTATACACGACCTAAAAAATCCAAAATATTTTGCACTTATTAGACAAACTTCTGCCAGTTGGCAGGACGAAAAGTGTCATGACTCTGAATTTCTGCAAATATGATTCACCGAACAGGAAAAATCCAAGCCAGAATTTCATTTATCAGAGTAGTCTGTTTGGAATGTAAAAACAACCATTACGCAACCAGGATAGAGTGAAATGTTGCATGCGAACCCTTGGGTCTGCTTTTGGTCAATAAGTAGCTACAGTGCCTGACAGCACGTACCGTTTTCTGGGTTATTTATTTATTTATTTATTTATTCATTCATTTATTTATTTATTTATAACATGTACAAAACAACTTTGGGGTTGTTGGATTTAACCCTTGCTGGAGCAAGGCTGACTAATCTGGCTTCCAGTTTTTGTAATAAAATAGGCTAGGCACATTGCAGATCTATTTCTCTACCCATTGGCAAAACATTTCCCCGAACATCTTCATGCCACTTGGCCAATTGATCATAAGTACGATTGTCCGCCGAAATCACCCCCCCCCCCCCGTCATTTAGTTACGTCAGGTGTGTGTGCCAATCCTATACCATAGCACACAGCTACGTAGCTTTAGCATGCAGTATATAAAATGGATGAAGGGTATGTAAATAGCATTACCACTGAAATCTGTGCCAAAACAAAAGAAGAAAAACCACTAGATGGTTAATTAACTTAGTAGTCCCTAAAAATAAGTGAAACAAACTTAGAAGTGAAGTTTCCCAAAAAATATAGAATTTTCGATATAGTTAACCCATTTTATTAATCAAACAGGGGCTTTGCAAGGTTTTAGGTTTATATTCAACTTCCATCCTGCCTTTGAGCCGCGATGAGTTCTCATATTCTCTCCTCTATATCAACATTTACCAAAGCATATGCAGGCACCATACATTATCGAGCGAAACTTGCAGAGATGATTTTAGCGTCAATAGTAGGTGTAGTGAGTAGTTACCTAGGGCAGAATCATTACTTAATACCTCGGGATGAAACCCCCCCCCCCAATCCACATCCTGAACGTACAGAAAAATGCTTGAGTTTGAACAGTGCAGGAAGCAGATGAGTCTTCCCGGTTCCTGTGTGGCCTCAGAGCTCCACAGACGCTCGTCCTGCAGTCGAGTCACCCTGTGGCCAGCATCCGGTCACCCGCACCCTCAGGTCAAGGGCAAGTCAGCTGAGACAAGTACATCAGCATCTCTACACCCCCTGGCACATATCAAACACATATTTTACACCATGACATGAAATATTTATTGCACACAAATGCGCAGGCATATATCTCTGTCTCTGTCTCTCTCTCTCTCTCTCTCTCTCTCTCTCTCTCTCTCTCTCTCTCTCTCTCTCTCTCTCTCTCTCTCTCTCACTCACACACTCACACACATATACACACACACAGATGCCCAACCCTGCTGTTTCAGTGCAGTTTCTTAATGGCCCCGCTGTCAGAATGAGATTAATGGTCCCCCAACCACCACCATCAGCCTGCATTTCTGTCCACCTCTCGGTGCGGTTCCCACCGTCCGGCGAG
This sequence comes from Istiophorus platypterus, assembly GCA_016859345.1. Classification (NCBI taxonomy): domain Eukaryota; kingdom Metazoa; phylum Chordata; class Actinopteri; order Istiophoriformes; family Istiophoridae; genus Istiophorus; species Istiophorus platypterus. Next base: position 6,072,232 of record CM029122.1, on the reverse strand, counting down.
CAGCGCTCAGTAGAGGGGATTTGCGTGCAGCTCCACGAGATGGCAAACCCTGTTACTAAACACCGTTTTTTGTTTTTTTGTTTGTTTGTTTGTTTTTTTTCTCCCAAGGTAAAACCAATAATGTCCGTCCCCACGAAACAAAGGCCCCCTCTCTGCCAGTGTTGTTGGGAGAAACACTGGATGCATAACGTTGTTTCAGCAAAAAAAGGCTGCAAATGCCAAATGTTTGATCCCCGAGTGTTTGTGTTGGGGCTGCGGACAGTGCAAGCAGGAAGTCAATAGGTCTGATTTTTTTAATATCTCTCCTGACTGGACACTTATCACTTTGCCACAGGCTCGGCTTACTGCTGCAGCGGAGCCAAGGAAGTTGACCTCACAGTTGACACCCTAACATCTGACATTTGCTGTAAAGCAGAGACAAGTTTTTAAAAAATTTTTTAGCTTGCACCAGTTTTTTTTTATTACAGCTAAAGTGGTGTGTGTCAAGTTCGTTGGTTCGCCTGATTCTGATCTCTTCTCCCCACACTCAGTCTGCATCAGCAATATTTCAGTGTGTTTCTGGACCCCCCCCCCACACACACACACACACACACACACACACACACACACACACACACACACGCTCACACTCACCATGCCCCTCATGCACCACTTGTTCTGAATGCGGAGCAGGGCAGAGGACAGGCATTAGGCTTTCTTTGTTTCTTACTCATCACTTTGAAGGGTCGGACAGTTCTTTTAGTCGCGCTGTTTCTCTGTTCAGTTGCTACATAATCTGCATGATCACACACCACAGTGAATCAGTTGAAAGAGAGGCAGCTTCTTTTTTTTCCAAGAGGCGTATCACACATGATTTATAGCTGGTGCCAACGCTGCATTATATATTGAAGAAAGGGATTCCTGAACTGTTATGACAAGGGCAATTTACTGGGTTTGGAAATGTACCAGGTTTGTTTCATGCATCTGTGAACAGCACGCTGAGCACACACACACACACGCGTACACACACGTGTACACACACTGCTCATCCTTGAACAAAGAGCATATTTATTACATCTTAAGACAAAATATCTTGTACTTTTTGCAAGACAAATATTGTTTTATGTATTTGAAAATCATTTTAGACCCAAAAATAAAATGTTTGCCAGACTGCTCATACAGTATTAAACACACCTCCACACCAAACATGGAGTTTATTCATGACACTTGGAGCTCAAACAGATCTTCTCACAAACGCGTTCACACGCGCACACACAGACCACTACCTCCAGATAATATAGACATATCGAAGCCAAAACACTGCCAGTCCTCATGGATTGGAATACATTCTCTTTGATTTATTTCCTCTCAGGTTGAACAACCCAAAACCCTATGTAAAGATAGGTGATATTACATATTATCACGCAGTGACTCATTGGACTCAGGCTGGGAAAAAACTCATAGAGGGGTTTGTTTTACACAAATGAAAATTGATGCTTTACATAATAATGAAAATCTTTTTAAATATAAACATCACTTTAATAATTTTATGTGATTTATACATTGCAATATCATGATCATATATTGATAAATGAAAAATGTTCCTCTGAAATAAAAAATATTGCCTTTTCTTGCAATAATAATAAAAACAGTGTAGCAAAAAATGTATTTGACCATCAATTGCAGCAACATATAAACACATGTCTGTGTTCAAGGTATAGTTGTGTGCAGAAGATCATGTTAGTGCTGTGTTATCATATTATTCTTTGCTGGTGTCTGGGAGTGCTATCTTTGAAAAGCATTTGCTTTCAGGGATATTTATTATCCGAGTCCCAAGCTTTCCTTTATAACTGTTTGAATTGCCAAACAAAACGTGAACACTTTAAAGATTTCTTTCCATCCTCTTCTTTTTATGTCACAGTACAAATACAAGAGTACGAGCTCCGATTGATTCGGTTATTCTACGTGGTGTCAGTGTACTGTAGTTTGTTTCTTCTCTACGGTAGTAGTCATCACTCTTTGATTTCCGGCTCAGCCAGTGGCTCTGCTTGAAGTGGTCGAATAAGTTTTGTGTTTGTAGCCACCTTTTAAAAACATTATTTACACATTGTTCTGATTTCTTGTTAGTTATGACCTCTTTTTTGGATCTGATTATATATATATATATATATTTTTTAGCTGAAATGCAACAGAGGGGCCAGCCCTGTAGATACAAATGACTGTTGGACTATGAGTGACGAAGTTACACCACAGGTTCGGCGGTTGACTGTTGGAGTTTCCCCATCGGCTGTACCTCTTTCAAATAAATAGCACCTTTGTTGCTACATTTTCCTGACCACCATCCCCGATGCCGTCCCATTCCATCTCCATACCTTCTAAGAAAACAGCAAAGCCTAATAAAGGTGCAACATTCCCGCCTTGAACACACCGTGTAGAAGGGACTGTTGATCTCAACCATGTCACCCAGCTCCACCCACAGCTCCACCCGTCTGTTTCCCCTCTATCTCCCCTCCCTCCATCCTCTTCTTGCTTTCTGTCTTTTGTCACCGTGTCCATCACTTACTCATACACAGTTTGTCTCTAACATGCTTAATCAGACACAAGCACACGCCCCTGCCTGAGAGTGAAACATTTAGTGAGCCCTTACACATGACAGAGCCCTCCCGGTAAACATAGGAGATTCTTGACATCCCATTCCCAGTTTCGGCCCCAGCGCACCGGCATCAAGTCCCACGCCAGACGAGGGCAAATCAGCAAGACACCAGAGAATTACAGCTGTTGACGCATTTATATAGCACTACAGTTCTGTGGATGTGAGGTTGTGCAGTGATTGCAAGATGCCAAGACAGCTCTTGGCGTTGGTTTTATGCAGGGAGTGTTTTTTCATGTATTTTTGTTGACATTTTGTTTGATTGTTTATTTTTTCATGTTTACCTCAGTTTTTTTATGCACAGTGAATTAAGTTTACCGTTTAAAATGCATTTTTACTAACATGGTAGCAAGTTTTATGACACTATTACCCAAACTGCTTTTTAATAAGTATTGATAAACTGGCAGATACTGTGTTTTTTTTTTTGTTTTGTTCTTTTTTTTTTAGCTCTCAAATAACAGTATTGATATCAGCCTCGTTAATCAGTCATTGGTGTGACTCTAATGCGTGATTTGAATCTCCTAGGGTGTGGCCACTGCAAGAAGATGAAGCCAGAGTATGATGAAGCCGCTGAAATACTCAACAAGGGTGCAGATGTAAGCCTCCGTGACCTTTGCCTGCATTTATGTGTGAACAGCATGCATGTCTGCAGTCCCTAGTCTTGTGTGTTCTGTTCATTTTTCATATCTCACACTCCGATGAAAATATAGAACTACATGGGTGTAGCGGAGCCTCATTAACAGAGCAGAATAATCCCTCCTCTCGGCCTGGAGGCTGTTGGCCGATGCATCTGACATGCCGGTTAATGTGTCCAACGGCCCAGCTCTTGATGTGTTTCTGATTAGTCGGGTGTGTTCCTCACCTCTTCTCTCCGCCACTCTGTCCTCTGTGGTAATCTAACACTCCCCGGCCAGGGGCAGGGCCTATAAAACTCCAGCCTGGTGACGGTAGCAATTATCTCATACATGAGAGTCCCATCGGCCCCGACGCTTGGACCTTCTCCTTGTGGCTCCCTGCCCAGCTCTGGAGGTCATGGGGAAAAGGCTGGCCATTATCTAATATGTATGGACTGGAGCCTCTTTCACCCGAGCCCTTAAGAGCAGGCATATCATTTATTTTTCTCCTCTTTGCTTCTGTGCTAGTGTTTTTCAGCGCTTTTATATAGAAAAAAGCCCTGTGTGCCTGTTTGCAAAGGTTGAACTCAGACCTGTTCTAAAGTAGCTGGTGTTAATTGGTGTCATGTAAAGGGCAAAGCCGAGGGGAGTGTTATTGGTCTAATTGGACAGATCTTTCTATAGTTATTATTTTTACCCAAGTCCCACATGACTTAAGATTTGCCATCGTTATTTCTTCGCAGAGTCCAGGTGTGTTGGCAGCGGTGGACGCCACAGTGCACAAGGCTGTGGGCGATCGCTTCAAGATCTCTGGCTTCCCCACCGTTAAGTATTTTGAAAAAGGTGAGGAGAAGTACACGCTGCCGCAGCTCCGAAGCAAAGACAAGATCATCGAGTTCATGCACAAGTGAGTCACATAACTATAAGGCGGCTCAATCACTTCTTCACTTGTGTGCAGCACAGGCTGCCCTCATGCAAAGTTAACACATTTATACACAGGCACAAACCCAAGTATATTGCAGTAATTCAGTCCTGAGATTAAACGTTGTAGCTGGACTCACTTGACCTTGATTAGCTGCAGCATTTTTTTTAACAAATCTTCCTCCCTGTAATAGATTCATCTTTCGAAAGGGTCGCTGTGAAAAGTAATTGACTTTTCCCGGTGATGAAAAGTATAATTGCCGCAACTGGACTGATGACTTCAGTTCAGTTGTGGCAATTATAGGCCCCATAAAGGCACAGTCTGCGACCAGAGGTCCACAGACATCGTTTTATATGAGGCTGATAAAAAAGTCTCATTCACTGAGTATTCTGTATATCACTACTATTCACATGTGCCCATTTTTCTTTTTCGGAAACAGGTGTGCTATATACGTTCACTCTATATCTCCATTAACACCACTTTACCACCTACAATAAATGTAAAGCAATGTTTTCACTCCTTATTGTGTACATAATAAAAACTGCCTTGCTCCATTTAATGTCTCCAGTCCCCAGGCACCTCCTCCACCGGAGCAGTCTTGGGAGGACAAGCCCTCCAGCGTCAGCCATCTTGGGTCGGAAGACTTCCGGGAGGCCCTGAAGAAGAAGAAACATGCCCTGGTCATGTTCTACGCTCCGTGTAAGAGCTTAATGCATAACAACCCTATTTAGCACCCATTAAGTTCCCCTCTACAGAGGTCTGGAAAGATCTGAAAGGCTCATCTGTAATCGGCACTAGACAATTTTGTTTTGATCAAATATTAAGTGGAAGTCAGAATTGATTTTTAGGATATAGTCTTTGGCACTAGCTAACTCCGCTGTTCTTCTTTTAAATGAGACTTCCATAAAGAGAAAGGGCAAATCTCCGTCATTGAACTTGTCTTGAATTTCATGTGCTCAGCTGTTTTGATCAAAACATCGAGTGTGTGTCAAGTTTTTACAACCAATGTGATGACAGCCCTGCTCGGTTGGGCTTGGTGTGATCATAGAAATCTGACTTTAGTTTTAGAATATAGTTTTCGATACCAACTGGCTCGGCTATTTTTCTTTCAAATGAGACTTCCATAAAGAGAAAAGGCAAATCTCCACCATTGAACTTGTCTTGAATTTCATGTGCTTGGCTGTTTTGATCAAAACATCGAATGTGTGTGAATTCTTTTATAACCAAGTGCTCGGCCGGGCTTAGTGTGATCAGACCCTGGACCAGTGTACATAAGTAACTCGGTGCTGCCTGCCAAGCTCCTCATCCCACAGCATATAAACTCCACCTAGGCCATGGGGAGACTGAGGAATGATTCAGATGACTGAGAATAGATTTGTTCAAGTTAAATAAAGAGAGCAAATTGCTGTTCCTCCTCGTATTTCAGGGAAAACATAAAATTCTATAATGCAGCTTTATAGTAAAGCCCTGAAAAAAAAGCTAACTTGACAGTAAAAGTAGCTGTCCTGTTAAGTGTTTTAATTAGAATCAAAATTTCCTTTGTGAATGAACTATCATAGTCTGACCTGTTAAACTTTATCTTTGTCCAGTGTTTCTGCAACAGCTGGCGGTTTGAGTTACAACCTGGTCGGGTACAGAGATAAAATTGTGAGTGATCAGCTTCTCTGCGTTCGACCGATGGCTTTTAGAGCTCCTCTAATAAATATTTTTAATAGTTACAATAATTCGGATGACTACAAGTAATATAAAAGGAGTTTTTGATGGTGATACACCCACAGAGATATTCCAGCAACTCTGCGGCTCCACTGAGCAGCCTCTTTTAGCTCATTATTTTGATTTTACAGCCCATTTACTGTATGCTTTAGTCTTCTCAACATTTCCAGTAGCGGCAGCAGGCAGCTGTTTTCATATTTATGTTGCCCAGCACCAAACAGCAGACACACAAGGTTGGTGGCTAGCTGGTAAAGAAAGAGGGGTAATCTAGCAGCAAAAGGAGCCACATATATTCTTATCAGGGTTTGGTGGGGGCCAAAGCAAAGCTAAAAACCCTAATATTTGCCAAATGGACACAATTAATCCGAATGAATCAGGATTTTTAAATTATTTTTAAATTTTTTTAAATTTTTTTAAATTTTTTTAAATTTTTTTAAATTTTTTTAAATTTTTTTAAATTTTTTTAAATTTTTTTAAATTTTTTTAAATTTTTTTAAATTTTTTTAAATTTTTTTAAATTTTTTTAAATTTTTTTAAATTTTTTTAAATTTTTTTAAATTTTTTTAAATTTTTTTAAATTTTTTTAAATTTTTTTAAATTTTTTTAAATTTTTTTAAATTTTTTTAAATTTTTTTAAATTTTTTTAAATTTTTTTAAATTTTTTTAAATTTTTTTAAATTTTTTTAAATTTTTTTAAATTTTTTTAAATTTTTTTAAATTTTTTTAAATTTTTTTAAATTTTTTTAAATTTTTTTAAATTTTTTTAAATTTTTTTAAATTTTTTTAAATTTTTTTAAATTTTTTTAAATTTTTTTAAATTTTTTTAAATTTTTTTAAATTTTTTTAAATTTTTTTAAATTTTTTTAAATTTTTTTAAATTTTTTTAAATTTTTTTAAATTTTTTTAAATTTTTTTAAATTTTTTTAAATTTTTTTAAATTTTTTTAAATTTTTTTAAATTTTTTTAAATTTTTTTAAATTTTTTTAAATTTTTTTAAATTTTTTTAAATTTTTTTAAATTTTTTTAAATTTTTTTAAATTTTTTTAAATTTTTTTAAATTTTTTTAAATTTTTTTAAATTTTTTTAAATTTTTTTAAATTTTTTTAAATTTTTTTAAATTTTTTTAAATTTTTTTAAATTTTTTTAAATTTTTTTAAATTTTTTTAAATTTTTTTAAATTTTTTTAAATTTTTTTAAATTTTTTTAAATTTTTTTAAATTTTTTTAAATTTTTTTAAATTTTTTTAAATTTTTTTAAATTTTTTTAAATTTTTTTAAATTTTTTTAAATTTTTTTAAATTTTTTTAAATTTTTTTAAATTTTTTTAAATTTTTTTAAATTTTTTTAAATTTTTTTAAATTTTTTTAAATTTTTTTAAATTTTTTTAAATTTTTTTAAATTTTTTTAAATTTTTTTAAATTTTTTTAAATTTTTTTAAATTTTTTTAAATTTTTTTAAATTTTTTTAAATTTTTTTAAATTTTTTTAAATTTTTTTAAATTTTTTTAAATTTTTTTAAATTTTTTTAAATTTTTTTAAATTTTTTTAAATTTTTTTAAATTTTTTTAAATTTTTTTAAATTTTTTTAAATTTTTTTAAATTTTTTTAAATTTTTTTAAATTTTTTTAAATTTTTTTAAATTTTTTTAAATTTTTTTAAATTTTTTTAAATTTTTTTAAATTTTTTTAAATTTTTTTAAATTTTTTTAAATTTTTTTAAATTTTTTTAAATTTTTTTAAATTTTTTTAAATTTTTTTAAATTTTTTTAAATTTTTTTAAATTTTTTTAAATTTTTTTAAATTTTTTTAAATTTTTTTAAATTTTTTTAAATTTTTTTAAATTTTTTTAAATTTTTTTAAATTTTTTTAAATTTTTTTAAATTTTTTTAAATTTTTTTAAATTTTTTTAAATTTTTTTAAATTTTTTTAAATTTTTTTAAATTTTTTTAAATTTTTTTAAATTTTTTTAAATTTTTTTAAATTTTTTTAAATTTTTTTAAATTTTTTTAAATTTTTTTAAATTTTTTTAAATTTTTTTAAATTTTTTTAAATTTTTTTAAATTTTTTTAAATTTTTTTAAATTTTTTTAAATTTTTTTAAATTTTTTTAAATTTTTTTAAATTTTTTTAAATTTTTTTAAATTTTTTTAAATTTTTTTAAATTTTTTTAAATTTTTTTAAATTTTTTTAAATTTTTTTAAATTTTTTTAAATTTTTTTAAATTTTTTTAAATTTTTTTAAATTTTTTTAAATTTTTTTAAATTTTTTTAAATTTTTTTAAATTTTTTTAAATTTTTTTAAATTTTTTTAAATTTTTTTAAATTTTTTTAAATTTTTTTAAATTTTTTTAAATTTTTTTAAATTTTTTTAAATTTTTTTAAATTTTTTTAAATTTTTTTAAATTTTTTTAAATTTTTTTAAATTTTTTTAAATTTTTTTAAATTTTTTTAAATTTTTTTAAATTTTTTTAAATTTTTTTACATTTTTTGACATTTTTTTTTAAATTTTTTTTTAAATTTATTTATTTTTTTTTTTACAGAGGTTTGGGTTATTAACTTTTAGCCACAAAGTCGGCATAATTGAAACCAAACATAAATTTAAATGGTGTCATATCTTCGCTCTCTTTGCCGGCTCTTTCCTGACCCCAGGCAATGCTGAGTTAATAGTCCCCTTGTACAAATACAGCGTTAAATTAAACACTTGTCTAGATGACTGAATGCCCATTTGCAGCCATCTGTATACGTATTAATGGATGCTAAGTTCAAAACATAAACATTTTCGGTGCATTTCGTCCAAAGAGAATCAAGGCCATTGCGAGCACATCCACCCGGCAGCCTCTTTGTCTGCCGCTTCCTCTGCCTCGCTGTTTGTGTCTGTCGGTAATTACGAGACAGACGAGAGGTAGCATTGCTGCAGGTAGAGGAGAGAAACGAGAGTGGCAGGTCCCATTATCAACTGCAGACCCACCTTGGTTGTGGATGACAGGGGGGTGCTTGAGATGTGAAAGCCCAAGTATTCACATACAGTACCCAGCGTGCTTTTTCTGATGCCACCTGCCCCTTTATTAGTTATCTGCTTCCATTCCATTGTTCGGCGATCTCTGAGCAGCTACAGTGAATCGTCTGATCGGTCTGATGTCTTCACATGAGTCTGCTCGCCTTTTTGAGGTGTCACTTCCAAAAACGCGACAGAACCATTTGAGATTCAAAGGCCATTTAATGTTGCAGCTAAAAGGGCACTTCAGCAGGAAAGGGTTTTCTGAGCTGCGCTGAATTCAGGCTTCGAGAGGTGGCGTCAGGAAGGAAGATAATTGGGCAGTGGCAGAGTTGATGTATAACTGAATTGAAGGTGGAAGCATCTGTGGGTATGTAAATGCACACAACAGTAAAATGCTTAATTACTGTGGCCACCTTCAGCCAGTGCACTTGTAGCCTGTAAAATCCAAATACAGTGGGATTGTTATGTTAATGTTGTTAATGAGTCCAAGAAACAAATTGAGATATTTAGAAATAACAGGGCCAGTGTCGACAATGTGTAACTGAATATTTCTTGCTTTGTACATTTTGATAATACTTTCATTTCTAAGATGGGATTGTAGCTTTAATAACCTGTTATGCTATTTGGGTAATATCCTACATTAATCTCATTTTACTTATTAGTGCAGCATAAAATAACATTTTAGACGATAGTGTTTCTCTATCTTTGTGGTAACAGTTTATCTCTGTCCTTTTCCTGTTTCAACATGATAATGCCTGGATGGTCCATTTAAAATAAATAAATAAATAAAAAAATTCCATGCATCCGGATTCCGCCATCAGGTGGAAAGCCTGAACCCAGAACGGTGGAGCCTGGTACAGT
>CM029122.1:5915000-6057500 GCA_016859345.1 Istiophorus platypterus | reverse complement strand
TAATTGTACCATTTCATGGGGTTTTTGAAGTTAAAATGAATAAAAAACAATCCAATATACAATAGTTGAACTACTTCAGACATAAAAAGAGCATTAAAATAAATACCACACAGCTCCCTGATGTGACATCATTTTTAACTAAAATTTCTAGGTGAACTGTGTACAAACCAGAAAAATTCCATAAATATCCGTTACAAATATAACAACACTGTTTCTGATTTTCGGTTTATTCGGCTGCAGGAAATTTTTCTCATGTCTTTAAAGCATCAGTGGCACGAAGTCAAGGCAAGCAAGGCAAAAAATAGACATCGGTTAGAACAGTGCTATAGTGGAAGCATTGTCTCTCGAAGACAGACTGCCACAACATCACTTCAGTAGTCTTCCCTGCCTAAGTGTTAAGTGGCGGCAGTTGCAAGTAAACGAGCAAATTACACCGTGATTTATCAACTCGGATGGGTAGAAGTTGTCTCGGTAATCACCTTGGTCCACATGTGCGACGACGACAGGGAGCTGGGGTGCACTGCGGGGCAGCTTTTAATAACTCCCTTTTGCACGGGGAAGCTTCCACACACATTTATTCAATTTACATATTTAACAGCTAACCACATAATGTGACACCCAGGCCTTTTAATTCTGTTCTGCCTGTTAGCTGTCATATCTAGATCCTTTGCTGTCTGGTAGGGTTCTCTGTGCAGGATCGACAGTCAGCTTGAGAAGTTTCAGACAGTTTGTTGAGGGAGGAAAAATACTGGATTCTGCATTGTCATCTGAGTGTGTCATTGTCAGTTAGTGGTAAAAAAAAATTTTTTAACCGCACACCACTGGAAAGTATAGTTGAGTTCCTTGCCTCAGCAACCGGCTGTGTTTGTTCTCTGTGTTCCTGTGATGTATTTGAGCACAACGGCTCCTATGTGGCAGCATTGATATGTTGTAATACAGGAATAAATAAATAAGATAAAAGGAAAAGTGTATTACAGTGCTTCGATTTTCAAAGTTACAATGTCTCTCTTTTTAAAAAGATACTGATAAGTTAAAATAGTTTTTGTTTTACTGTGGTACCAGTATTGGCGACCAACTCAGGACCTATAAAGCAGAGGAGCTCTGTAGTGAGGATAGACCAGAGCGTTATCGGTATATCCTGTTTATCACGGTGTGACGCTGGTGGACTGAGACCACGTCAGCCGACAAGTGTGCTGCTCCTCAGAAATTTTAGCCGCCGGATCGATGACATGATGGTGTGGTCCTCCGTCCCTTCAGGATGGATCAATGGTGGAACTGGCGGTGGACTTTTGAAGATCATCCCTAGGACTTAATTTTGTTCTGTCAATTCACAGCAGCCCTGATTGATTACACAGAAAGGAGCAGCTGGATGGCGTCTGCAGCTACAGTAAGTCCTTGTGCTGCCACCGCTGCTCCCTCAAGAACTCTCTGTGCATCTCGGAGAGGGTCAGATTTGTAGAGACTTTCCCATTGTAAACATTATATTTTCCAGAACTTCCCAGATACATGGAGAATAGGATGATTTTACAGTGATGTGTCTTAAATTTATCTTGACTATTTTTGCTCTTTCTAATGTGAAACACCTCAGCCCGGCTGAATAAACACAGCATGCAGCAAGTCTGAAATCCTCTTGCTGCGCGAGTGCATTGAGGCTTGGTTAAAGAAACTTGATTAACAGGCCGTAGAAGAAGAATCCCTTTATAGACTGTCTTGCCTACTGAGTTGCAATAAACTCACTTTGTTCCCCCGTCCTCCCTTTGCGTTTGCAGATGTCTGCGCCGCCACTCAATGATGGCGTGCTCATCTAGCAGCATGTCAGTGCTCATGCAGTTTCTCAACATTTGAGTATTTGTATTTGCATAAGAAAAAAAGGACCCAAGAGGCACTTGTATTTTGTAATTAGGACAATAAGTTTTGAGAGTCGTGTCACGGTAGGGCGCACAGTGTCTAATATGTTTTCCTTCTGCGGCAGATCTGTCATTTCCACATTCGGCCTGTGCAGACAGATGGACAGGGAGCGATTATTTGATGTTGACAACTTCAATGTGCGGCGTTCAGCACCCCAAGAGGAGGGGGGGTGGGGGGTGACATTTCAGCTGTCCAAAAGGACACGCTGAGTGAGCCATGTATCAGTGAGGCGGCATTTACGCCTCATTGGGCGGCTTGTCACTAATCGATGCAACAGCCTCACAACATAAATCTCCCTTGTTGTTTTTATGTAGGAGTGAGTGTTGTGGGGTTTTATCTCTCCCCCACCCACTCCGAACCGTTTAGCTGGAGAGCAATAGATCAGTCATTTTTGGAACCCGGAAAGAGAAAGTATTGGTCTAAATTTGGGCGAGAGGCCCCTGTGTTCTGAAGCCTGTTTTAAGCGGACTAACATTTAATTCACGGTTACATTCTCCTGTAATATCTTGTGTGAATGTTATATAGTGCTCATCTACAATTATAATAAAGTTTTATTTGCTCCCAAAAATACAGTGAGTCCTAAGAGACACAGAAACGATAACTAATGGAACACAAACAATTAAAATGCTAGATGTGGATTGAAATCGTTTTTTATGGAACAATAAAAAGGAGACATGCAATGATAGAATAGGATCCAATTTATAGATCAACTGGCTTTCAGAAGGGCTTGGAAGGCAGAAGATGTTGCAGATCTCGCCAGCGTTTATATCTACAGGCAGGACAAAAGAGTACCTACATTAAACATCATCATGGTTAGAATTGTTTTTATTATCAGAGATAATAACAGTGACTACTATTAACACATAAAAATACACGCGGGTTTTTCCACTGGGCAAATTTTTTCTCATACATAGACTAAAGCAGGCGTTTCAGGGGGATTTAACCCACAGCTGGCAAATATGTTGAACATATGTCTTAGGACTTAATTTTTTGAGTTTGAGATTTGATTTGACTTTAAATGAATAGGATTTGTGTTGGGTTTTTTTTTCACATTGCATTCAGTTAATTATAAAGTTTTTTTTTTATAATCCCCAGCTCTGTGTTGCATTGTTCTGTGTTCACCGTCGCCTGTTCCTCCTCAGATCGTCTACGCAGCCGTGGACTGCACAAAAGGACAGAACCACGAGCTCTGTAAGCAGGAGGGCGTCGAGGGCTACCCGACATTCAACTACTACAACTACGGGAAGTTTGTGGAAAAATACAACGGCGATCGCGGGGTGAGTTCGGCTACACCTAACGCCTGCTCTCGAGTCTGCTCCTGTCACCTACCAACTCTGAGACTACACAAACCCCACATCTAGTGTGCGTGTTAACATTCTCACAAATGATTTCACTGTCTGTGTAAACCTAGAAAGGCAGACTCTTTTTTTTTATTTTTTTAACTACAGTTATTACAGTTTCTTTCCCCTGCTCCAGAAGTAATCTACAGTGTATTTTTCGGACAAAGCTGGTTGACATTTGCTGTTCTTTTACACGCCTGGACTATTTTTCTCCTGCCAATATACATATTGTGTTAACTGTTTATTTAGAGATGAGGTTGATTACATGCGCGCAGTTCGACCCAACCCCAAGTGCAGTATTAGACAATTGGCAGCGGAGAATAATATAGGTGGATCTTAATAATTTGGATGGGGCTAAGCAGATTGATTTACATCTCTTATCTCGATACTTTTGTGCCGAGTTGAGAAACTGTTAAACAGCAGAGCTCTGATTTATATTAGATTAGAAAAAGGCATTACGAGGTCGCTTCAGGTTGTGAAATAATCACTAAAACTTGTGCTTCGGCGGCTCACTGACTGTTCCTCTCTCCACAGGAGGCAGGCTTCACTGGTTTCATGCGCAGCCTGAGAGGACGCGACCAGGAAAAGGTTGTCAAGAGGAAGGAGGAGCTCTGAGGCCGGTGTGCAGGGAGGGGGCGTTGCACTGCACAGTTTTGTCATTGCACTGTGACCCTTGACCCCGGCAAGGGCCCTATCCGCACTGACGTGGGAGACTCGATGACCTCAGCGAAAGGCTATTTTTTTATACCGCGGTGATCACGTTTGTAATAATACCAACAGAGTACCTACAGTCAGACTGACCACTTGAGACTTCCTTTTTTTTTCCATGGATATTCTGATGGGCAGGAAACACACAGACAAAAAAAAAAGTGATTTTCTTGTTTTGTTTTGTTTTTTTTGCCCAAACACTGTGACTGCATATTTGAAAAGCTACATCCTATACAGTACCTATGCAATACTGATCCCTGATAAGTCCTGTGGGGGTCTGTGTGACTGACTGACACCCCTGGCGCTGGGTGGGTGGTTGGTTGTGGTGATGGTGGGCGTCATTAGTTAAAGGTGGAGGCCACACTGTCCGTCACTCCACGGGGTCCTAACGTCATAACATCACTCCAGTCCTGTCCACCCTGCCCTGTCTCTATAAGAGACAAATACTTATTTATTTGTCCAACACACCCGTTCTGTTTTTCTGTATGTTTTTTGTGTCAACCGCAATCCAGAGTATTGCTTTATTAACCTCCATGATTATTCGGAAGTTATCTGCTTTTAACACAAACATCTAAAAATGTCCCAAAGCTGTGAGAAGTGCTACTCTAGGTAATCAGGTACTGTAGCAGTGTGAAGTAGGCGAAATCATGGCCAAAGGGTCAATATTCCGTACGGTTCCAAGCTTTCACGATTAGTTCTGTTTTTAGAAAGGACTTGTAAATTTTTGTTTTGCTGAAAACTGTGGCCTTAAAGATTGAAGAAGAAAGGAAAAAAATTGCTGGAATTGCAGAAATATGAAAGGAAACAGATTCCCTCAAGTAATTTGTGGACCAGAGCACGTCAAAGGCGAAGGGGAAAAAAAAAAAAAGAAACAAACAGGAAAATTGAAATGCCAAATATTACCACCCATTGCCCTTTGATATTTTCATGCTTTGTACATTTCCAAATATTAACAGCATTCACCGCTGTAGTGACATTTTCACCTCTCATACCTCCCGCGTTGCTCATTCAGAGCGGGATTTCATCGCTGTTTAAACAAGAGTAGGGCTCATTTACATAAGCACGTTTACATAGGTACGGGAGATGCTCATGTTTATAACATGTTGATCATAAAATGTCTAAAATGTGGCTCTTTGTCCCGTCTGCTAGAACGAATTATGGATTCCACACAGCATCTCACAGTCACCTTCTGCATTCACGCGTTGTTCAGGGAGGCGCTGAAATTAATTCAAACCTCTGGTTTACACGTTGGGAATTCAGGGTTTTTGAGTTTACCAAGTCCGTTCCATGCCCACACGCCTCTACCGCTCTCTGCTGAGCTCGGCGACACCGAACGAGCCGAGAGCAGAGTGAGAGCAGCCCTGGCCGGTCCCCCCCTCCCCCGGAGCCCCGATCTGCATCCGCCTCCGCCGTGCCTCGGCCTTGCTCGGCTTCGGTTAGCTCGGACAGCGCTCTCCCATCCCTTCCATGGCATTCAAAGGGAATGACTTCACAGTACAGCCGAGGAGTAATTAAGTATTAAATGAGCAAAGTCTCCAGACCCCCTCCCGCTTTCCCCAGCATAACATCATCATTGATTCAGAGCCATCATTATTACCTCTTTGGGTTTCTTTTTTTTTTTTTAATGCTGTGTGTTTTCAGATCCCACGCTTTGGCCGCTATAAATATTTAAAAGCTTATCTGTAGCTGAACTTGTGTTTTATTATTCAAGACTTTGGTTTCTTTCATTATGAATACGGTTCTCAGGGATAGCGAAACACAATTAAAGGGAACTAGTTTGTTTGTAATTTTGCATTCCAGCTTGATAATTTTGAGCCCTTAGGTCGCCAAATTAAATATTGTTTGCATCCCAAGGAAAAAAAAAATCTATTGTCCATTTTTTATTTTCTGTGTTTACATCAGATTATCATGCATTGAACAAGACGTCTTTGTCAGTAGATGTTACTGAACCTTTTCTCGTCAGGCGCACATGACATTGTGATTCTTAAAGGACTAATTCCGAGTGACACTGTCTCTAATGTTCTGGCTGGCACCAAACACTTTATTTGTGTTATCTGTTCGATGTAGCTATTAGCGTTTCATTGTATGCAAGAGCAATTTGAAAGAGTTCTTTATACAGTTGGGTGTTCACTCTCCTCTCAAGGGGACACGGTTTAATCTGCGATTGTTTTTCGTCCGTCTGTTTCCTTCAGAAACCTCCACAGTCGCGTCACCTTCGTCGAATAATAGAAAGACCACCTCTGTCTTATCCCAAAGGTATCCATGTTTTGTGGTCACACTTATGCCAAGAAGTCATTGTTGCCTTTTGTCAGTTTTATTTTTCTGTGCCCAGCCATATGTACAGTTCTGCCCCTTGCAGTAAGGACCTTGTGAGAGACGAAAAAAAAAATAAAGTCAAACATTTCCAGAACATTTTCAACACTTGTTTTTATACACTGAACACATCTCTGCTCTAATGACTCCAGTTTCAGTCTTGTTAATTTATTAGGGAAGCAGATGGGAAGCACTTAACAACATTCATGTTACCTAGAACAGACAACACAAGTAGTGGTTTATTATCAACACAAAAAAAATGTTTTAAAAAGGTGAAAAAAAGAGATCATAACTTTTAATAACCTTTGTTGTCTGCCTCTTCCATATCCATCAATCTCTGTGCCTCTCTGAATAATGAGACTCTTCCTCTGTTGAATGTTGGGGGGGGTAGACATAAACATTGACATTTGTTCACTGAGACACTACAGAGGAATCTCCAGATCGTGAGAACATGTTTGAAGTTCCTATGAAATACACCAGCAGCAGCCAGGCTACGCTGTCGTGGCACAGTGCGATGAATAGAAGTCGACCTTGTCGGGCGGCCGGTCCGAGGGGCCGATGGGCCGAGGGCCCGGGCTGGTGCCTGTTTATTTTTGCCGCTTCTCTCGGCTCTGCATCTCAGGAGGGAAACAAATGGACCGTGAGCGGCGCTCAGCGGGTCTCGCGCTGACGGCTTTATGATGAGAAATGGCTGGGGTAAAAAAAAAAAAATAATGGCAGGGGCCCCCGAAGAGTGACCCCCAATCACAGTTAGGTCAGTGAGAACAGGAGCTGTCAGAGCCCCGATGCCTGGATTTCTGCGTTTCCCGAGGCGATGCTACGAGGGAAACCTGCATGGGGGTCGGGTCTTCCCAGAAATACCCTCTCAATCCCAATTTTGCTCCAGATGGTTTTCAAAGGGGTATTTTTTTATTTTTATTTTTTTTTCATGCCCCGGGCACTTCTGCTCCGCCGCCTCTCTTGCAGGGTTTTCTTGGAGAAGAGGGTCGGACATTTTAAACCACTCAAAATGAACATGTGAAATGGAGGGTAATTGTGTTTTGGGCTGTTGGGGAATTTATCTATGTTATGTGAATCTGCATTCTGCCGTCATCCGCCTGCCTGTCCACCTCACTACTGCTTTGTGTCATCTATATATATATATATATATATATATATATATAGATATATATATATTTTATACAAGCCCACAACTAACCCCCCTAATTTTTTAGATACATCATTTAAAAAAAAGGAAAAAAAGCAACTACCTGTTGCTGATTTTTTTTTTTTTCTGTACATACTCAAGTCCCAGCCCATTATAATTGTTTACTTATTTGCTCTTCGGTGATGCTGACGCTGGGACAAATCGGTCCAGACGAAAGAACAATGAAATAAACAGACCTCTGAGCATCTGCTCGGGAGCGATAGAGATTCCCTTTGGCCCGTTTTGTCGTGAGGCAGTAAATCAGAAATCATTTGAATCCTTCCCTAAAGATCCATACGTTCCCCCTCTGTGAAAATTCAATGGAGCCTGTCAGTCAGAGCGAGACCCCCCTTTATGATGCTGCAGATAAAAATTGATAAATTATCATTTATTCCTTTTTTTTTTTTTTTTGAAAATGTCAAATCCTGACACTTGATTGACTCTTGAACGGAGGAGGGGAGATGGGGGGCTGGGCAGCAGACCTTTGAATAGCCTCCATGTTTAACAGCCAACATCGATAGATGCTTCTGCAAATTAACACGGGTCAGAATCACAGAGATCTGTATCCCTTGTTAAACGACGACGACCGGCTCTCGTCTGAGCGTATGGGTGCTTCTGGTGGAAACAACCTTTAAAGTGAAGATGATGAGTTTTCTATAGGCCGCAATTCAATCTTGCTTAGCGACAGCCAGCCACACCCCGTATGAGACCTCAGTTCACATGCGAGCATTAGTTGTACAGCTGACATTTACTGTTAATCAGCCCCGATCATCTGTGTTGAAGACCCTCAGTTCCCCCATCCTGAGGGTGCTCCGTCAGGTCCCCTTTGTCATTTTGCATCACCCGCTCCTCGCACCATCGACTCCGCCGTCGAACGGACCCGTGACCGGAACGGTTCGTCTTTACCTTTTGGTTCCGAGAAACATTTCGGTAGTTGGTTTAAAAGAGAAGGCTACGAGCGCGCACGGCTTGGCACGTTCACACAAGTTAGTAGTCAAAAGAGCAGGTGAAAGGATTTATTACTTTCATTAAATTGGGTGGCTTGCAAGATATATATTTAGAAAGGGAAGACTGATGGTGATACGGGAAAGGCTGCGGTATCCTGACATTTAGTCGTCATTACAAATCAAGCTCCCACAGCTCTAGACTTTACACCTCCCATAATGTACTGTGGTACAGTTTCCCCTCATTGTGCCTGGTAAATTTAAAGGTCATTCAAGCTCCAAGCCCCAACTTTGTAGTGCCGGCTCTCAGTTAAAATATATAGAATAAAAAATAATGTGGACGCTTATTACTCCTCTATCCTGCAGGGATTCGCTCCCCTTCGGCCACGAGGGCCTTAGTGAGGTCTGACACCAGCGACCTGGTGGGCGGGCCTGGCTCTTGGTCGGCGTACCGGTTCATCCCGACGGTGCTGGTCGGGGTCAAGTCAGGGCTTTGAGCAGGCCAGTCAAGTTCCTCCAAACCTAACTGGGAAAATCATCCCTCTGTCTGTATCCTGGAGCAGAAATAGTTCCCTTCATGGAAATACAAATCATAGAAAAAGTAGCCTATAAAAGTAAGTGGACAATCCAGTCTGCATACTTTTGGTCAGATAGTTTTTTTTTTTCATATTAGAGATAAAGCTCCTCCACAGCCACAGAGTAATTTTACTCCCATGACTACTTAACCGATCTGGTACAATTTGAGTCCTTATTAAGATTTGGGCCTCTAACCTGAAAAAAATGAAATATATCAGATCAATGTGATCAATGAGTGTCAGTGTCTGTCACTTCTCTGTTAGTCTGTCCACCATTTGGGTCCAGAGTAACATATCAAGACATGTGAACAGTGACCAGATACACTGGTATAAAATTTGGTGTTGATTTTTTTCATTGTCTCCAGAGGGGAGCCCCTGATGATTTCAGGGGGGTTAAACCTTTAAGTTTCAATTGAACAACACGGTACCAAGCACAGTTTTAGCAAAAATGGGTGATCTTTTGTTTGATCTCTCACTTTATTTTAGAAGGTGTAACATATGAATCACATCAGTTCTTACCCCAGTGAGTTAAAAAAAAAAAAAATTCAAGAATTTCCAGGGGGAAAAAAAAAAACGTGTCAAAATCCTGCAGCGGAACCGAGAGAATGTTCCGCGGGTGTATTTTTAGATGTGTCATGCCATGTGAATTGCTGAGCTCGGGGTTGAAAATGTGTAACGATGACATGCGGGGCGCCGATGCATTTGAACGCCGATGCGTTTGCACACCTGTTTAGGCCGAGACGCCGCCGCTTCCCTCACACCTGACATTCCACCCACGCGTCAAACACTTGCCAGGACCCTGTGGCTATTCGTCAAACCTGTCAGCAGCAGCAGACATCCATCATCCGCTTTCCATCCTCCCTCATACAGGGTGTGTAGGCACTGTGTGGGGGGGGGGGGTCACCTTCGGGCCCCTCCGGGCCCCTTCCTGGGCTCTGGGGAGGCTGCATAGGGGCGTGTGAAGGATGAGGCCACTAGCTGTCTCTGTACTGTTTTCATTTCCCCTGGCCGTGGTTGGGTTTTTGTCTGTGCTCTAACAGGAGCTGTATGAAAACAGAGGAAAATGCTAATGCCAGGGATTGATCTGTCTCAGGTCTGAGTGGAGCACTGAAGCTCTGCAGGCTTCCGGTACATGTTATTCATTTTTCATGTTATTTTAATTTCAATGTTTTATTTATTTATTTATTTTTATTCTCAGCATCAGATTTTTGGGAGTATGACTAATTTGTTACTGGCTTTCAGCTGAAAAAGTACTGAACTAGGGCAAGCAGTGATTAGAATAAATAAAATGTAGTGAAAATTTAAATCATGAAACACTGTATCTATCACAAAGTTAATGAACTCATGAATATTAACAATCGCAGTTGAGGAGAAATGTTTATAGTAGCACAGTATTTACTGTCCACCAACTTATTTGGACTGTAAAAAGTATTTGTTTAGAAGGATTTTGTTATAATGTATTATCTATCGATCTATCTACTCTGTATATATATATATTATTAGCTATTTTACATTTTTTTTACTCATTTTAATGTTGTTTTGTTTCCACTCTTTATTGTAATATATTGTAAGAGGAAGCTATGGATCGAAATGGACTTTGAATTAAAAATTTTATCATTTTATCTCTTGCTCATATTGGTTATCGCCTGCGGTATAAGTAATGGTTTATTTAACTATTCCCATTAACTTTATATCACAATTACTATGTGTTATATAATCAGCGATGTATTACCAAGGCAATAATTAAAGCCTAAAATTAAAGCTGAAAATAACAGCACAAAGAAAACCAAGAGCACAATTTGCTGCTGTTATTAAATCCATAAAATTAAAAACTTTATTGAAAAAGCAACAACAATACATGACAAAACACAGGAGTACAGGAATAATAGGAGCAAAAGGAAAAACTGGAAAACAGAAATATGTATAAGAATAGAAAAAAAGAAAGTTATATCAACATAATACATTTTTTAAATTATCAACATATAGACATGTAGATTGTAACTTTTCTTTTTTACTTTTATAGATTCTAGGTACAGAGCAATGCAGCCATTGGGACAGAGTTAAATACAGATTTCAATCAAAACATAAATTTTATTTGGTAAACGGAAAAAATCTCGGCAGAGAACAACAGTTTCACCTGACAATTGATTTTAACGTTTGTCAAACTCAAAAATTATAAAAGGGGGAAAAAGCTCTTTAAAACATGGACATAATGTTACAGCGCTTCTAGATTGATGAGGAAGAATCAGTGGACAAGTTAAAGTGAGCGAATACAAAAATATATACACGAGAAATGGACTCGTTTATGGAGAAGAAGCCGAGACAAGGAAACCAAAGTAAAACCTGTTCAGTTCGGTCCGAATGTGCATTTTCATTATCCGAAGTCAAACGCTAAACGGATATGAACTAAACAAACAAATAAAAAAACCCAAAACGGTTCTTGTGTTTTATTACAACGGGTCCAACCTTGTTTTGTTGTTGTTTATTTGTTTGTTTTTCCTGCGGTACTCACGGTGCTTTCCCCTTTACCCACAATGCACCGTAAAAGAGCCACGTAAACGTGGACGTAAAGCGTCGCCGCCGCCGCCGCCGCCGTCGCCCGGGGCTTCGTTAGCCGCTCTCCGCTCGCCGCTCGCCGCTCACTCGGCGGCTGCACATCGGGGGCGTCCGCACGATGCGTCGCTACACCCGCCTGGCAGGTACTGGACAGAACCACCCGCCGACCCGGAGCGTCCGAGACCCGGGGGCTTCGCTTAGGTTTGCCCGTAACGGTGCCTCCGGCAGCTAGCCGTTACACCCCCTAGCCTGCTAACGCTAGCGTGAAGGGAATGCTGGCGGACGAGCTAATCTGGCTAGCTGGCTAGCCGGCTAGCTGGCTAGCTGGCTAATCTTCTTGAATTGAGCCAATTAGCCGGGTTTCCTTTTAATGTAAACGGGTTTATAGGCTACTAGGAAAAATACTCAGACTTGCTGCTAATGCACCAAGCATCCGACCTTCGGCGTTTTCTGTAAATGAAGCTAGCTGCCTGTGTCTGTCCTGACGCCGGCTCTAGTCCGCGTCCCTTCTCCCCCTCGGCCGCCGTCGCAGCAGCGTCTCCCCGGTCGTTTTAGCGGCTTCACCTGTCCGTGATGTCGACTACGTGACTTTTCCCCGAAGCCACGAACTTCTCCCCCTTTTATGCCACGAGTGCAGCGGGAGCACGGCCCCTCGCCGCGATGCCTCCCGACCGCTCCCCCCCCCCCCGCATCATCCCCTCCGCTCGGTCCGGAGCTGTCCGTGGTCCTAACGAGCGACCGACCCGACGGCGACCGACGGGCTGTGGCCGACGGGTTGTCCAGAGCTAAACCCTCTTAGTTCGGGGATCGGAGCGGAAAAGGACCCGCGGAAACCCGAGCAGGCGAAAGCATCGCTAAGCATCGCGAAGTCCACGTTGACTTGTCATCAGTTAAGACAGAGACGTTAGTTTGGACAAGCAAACTGTTGAGTCGTCAGTAAATCGTTTTACTTGTCAAAACGTAAACCTCGCTTTACATTTCTCTAGCTATCGTGGCTGGTGGCTGAATCCGCTGACTAATAAACAGCAGAGTGATAAACAATTTTGCATCTAACTCATCTAACTCTTCCTCATACTCTTCCAGGTTTGATACTCTGTCTTTCTGCTTTGTTCTGGAAGAACTCTTTCACCTTTTTACTTTTGCTTTTGCCGCTGCAGGTTTCTCATAGTTGATTTTTTTTTTTTTAATCTCATAAATATTTCATCACACAACAGTCCTCACCACAGAAACACAGCGTGTTCTCCACGTCACTTCAAGGTGCTCTGACAAAGCCGCATGAAAGATAGTTGTCCTCATATTTATGTTTTGACCTGACCTCAGTTTGGGTTTTAAGGTGATGTCTGGTTGCTGAGAAGCCCACTGACAACATAATTACAAGAGTTATGATTTTTTTTTTTGATTAATTTTCCCAGAGTTCAAGGTGACACCTTCTTGTTTTGTCTGATCAAAAATTCATTGTCTAAAGCTGTTCATTTAATCATGATGTAAAACAGAGAAAAGCACTTCAGAAGCTTTAGTGAACAGAAGATTTAAAGTTATTAATCATAATCCAAATAGATGCTGATTTATTTATTTATTGTTAAATGATTCATCTCTACTCTCAAGTATTTAAGATCTCACACTGTGACCGTCTTTAGTTAAATTTAAGATACTTTATTTAAACGTGATTTTGAACAAAGCGCATAGTCAGTTGTTCTGACATATGAAATATGGACGGAATTGAAAGCCTTTTATTAAAAAATAAAACATCCTTAGGTATTCAAGATATTATCGGTGCAGTCTGAGATTTGACCTTTCTCTCAATGAGCTTTTCCTCCCCGCTCTCCGTCTGTTTGCAGGCCCTCAGTGAGATTGCCAGAGCATTAAGATGTCAATGGTGCTGTTTGCCTCTGTGGTCCGGGTCGGGGACGGCCTGCCCCTCTCTGCGTCCACTGACTACGAGCAGGATAAAGAGCTGCAGGAAACCAAGAGGCATCTCAAAGGTCTCTCCAAGAAACTCAGCCAGTTCCCCGACCGCTGCACGCTTAAGAGTGGGCCATACAATATCAAGTAGGTCTCGCTGGATGTTGATTTCAATTCCTGATGTTTGGCCATTTTGAAGGGGGCCCTTCACATTCAGTTGGACCCTGATAAAAATAAACAAAGCAAAACATGTAACATTTGTGATTGACTCTGTATTCATTTTCTTTATCCAAAGTGACCCAGGGGTGACCTAACAATCTATCTCTATTATTGACCCCCAAATACAATTGTGATGGAAGAACTTTTTTTTAAGTTTTAAGTAACTCGAGTGACGTGACAGCAAGGTTTTCATCTGAGATGTCAGACTGTATCTGAAAGCCCTGCCAGTGCATAGGGAAACGCTTTGAAACTCTCTCGAGCGCTGTTTGTTGAGACCTAGTCTTTTTGAGACCAAAGATATGGCCTGAGAAGATACTTAAGAACAACCATCAGTGAGCCAGGTATACCCATCAACAGTCGGAGCTACCTTTTTAATAAGATTCTCTTTAATGAATGAGACCCTCAGGTATCTGACAAAGAGGAGGCCAGAAGATAGTGAAGGTCAGAATGAGGCAGGCAGTGTTTAAAGTTGCAGGTTAAATTTTTTCTTAATACACTCTTGTACCTTGTAGGTTTTTTTAAATTTTTTATAAAAACATGGAGCAGAATAGTTCTGGGACCTAGCCGCACAATCAGCGAAAGAAGAAGAGCCACGGGTGCGGTTCATAAAATGGCCCAGACAAAAAACAGAACGGTTAAAGCCTAGATGATTATAACACCCCCCCCCCTCATATTTATCCCCCTTCTCCATTTTGAAGATGAAGAGTGAAAGTCATTTTCTCCATTGAGCAAATAGAGTAGTTTACTGAGTTGATAAGAAAGGCAATGTTCCTCTGGAGCCAGCATTTTGTGATTGTTTTTTGTTTGTTTGTTTTTTTTAAACAACGTATGACCATAAAAAATCTTCCAAAAGTATGCGTTAGTTTTAAGCAGACCTTTCAGAATATTTTCAAGCTACAAAATGGTGAAAGAGAAAACGATTGCAGTTCCTAATATCGGAGACTAAATGGCCCGCATCTCCAAAACGGCTCAGCAAAAGGACAAGAAAATAATACGTGCATCCAAACTGATCCACTTCCCCTCCAGCAAGAGTGCTTAGGCCCACTTAATTTGGATTTCTGGTTGGGGGTAATAAAGAAATCTTCCTAAAACAAGGATTTAGTGGAAGTAGACATGGTTTCCTACACTTGAAGCTGTGTTTCTTCTGATACTGCTATTTTAGCTACCTACTTGTATAGTTTGCCTGTAATGCCTTTTAGTTTAGTTAAGTTTTTTTTTTTTGTTTTTTTAATTATAAGCATCAAAAAGTATGAGGGTTTTTTTTTTTTGTTTTTTTTTTTTAACTCAACTGAATCGCGGACCCTTAATTCGTCTTGAAAGAAGTGGCGGATCTGTGGATACTGGCAAAAATTCCCTTTGCCCAGCTCATACGACTGGCATAGATCCTCAGAATTATTAAGATTTCCATTTGATGGCTCGCGCAGTCTGTTTCCTGCGCCTAAGGTCTTGTGATGCTGGGAGGAAGTGTGGCTCACATGCTGGCCAGCTCAGCAGTTTGATCTCTCCTCTGTGGAGCTTAAACCACTTTACCACTTCTGACCATATTTTCAATGAAAAAAAAACCAACCCATTGATTTTGGAGCTGGAGTCCTTGATTAGCTAAATGCCTTTCCACTTGGCCTCATAGGCTAAGTTACACCGACACAGGCCCCAGCTGAATGTTGAATATCTCACTCGGGGTCTTTTTATCATTCGAAATGATTTTAGGTGCCTGCCCCATTCTCTAAACCGTTTAAGGGGCCCCCCTACGGGACATGGGAAGAATGTTCATGTTAACCCGCCTTATTCTGCTGCCAATGTCGAGAGGGGGCACGATCCACCCACCCAGAGCATCATATATTTTCCTAATACTCCTTGTAAATAACATCACACAGCTGTGACACGTTTTTTTTGTTAAGGAGACTCCTAGATACTTAATGTGTGGCTGATGCCAATTAAATCAGTGCTTATCAGTTCTTGTGACAAAGCACAATTATAGGTTGAAACTTGGGTATTTTTTGGACGTTGAGTGTCTAACCAGAATATCTGGATGTTCCCGGCTTTTAGGCATTATTAGTGCATCATCTGCGATAGACAAAATTAGTTTTCCACACCTCCCATGGGAAGACCCTCCAAAGCCGTCTCCCCTCCGATCGCTTGGCCCAGGGGTTCGATACAAAGCTTGATGAGCTAAGTGGGCAGCCTTGTCTGCATCCTCATAGCATTATTGGGCTTTAGAGACCCCCATTAATTTTTATCCTCACTGTTGCCGAGGAGTAGAGTGTTCTCATGCACAGTATAAATCTTTTACAAAATCCAAATCTGCTCATAACTTGGAAATTAAAAGTCTCATCCTACTGAGTCAAAAAGCCTTGTCAGCATTGAGGCCTAGAAGGACTGTGCTTGATTTTTCCTTTTGAAATCTGATTTTAAAATATAAAGGGCTTCTCCTTTTATATTGTTGTGCGTTTGCCTCTTCCGCTATAAAGCCTCTCTGGTTCTCATTTATCGGGAAAGGCATTAGTGTGTACAGTCTCCTAGTCAATATGGCTGCATACAGTTTGAAACACTGATTAGGTCGTATGCCTTATAATCCATTTTAACTTTCCCCTCCTGTGGTATGACTAATATAAATGTCTCCCTTCCCTGATGGTGGGAAGGCTCCACCCTTCAGGGTGTAATTAAAAGGGGCTTTTGGGGGGGGGGGGGGGGCAATGGTTCTCTCATACACTTACGCCATTCTGGGGGGAATCCATCACGAGCTGCGGATTTGTTAGCACTGAGGCCTGAAATTATGCTATCAGTTTCCTCTGTTGAGAATTATTTTTTTTCCTTTTCATTTTGATCTTCACCGACGGAAGGGAGGTCTAATGAGGCCAGGAATATTTGAATTGTTAGTCTGTCGACCATAACTGGCTCTGGTATGATGATTTATAGGATGTCTCAAACACTTACTGGATTCCTTCAAATTTAGTAGATTGTTGGGGGGGTGACTATTTAATTGTAACTTTTTAAATTGTATTTATTGCAAGCTCTTTGACAAAATTCTTTGTGCGGTAATTGACAATCTCCTGCTTATCTGGCCTCATTTGCCCAAGTATATAAGGATCTTCAGTTATGCTATGAGTTTGCCCCATGTTCTTCAGTTGCTCCTGCAAGTGCAACAGCTTTTTGGCTTTCCTCTTTTTTTATTATTATTATTTTTTAGCTTTGCGGACTATGCTATGAATTTCCCTCTGAGAAAGGCTTTGGCTGCATCCCACACAATGACTGGATTGGCCTCTCCGTTATCATAATGTTCCAAGTACATTTTCAATTCATCAGCCATTTCTTTTTTTAAATGTATTACCATTCAGTAAGCCTGTATTCAACCTCCATAGAGTAGTTTTTGGCCTTCGATCTAGACTTAATTTCAGGTTTGATTCAGAATGATCATTAAGGTCCCTCTGCCCAGTTTCGTCATCTTTGATTACAAGACATGTTGACAACCTTTTAACTAAACATGCAGAAGTAGTCATGTAGTTCATGATTAAATATCTTTCCTTGCAGAATGAAAATGGAATTCGATAAAAAACGCTCTGTGCACCGCTGTATATCACTCAGTCCCAATTCCTGAAATATTTTATTTATTTGTTATTCTGAGAGACTCTTTCTTCTCATTCTCTTAGTTTTGTCTTATGTGGGATTCAGAAGCGCCTTGAAGTCCCCTGCAAAAGTAAAGGTACCATATGTTTCTGCAGCGATCAGGCTGAATATCTCCCTGAAGAAGGTGATATCACCCCCAGGGTGGGTGTATATGTACAAAGAGTAACTTCTGTATGCCCCAGTTTGCCCTTTACTAACACAAACCAACCCTCTTGGATTTTTGCTCTGAGACAAGTTCAAAGCAAACAGAATTTTGAAATCAGTATTGCAGCCTCTCTTTTCTTTCCTTTTCTGTCTGAGGAGAGAAATGAATTTCTGAAGCCCATTTTCTTCAGATTCGTGTTTCATGTTAAACTACTGTGTGCCTCGCCAGAAAGCAACACTCATTTTCTCACTTTTTAACTCGGCAATCGTTTTCGTCCTTTTGATGGGATTGTTTTATATTATAATACTGCGTTTTCATTAGCTCTTCTAAGCATATATTCCCATATCCATGAAATCCCAGTCCCAGACCTCAAATAACAAAAGAAACGAATGAGAACATTCAGAGAGCTTGAAATTAAAACCATCATGATACAGAACAGGGCTTCCAATTCAGAGGGATCCTTCTCACCTGAGGGGGGGGGCGGCTACTAAGTTTAAAAAAGGGCAGTCAGTTGAGTAACACAAATAGAAAAGGCCGGGGTGGCTAATTGTTAGCATCGTTTGGATTAGTTCATTGTTATGGCCCAAATTTTAAAGGAGGTCACTGGAGGTAACGTTAGTCTTTACTAGACTCAGGCTCATCGTGTCCATAGGCTACAATAAAATCAGATTAAAACTTTTGTTTAATGAAGAGCCGTTATACTCAGTCTGAATTAAAGAGGGGGGGGGTAAATATGAAGAAACTTCAGGAGGGGCAGCACTACTGATCCATCAAAACCTCCTCCGTGCCCATCATCTAAAACTCTGAGTTTCGCTCACTGTGCTCCACGGCAGGAGTTTGGCGATGGTTTCCATGATGATTTCCTTGGATCTGCTCACCGGTAGTGGTCCCACGGTGAAGCTCCGCTTTCTTAAATCTGCTGCAACTTTCCAGATATCAGTTGTTCCTGCTGTATTTTTTTTACCATGCCTGATTCAAAGTACACACGTGTCCGGGCCAGTTGGGTCCGGAAACGGATCCTATTTACCCTGAGCGCTTGTTCGACAGGAGCGTGCTCCTTCTTCCCCTGCTTTACATCCTCCGCAAAATCATGGCCAAACTGAACCGGGCTGTAGAAAACTCATCACCGTAGAGTTCGGGGGGTTCGAGTTCTTTGGGGCAGGCGCTCTGTGCGTTCTTTCAGTTCCTAAGGTCTTATCCTGATGCTGGCCGGTAATGTCCCCCCCGTTCCAGCGAAGTCAGGTTTTCCATAAATCCTAGCATGGAAGAGCCCTCTGTGTTTTCTGGGATGCCGTAAATCAGTATATCGTTGTGTCAGGAATGTCTAAGTCAGTTTTTTTCAGCCTGGAGAGACTTTTGCTCGTTAAGCAGCTGGATGAGAGCGTCAATGACTCCAATGTCCCACTTCTCCCTCCCTGCCATGTTCCTTCTCAGTTTCTCCTTGATGTTTGATGACCCCCCTTTCTTCTTTTCAGATTTCTAGCCCAACGTTACTCCGTGACGATGCTCACCCCTTTTTGAATTTTTGTCCCTGCTCATCATTCTATTAGTTTAAGTCACTTCCACTAAGTTTTGGGACTTGAAATACAGGGGTTTTTTTGTTTTGTTTTTTTCTGGAGAGAAGAGAGCTCCTTTCTGTGCTGTCAGGCTGATAGCAGAGCCACCGGAAGTCCCCGGGATAATTTGTTCTGTAATACCCTAGGCCGTTCAGAGGCTGTTGTTAAGTCTGTTATATGCAAAATGGCAGATTCCATATTTTGTTGGAAGAGAAGTAAATAAAACCCCTGTGGCAAACAGACATTAAAATGAGCTTTTCTTCAAATGCTTTTGCACTGCTAGTTTTTTTTATTTTGTGAACTTAAAAAAAAATAGAAAACTAAAATAGACAGAAACTGTGACAAGTGGAAATGTTTGGGCCACTAAGTCGGCACTCAGTAACCCCCAGTTTGGCAGAAACCGCAGGTTGTAAACACTTTTTGTACCCAGCTAGTCTTTCTATTCTTGATTTAGGATTTTTCACCCGCTCTTCCCACAGATCACTTCAGGTTCTAAGATATTTTTAGGCCGTCTGGCACACACAGCGAGCTCAAGATCTACCGACAGATTTTATGTCATGTTAAAATCAGGGGGACTGGATTTTGAGTTTTGCTTTGGATCATTGTCCTGTTGTCGAAGCCATCCTCTTTTCAGTTTAAGAATATGACAAAATATGCTGATATTTAGTGGTATACACTCAACTCTCTCTTTCGTGCAATGTTTCCTGTGCCACTGGCTGCCACAAACACCCCATAACATGGTGTTTCCACCCCTATTTTTAACCGGGGGGGGGTGCTTAGCACAGGCTTGGTAGTGTCCAAACTTATAAACATTTAAAGAGAGGCTCATTTTAATGTCTTTTTGATCCAGGGATTGTCCTTAACTTCTTTTCCTTTTTTAGCTGATTTTTTTTGTACGTTTTTCCCACACAAGTTAACTTTCTTTATCATCCCAAGCCTGGTATATCTTACCTGTTATAAAGGGATTTAAAATGTACTGTATCCGCTAGGATTTGGGGACTTTGCAGTGACCTTACCTTGGATTACATTCCATCATACTTTAACATATTCATGCTGTAACTCATAGTAATTCATCATTCATACCAGTTATACCTCAGGACCTTATCCAGCTTCATTTTACCTTTTGCTCAGCAGTGAGTTTTTGATGTATATTTTTTGATCTGTCCTTGCATCCATCTGTGCATCCTGTCTCAAGAATAATGGGAAGCAGGTCTATCCACTAGGAGCACATCAGAGGTGGTGATGCACTAGTTGAAGCTGAGCATTGACTTTTTTTGACAGGCCCTCTAACAGATCTTGTGTCACCGATCTTCATTTCTCTTCTCTGGCTTTTCCGATTAAGGGTCAAATCCAAGATTACTTGCGATACACTTTTAGTGCGCTGCATGGTCACGCACCTTCCGGCACAAGCGAGCTGCTACTGCCTCATATCATCAGCACCAGGGCCCGTTGGTTGTTCCTCCCTCCGGGTATAAAACTAGAAAAGAGGCTGTTCCTTTTGAAGTTACGGCTCCTAAAATTTTTTTAAAAAAATTGATTCCCTTTGGACCCTTTGAATCTTATGATTCTTCAGTCTTTTATTGTTGAGCCCTTCTTGATGTCTGGTGTTGAAAGGCGCTTTATGGCTGAACTTCGCTTGCTTACTGCAGGCATAAAATTACACATATCACTATTGACAAAGCCAACCTGATGGTGTGCGCTAACCGTGAAGAGAGGTGTTCAGTTTTTCGCAACTGTAAAACTAGAGGGCAAGATATTAACCATCATACAACCTTATGAGAGTATGATGCCTGGCTGCCTCCCTCTGATATTTTGTGTATGAGACAGGTTCTTGATTTATGCGCCAATGCAGCTACACACTGGCGTGCTGGTGTCAGGTCTACCCTCATTCTTTAGGTATCTTCTATACTCATGTCTTGGTTCTGTTTTGGGTTTTTTTTTCTTCCTCTTGCCACATTATAATCATCACATCACTCTGTTCTGTTTGTTGACATTTATGTTCCGCATCCATTTGGTTGCGATAACCAGCTTTCCCCTCGCAGCCCTCCTCTGTTCTGAGCTATTCAGATAATGTAGAGGTTGTTCTATCTGGGGAATTTAATTTGTGCTCAGTGTATCAATTAACACTGCAGGGCCGAAAGATAGCGTCTGCCGAGGTGCATATGAATGGGATTGGGGTTCTGTCTTTTAATTAACTGTGAGTGTGTGAATGTTAGGCACAAATTTGCTGAAATGGAGTTCGCAGTGTGTTTAGAGCAGCAACTGGCACAATCAGAAAACCCATTGTGTTTGTTTTCCTGCAGTCTGCATTGTATTCAGCTTGATGTCGTAATCACAGTTTCCCAGGGATTCTCTGAAGAAAAGAGTGCAGCGAATGAAAAGTAATAATATATGTGTTTGTGTGTGTGTGTGTGTGTGTGTGTGTGTGTGTGTGTGTGTGTGTGTGTGTTTAGTTTCACAAGCTCACTCGGCGTTGGGTACCTCATGGTGTGCACCGCAAACTACCCCAACGTGCTGGCCTTCTGCTTCCTGGACGAGCTGCAGAAGGAGTTCATCGTCACCTACGACACCAAACGAATCAGCAGCGTTGTGCGGCCGTACTCCTTCATTGAGTTTGGTGAGCTCTGCGGATTTCGGGGGGATTTTTTTTTTTTTTTGATACAGCAGGTTTTAGCAGCATGTAACCTATCACTTGGTGAATGTTATCACGTGGTGAATGTTATCACGTGGTGAATGTTATCACGTGCTGAATGTTATCACGTGCTGAATGTTATCACGTGGTGAACGTTATCACGTCATTCGCTCAGAATCAGAAGACAATGGCGACTTGGTCCGTCAAGAATCTAAGAAATACCATGCACCATTTTCTCCTCAAAATTAGCTTCCTGTTTAAGCATGTTATAATTAGATGTGTAACTCCTTATGGTTTTTGGAGACTGGAAAATCTTGGTCCTGCTCATTTTCCCATTATCACTACAATTATTCATATTTCCTCTTCCTGTAGGTTTAAAGAAAAAACAAAAAACAAAAAACTAAATGGAACAAACCACATTATCCATAACTCAATGAAAGGAAAATGAAGGGGGGAAATAGCAGGCGTAGAGAAAGTGGTTGCACCAAATGTTGAGTAATGTTTCATCATCAAATTACTTCCTGCAAACATCCGAGCCAGATGTTACAGTGTATCCTGACTGAGAATGCATGATTATTCCCATCCTTGATTGTTCTGTTTGATATTCTCATGATGAATTTTATATACTTTTATGTACTTTTTTCTTTTGTTTTTTTGTTTTTTTTATGATATAAAAAAACACACATTCAATTCGTGATGATATAAAAAACAGAAATACTTACATTTGAAAACCTAAAACCAGAGTATATTTTACATAGAAACATTATTAATCACTTTACAATAAATGAAAATTAAAAAAAAGTTGATCCTGTTTGTTGGTTTGTCAAAGAATCTTTCCAGAGCTACTCCAGAGTTTTAAAGACTGAAATCTTCACTTTTAGCCCTGACAGGTTGTCCTGCTCTGACTTACAAACCATCTCTTTACCTCCCTTGTTTTGCTCCTCCATGTTATTAACCGCCTCGTTGTTGGTAACCGCGATCCATCAGACACCTTCATCCAGAAGACCAAACAGCGCTACAACAGCCCCCGCTCCCTGTCCACCAAGATCAACCTGGCTGACATGCAGACGGAGATCAAGCTGCGGCCGCCCTACCAGCTCTCCCCCGAGGACCTACAGGCCATCAATGGATTCTCCGTGCACACGCCCTCCAAGTACAAGGGCATAGGTAAGGACACAAGCGGCTGCTACACCGCTACGAGCCGCTGCACACCCCACACAAACCTAATTCAAGTATGAAAGGGGTTTGCTTTTGTAATAGACTACCTATTTAATTTCCCCTTCTGGGGGATCAATAAAGTGTTATCTCACATATCTCCTCCATCTTACCAGCCGTTAATGCGGGTAGCACTGGTCTGGTGACACATCAGAAGGTCACCGGTGATTTCCTCAGAACTCCGTGTGCTTTACCGGAGCAGTAAAGGAATGATACTGGATGCACCGTTGCACCTGTCAATGTTCATATTGCTTTGGAGCCGCTGGGTTATAGGCCGGTTCACATCAGACCAGCAGGCTCTTCCACATGGTTGCTTCATTGTTATTGTATTTCGAGGAGCCTGAAACACTATATGTCTGGTGGTCAGACCTCCCTTGGATCAGTCAGACAGTTCTGCCATTGCCCTGTAGGTCAGGACCCCCCACACCCCTCAGTTGCTCCAGAAAACAACCCACTCGTATGCACCGTCACACCTTAGCTGGCCAAGCTAAGTGATGGCACCTTGGGTCACTTGGGGCTGCGCCTCCCCCTTCAGAGCAGCTTTCTGCTCTTTGTTTGCTCTCTGTTGCTGGTTGCCTTGCCACTGTCCATTTTCTGAGAACATAAATCATTTCGTCCCATGGGATGAAGGGTGCTAATCTGATAATAGTTACAGAGCGCTCCTTTTACTGTGCCAGAATTTTGAGGATGCCAGATGACTTAAAAACAATGAATGCTTGGCTTATCATGTCTCTCTCCAAGGATATGTCCTTTCATCCTGCATATAGTGGGTTTTTATAGATAATTACATTTCATAAAATGTATATGATTTATAAAATTTTTCTTACTGATTTTGTGGTTTAACTTTAATCCATTCATTTATTTCTTTTAAGTAAAATGTCTTTTTGTGACCCTTTCAGCTCCCACACAGATGCTGGAGCCGGTCACTCTCCCAGGCATCGTGTCCTGTGTGCTCAGCGTCCTCTGCGGGGGCCTGAATCTGCTGCGTGGAGTCCACGCCATAGAGAGCATACTACAGGTGAGGACATGGGGAAATTCTGGTTTCCTGCACACACCGAGTTGGCTTTCATAGTCGTGGCTGTCAGTCATAATGGTAAAAAAAAAAAAAAGATAAAATCAGGTTCATTCCTGGGATCTGGGAACGTGGCAGCACGATCACCGTAGTTGTTTGTCCTGTGCAGTGAGCAATTTATTAGTGGCGTCCTCCTTAGTGCTCTTTTATTTTTTTTTCCTCCAAATCAGCTTTTTTAGATAATTAGACGCAGACTAGTTGTTGGATTCCTCGGGTTTCCTGCCCCGCCAGACTTTGTTGTCCCAGCGTTATCATACAAACAATAAAACAAATGGCAAAAAAATGACCTAAATATGACAGAGTTTTTTCGGATGGTTTATAGAATTAATTTGGCTTTGGTGTATGACAGTGCAAGGGAGAAAATTGGGAACCATAGAATTTCCTGGTTTCCTGATGCCTTGTCTAGACACGCAAAACGAGAGCCTAAAAAAGTAACCCCTTTTCTCCACGCCTTGCCTTCCTGTCTGCAGAATGACGATGAAGATTTTAATTATGTGATTGCCTTCTTCCTCGGCACAGCGGCCTGTCTGTATCAGGTAAGTGATAGTCTGCGGTAAGAGCAGCCCACCACTGGCTGACTGGCTGACTAATAGCCTCGCACTTTATGGCTCAGCAGCTTGTCAGCTAGACTAACATTAGCCAAAGCTCAGTGCCTTTGACCCCACTACCTTCTCTAAAACATTTTCATCGCCTACTCATGTGCTGCTCCTGATACCAAATCCAGTGTTGTTGAATTTAGCATCAGGAGCCATAAATCTACAGAAAATTTGGTAGTTTGATGAGGGGAACAAAGTTATCAGACAGGATTTTCTGAACAGACTTATTGTCTGATAATAGACATTATTGATCACAACATGGTGGTCGATTTCAGTCGAGCAAAATGCGTAGCAATTTAATTCCTCTCTGCCACTCTCCTTTCAGTGCTACCTGTTTGCCTACTTCTCCGTCTGGAGGAACAGTAAGTCCTTCCTGGCCTTTTCACTCATCTGTCTGTCCAACATGTATCTGTACGAACTGAGGAACATGTGGCAGATCCTCTTCCACGTGGCGGTGGGGGCCTTCATGACCCTGCAGATAAGACTGCGGCAACCGTTGGGCAAAGCGCCCGACTATAATGTCTGACAAACAACTATAAAAATCAAGAAGGACCAACAGACTATCTGTCAGATATCGCCCACACATGCCCCGAGTATGCAGCGGAGACGGCACCGGCAGGTCTGGGGACAAACTGGAAACAAAAAAAAGTTCAGGAAGGAAAAATAAAATGTTGTTCTCACTCTATCCAAGTACCAGTGGACAATCTCGGCATGAAAATCCACCGCAGCCAGAATCAACCGTGGAGCTTATTGGATGGATCCGGGGCGATTTCAGTACCCCACCGTCGTCTGATGAAGATATTTACTTTTCCTTTCATTGCAGCCATAGTTTAGGTCAGAGTCCTTCACACAGGGTGCCCAGCTTTGCAAACCTGTACTCGCCCGGCAACCGCAAACTTGAGTATCAGAACCAAACTGTCATGTGTAACCAGCAACCCCACTGTATACCAAATACAAAGGCCTTAGACAGTGTGTCTAAAGGGCTCTAGTTGGTACTGAAATACCTGAGTTCAAGTATCAACACCAAACTATACTATTTAAAAATATCTTACTTTGAGGAATGTAAGACTTTTTTTTTTTCATTTAAAATATTAGGCAAAAATTGTTGAATACATCAGTGTAAGCAGCTGTATCGAGATCTAGGAGTAAACTTTGACTTTACTAAGAATTTTGCTGAAAATTCAGCAAAACTATCATTTCGATCTGGAAATATTTGAGCAAAAGCATAAATGACCGAGACTAAAGGGCAAAACTCATCAACCATCTCATGGAGCATCGTGTCAAATGACACGCAGCTGTTTTGATTCTCACCAGATTTTGTGTATGTTGCCCTTAAGAATTTGAGCGGACATTTGACGATGACCTTCGGTATTAATGAGTATTCGCTTCCTGAGCTGTGAACACATTTCTGGTTGTACCCAAACAGTGTAGTTTAATACCCAGCCCCCATTATTTCCTCAGGCAACAACCCATGTGGTCTCGGTCGTAGCCTGTGCAAAATAATTGTAAACTGATGGAAGACTGATTAAATTTGCTTCAGGAAAGATGACAAAAAAACATTTAAATTTCTTGTTCAGTTTTCTTTTTTGTTTATTTTTTTTCTTCATTCTTTCTTGTTTATTCCACATATGTCCTGCTTTCATCCGTTTTCTCCTGTTTCTGGGTTTTTGTTGTTTTCTTTTCCTCACCTGTTACATGCACTTTTTGCACATGTGCCCTTGGGACCCGACCCTGGTGCAGGACTGTGGTTTAGGTCTTGGTTTGAAACTATGCAATACTGCCTTGTACAAATATCCTTTCAGTTTTGGTGTTATCATATCCTATTTTGCAGATTTTTGTCATCTATAGTCAGTTAATTTTGCTATTTATTTTACAGACTGTTCATTAACATGCGATCAGTGAAGATTTCTACAGATTTTATTAGTTTTATCTGTTTTATGGGCGATACAGTTTTTTGCATCTGCTCGTTAAGTTATTCCTGCTCCGGTGCACACAAACAGCCTGTTACCATTCATACCCTACTTCCTCGCCCACGCAGCCCCGAGCATGTGCCAGTGTCAAATGACTGTGTTAATAAACAAGTCTGTGTTGGCAGCCGTAAAGATACGAGCTGTGTTGTGGAGGCCGGAGGCAGCCCCATATCATCTGAGCAGCCTGTGGCGTGCTTTTCCTCCCGCCGGGCCCCCGTCGGCGCAGACGCGGCGGCGTCTGCCACTTGGTGAAAGGCAAAAACAAAAAAAAACAACCTCCGTCTCACACCCTGGGTGTTGGCAAAGGATTCTGGTTTAGCGCAGCCACAATCAGGGGTTGCCACGTTTCATCGATTATTAAGGAGTGTGAGATTTGTTTGGAAAATGATGGGAAGAATTCCTGCCTTCCTGCGACAAATAAATGCAAGCGAATAGGCAGGGGTAGAGGAGTGAGTCATGGCTTTATTGTTCATTGTTCATGAGTGGCTTCACAGTTGTGCCAAGATTGTCATAACATCTTTTTTTTTTTTTTTTTTTAATATATAAAAATAATCTGTCTCTCCCTGGATGGAGTTGAAAGTGGAAATGAACAGGACTATAGCTACGCAACTACACTCGATGGCCAATCTGGCGTCTGCACCACAGACTTGTCGGGGGACTGCTGCAACACTTCAGACTCGTATGATTCATTGTTGTGCTCTCCGAATGTTCCCTGCTTTTCCAGCAGCGGTACCACACCTACATGACCTAATGGTCCTTTTCACAACATGGCTCGGACTTAAATTGGATCTGAATTGTGCTTCACTGGCTCAGGTTGTGTGCGTTTGCACTCGCCTTTTCCACAGCAGCCACAGTAGATGTGTGGCGTCGGCGGGTTGCGTAAAATAGGAAAAGTGAAACCCAAGGCTTTTTATAACCGGTTTATCCAAGGACGGAAAATGAATGTGGTCATCTCCAGGTCCTTAAAACATGGGAAATAGCTGCTAAATAAAAAAACGCCATATGTGGTTTTTACATTTTAATTCGTTTTGTTTTACACCACATTGTATTGTGACACTGTTTGAAGTCCCTGGTCATGATTAGTTTGCTGAATAATTTGAACGGTTTTTATCAAGTATTAAATTCTGGAAATAAAGATCTGGGAAAGAATGAATTTGATATGAAATGGGAAATGTATTAGAGCTCTGGATTTAAAGAATATCTGAGACCAGAAGTGCTTTATTTATATATATTTTTTTCCCCCACATTTTCTGCTGGCGCATGGATTTATAATAATGTGATCTGGTCCTCTTCAATCCACTTGAAACGTATCTTCTCTTTATTAGAACTCACTGTCTCTAAGATCAGTTCTGAAACACTGAACATTAAAGAAAAAAAAATCTGGGACATTACGATCGCTACGATAATCATTCTTCAATGAGAACGGATGTAGTGTTGGTGCTGCAGCAACAGGCAACAGATTGCTTCATGATTCAGAGGCAACTAAAACACTTTAGGCAGCTCCTCTTTTTCTGTTTTTCAGTAGTAAAGGCACAAGAGGTATTATGATTATAATTATTATAATTGATGTTATTTGTGGGTGCCTCATTATAAAGGAATAGCAATTTCCTTAAGATGTAATTAATTCAAAAGGGGATATATATACCCCCCCCTCCCCGAAACAGGAAGTGTATATGGATTGTAATGACAAATTGGTGCTGTAGGTGTAAATTGCAGACTACTCGGGGGACAAATTGGACTTGGCATGCTACGAGTGAATATGAATGGCGATAATGGGTTTTTTTTTCTGCAGTCAGGGGCTCACAGGTTTGGCTCTTCAAAAAAAAAAAAAAAAAAAAAAAGTCAATCAACAATCATGAGGCTCTGAGGATTTTGCTCGACAAGTGCTCAAGTTCCCCGCGAGGAAGAGCCAGGTAAATACTGATGTGGTTTACCGGCTGTGGCACAGCGGCGTTTTCACTGACAAGTCTTTTACTGACAGTTCTGAAAATATTTAAAAAATGTACCCAAAGATGTTCAATTTAAAATGGAGGGGGACGAGATTTAAATTGCATTCCGGCACTGCTACTTAAATGCATGTCGAGAGTTACTGAATCAACTATTAACCAGGACCCTAATTCATTCTTATTATACTTAATGGCCAGTGATTTGACTTCTGTATAAATATAAATATTAAAGCTGTAATGGATGGAGTAACACTCAGGGTACTAATCAGTAGATTAACATTTTGCTTCCTCCTCTTCCATTATGTTTCATAACAGTCCTGATGAAAAGAAGACAAAGGAGCCCCGTGTGTGAACCAAGGGATGTGGTGCTGCTGCCATCTGTTGGTTGGCTGCATGTTGACAAGTTGAAGCAATGCTGGGTCGTGCTGTCCCTTTAAACAGGCGGGGATGGTTTCTCACTAAATTTATTTCCTGTATATGGTCACAAGTATTCTTACATCTGAACTTTAAACCCATATTCAATTTATGACCATGCCATTTAAAAACCATTGTCTGAAATGTGAGGATCTGGCAGCGTTAAATTTCCCTGAATCAGAACAAAGGGCCTTGCCACAACCTCAGGATGTCCATATACTTTTAGCCATACACTGAATCTTTGAAGTCTTGTAACGGATGAAAGACGAGCTTTTATGTCACTAGTTTGCACAAAGGAAGCAGGCAGTCACCTGAGCTCATTAGTCTGCTGACAACAAAGGTGGATTATGCAGCAAAGAATCAACGTGCGATCGTGTCGTACCTGTGAAACATCTCAGCAGTTTGACTGTTAAAAAAAAAAAAAAAAAAAGGATAGTGTTTGGCATGACAAAAAAAACCCAAAACAACAACCCATGGTTTAGTCTGAAACGTGTTCTGTCACAGGCGGCGCCTCACCTTGTCTCGTCAGTCGTCATGAGGATCCTCAGCGGTAGAAATGAAAAGGAGGCGAGCGTCTCCCGCTCTTTCAACGTAAGGACATGTCCATGCGGACGCTTGACAGCCATATCCCCCCTCTGACCCGTGCCTCCCCTCTAACCCTGTGTG
Source organism: Istiophorus platypterus (assembly GCA_016859345.1). Lineage (NCBI taxonomy): Eukaryota > Metazoa > Chordata > Actinopteri > Istiophoriformes > Istiophoridae > Istiophorus > Istiophorus platypterus. Next base: position 6,028,013 of record CM029122.1, on the reverse strand, counting down.
TTTTCCTAATGGCGCTTTCCTGCACAATACAAACCAGCAGAGCATGGCACCGCATTCAATGCATTAAAACGGGATGACGCTCAAGTTGTTTTTTTTTTTAGTTTTGTTTTTTTTGTAGTGGTGTGTGATAGTGGTTGCAGCATTACAGTACATCAACATAAATAGAAACCACCAGAGTAGACCAGTGCAGGCTCTCCATTGTACAGGCTCAAAGCAAAACGGTCAATGTGCCACATTTCTCTTGTTTTTCAAACGGGGAACTAAGCAAAGCAAATCTGCTCACATTAAAAGGACAAGGCTGGTGCAACTTTTTCTTTTTTTACTGTCAGCAAATCCCATGAAAAGACCAGACTCAATGATGAACGATGTGTTGCCTGTTAGTAAAACGCTGATATATCGTATTCATCTCTGCCATAGTTCAGCATTAAACTATTAAAAGCAATTATTAATTATCTTTTTTTTAAAAATTAAAATCAAATTCCTTTGCATGCAAATGATGCATTTTAAAACTCAAAGCTAAAAACATTTCATTTACAAAAACATTTACATTTCTACTGAATTTAAATGGTCAATTGATTAAATATTTGAATTGAATTATTTTTAAATTAATTTTTTAAATGCTAAAAAAAAACAAAACCCTTTTAGTAATTCTGTTTATTGTAGTTCCTGCCTGGCATCTTCCATCTTACATTTATGTGCCACCTAGAATCGGGCTGAAGTCTGACCCGAGGAGCAGCAGGAGGAGCAGGAGCAGCAGGAGCAGCAGCTCAGATTGGCCATAGAGCAGCTATTGCTCTGCAGCTTTTAATGACCATTTTAACATTTGTCTCATGATCTTTAATTATCATAATTATGTTTGTCTTATCGTCTTTAAACATAAGTTTCTATTTAAAAATTTTAAAACTTAAAATTGTCTTGGTGGTACACTCAATGACTCCATACATTTTATTCCATTTTAAGTCAATCCCATTTACAACATCCTGGTGTGGGAGATACTCTCAAATGTGCAGGAAAATATACAAATATTCCTAATTAATGATCTGTTTCTTCCTGTTTGAGTAATATCTCCTAATTACTAGTGTTTAAAATAGGCAGGAGCTCAGTGCCGTGCATGCAGAGACGGAGCAGGGAAGTCAGAAAGTAAGAAATTCTTGATTTTGCTGTCCCCATGAGATTTGTTGACCGTAAGAAAAAAAATTAAAAAGATTCTAGCCTCTTCCTTTAAGCTTCCACCTCAAAATTTTGCCACATTCCTCTGTATAAAAAATGTGAACCTCCGTCCAGACATTTAATGATTGCTGTGCTCCGTGACTCAGCCAAAAACAAACAGAACCAGCTGTAGTGTTTGGTAATAACATCACTAAAAATCACTAAAGTCCATGAAACGGCCCGGTTAAAGACAAGTTTGTCGGATGACAGGCTGAGTAATGTAATACTGAAGAAAACCGCTCTGATAAGATTGAAGGAAAAAACCAAAAGGGCACATTTTACATAAGGGCTCGTCTTTCCCCGTCCACAGGATGAGCATCGTCACCGTCGTCAGTATAGAGTTCATATTAAAGGCCTCATCGGAGATCATTGGACATTCATTGGGTCATACCATCTGATTCAGCAAGCAAGAGAAGGGGGGGGGGGTGGACGGCTGAACGCACTGGAGTGCAAAATGGCTTTGGAGCACCGACACTGATGCATCCCTGTCCTCCGGTCTCGCCTGGTTCGACGCCCCCCCACCACCTGCGAGATTCAAACGTACTAGCGGAAGGGAAAGGGGGGGTGGGGTCGGTGCACACCGTCAGATGCACCGTCCAATCAGCTAACGGCTGCAATACCGCAGATCGGAAACGTGAAGGGAGCGAAGGAGAAGGAGAAAAAGAAAGGAGGGGGGGGCATTCAGGTGCGTCCTTCAACCGAACTTAATTGTACATCAGCTGCGGCTCCACCTTTTAAAGACCAGGCAACGCTAGTGAGAAATTTTTTCCAAATTCCCAACATGAGAGTGATAGAGTATGTACATCCGGAATACACATTGGTGTTTATAGATAGCTCTCTAATATATTAATGTACAAAATATAGAATCTTAAAATATCTGATAGGGTTTGGTGTTCTGAAGTCAAAATACAAAATGTCGAAGATTAGAAAAAGCTCTTCATCGTGACATCCTCTTTAAGTGTTTAAGGTGTGTGTGTGTGTGTGTGTGTGTGTGTTTGTATGCTGTTGATACTGTGGAGTGATTTTTTTTTTATACGTCTGACGGGAAGCTTTCTGTAAACACTGTTGGGCGTTTTCTATCTGTCCTTACAAAAAAAAAAGAAAAAATAAAATAAAACAGTGCAAACTGTCCGAGGGGACGTCCCGACTCTTCGCCGATAAGACACAACTTAGTGCAACTCCTCCGTTGATCTGTTAATTGCTTGACATGGTCAGGTATTGATACAAGGACAGGTAGCGCGGCGGTGCTGGCTGAGAAAGTCCACACTTGAGACCCCCCCCCCGGGCACCTGTATCACGACAACGTGGACGAAAATTGTGTTTTCACATACAGTACATAAAATCATATACATACACATAAAACGTTGTGTGTTTTACATGTACATATATACTTCAGCAGGAGAAGGCAAGAGAGAAAAGAAGGAAGTTACGTAGTCTTTTGTCTTCCCCACAGGTTTGTCCAAAAAAAAAAAAAAACAACCCCCAATAAAACCCTGTCAGAAAATCTGGCAGATTGAAGCAAATAAAATTTCTCAGAGAAAGTTTTTTAGTTTTTGTTTTGCTTAGTTTTTTTTCCTTCAGGACCTCACAAAGCTGGAGAGAGTCTGTCTTCGCGCTCCCATTGGACATCTTTGGTCTCAACGTCAGAGTCAGGCTAGCTTAGGCCCCTCCCGCCCCGTGTCCTCCGCACGCCGAGCCCTTAGCGGACGGATTTTTCTCATCCGTCCCCGCCGTGGCCTCGCCAGGTTCAAGAAGGGTTTCCATGGCGGTGAGGAGAGAGACTCGTCGGCCGCTCTCGGTCCACCGGGCTGCTCAGTCATGACAGAGGCGGAGTTAAGGCGCTTAACCCCCCGATCGTGTTCTGTTTTGTCATTTAGTGCAGGTTAACTGCTGGGGGGCCCACTGGTGAGGAAGTAGGTCATCATCTCTCCTTTGCCCTTGACTGTGACCACGCCTCTGTACTCCAGTGTGTAGTTGTAGGAGCTCAGTACCTGGTACAGGTCCGCCGTCACCTGTGGGGCAGGAGGAGAAAGGGGCGGTGAGTGGACGACTTTATTTTCGGTTCATATTCACAGATCTCTATGTATTTATTATTTCGTCTTTGTTTGGCACCTAATGACCCCCGGCCGTCATTGATAAGGTTATTTATAGCTCGAGAGATGTCGGTTTATGTGGAACGTTAGACGTCTGAGGTTACACACAACCAGCGGCCTCATCGACATTCAAATGACTGCATTTCATTCTGAACCAGGTCACGGCTGCACTTTTAAAACATTGTGCTGCAAAGGCTGTTGGGGGAACGGTGACCTCGATTATGTAGATGCGCGGTGTTGTTCTCAACCGCTACACAATCGGCTGTGTCTGACTTAGATTTCTGTCGAAGATGTAAAGCAGGTGAATGAAACCCACACATGGGGTTGGGGGACTAAAAGGCAGCGTTGGAAATGGAAATATCAGTGGTTTTATCTTAATTCTTTTTTTTTTGTCTCATTTAAGGAACTTTGTCCCTTTTTTGTGACTAGTAACTGAAAAAAAAAAAAGATTGGTACATTTAGCCTGCAGAGGAGAGGCCTGTCTTCCAATAGCACCCCCCCATTCTCTGTCAAAACCACGAAAATATATGACGCCATATATCTTCCTGAGACACTGAGACTAATGAGACACCCTAATTGATCCGTTTCTGTCGGACTGTCTCAGTCTCTGACACAAATAAAATCTTCAATGAAACTTCGCAGTCCACAAACAAACGATTGGTGATCGGGAAAAAAAAAAAATGGCGGTCAGGTGTTGATCGAGTCGTCTTGCTGCCGCCTCGTCGCTTTTCCATGATCATTAGGAAGCAGTGGTTCATGTTTGCTCTTGCGTTAATGGGTTTTTTTTTTTCTTTCCCTTATCCAGAAGGTGCAGCGGAGACGAGTGAGATCAAATTAAAGGTTTCCATCTGTGTTCAAAGTAGATTTGAGTTATTAAACTTTAATGATTTCACATCTGATTGAGCGAAACCAATATGGCCATTTATAATTAACATTTTTCATTAACTTGAATAGACTTATTCTAAATCCAGCCAGCAGCCATGTGTGAAGTGCAGCTTTGCAGAGCTCGTGCACGTTAGATGAATTCCTAATTTTTTTTTCTTTAGACTAAAATAGATTGCAGCCAAGACTCCGAGATGATGAAGCGGAGCACCCACCCAATTCTGTCTGTTTTAGCCTTAATACTCATTTATTCCCTCAAACTAAGTAAATATTCTTTCAGTTTATTTCAGTTTATTATTTTCATTCGCAATAAAAATTGATATTCAGTGACAGTTTTTTTTATTTTAGTACTAATTTACTGACTGGACTTAGTAGTTGTCACCAAGCTCACCGAGTCTTGAGGAAAACATTTCACATATCTTACAAATAGAGTTAAATAGTATCTATCAAAACATTATTTTAGAATGACTTATTTTGAGAAATAATTTGAGATTTTAATTTACCTTTTTATGAGAGAAATGACATGTTAGGATTAATGTTATAATGGTCACCTGGATCCTCTCCGGGACGCCTGTGCTGTCCATGCGACTCGCCACGTTCACCGTGTTCCCCCAGATGTCGTACTGAGGCTTCCTGGCCCCGATCACCCCGGCAACCACGGGGCCAATGTTAAGGCCTAAGAAAGGAATATATATAAAAAAAATATATATATACAAAACACAAAGTGCTTAATTACCACCAGTGGGTATGCAAAGTCGTTTTGGTTTGTTTTGTTTTTTTTTTTACAAAACTTGGCTGGAAAAAAAATATATTTATTGTGTCAGGTTCTTTTATATTTCAGCTTTCTCTCCCACGACGGATAAACTGTAAATCAGTTTTGACATTAACCCTTCAGTTCCAACTTGGCTATGGAGCATTGGTGTCATTCTACCGAGGGTTCGGTCCACCGCTGCCCCCCCTCCCCAAAAAAAACCCCCGTCCGAGCTCCAGTCAAAAACAATCTCGCCTGCATCCCCGAATAACAGCGACGGCCCCTCCGTCCTTTCTGCAGCTCCCACCTATTTTCATCTTGAAGTTGTTGAAGGAGTGCTCGTTGATGTACTTCATCTGGTCCATCATCCTCATGGCGTAGTCGGCCAGCGCGCGGATGTGCGAGCGCCCCACCTTGTCGTACGTGGAGTCGTTGAGGCCGGAGGCCGCCATGTAGGTGGAGCCGATGGTCTTGATCTTCTCCAGCTGACGGAACTGGTCCTCGCTGATGATCTAAACGGTGGCAGGGGAGGGAAGGTTCAGTCTACGACAAGTTTCACATTTAGCAGCGTTGAGGTTCAGGTTCACTGCATCCAGTTCTAGGCTGATAAAATAGCCTTTATTCTTTGAGCACTCAGTCTACTAAAAAGTCTATTGGTTTGTTTTTTTAAATCTCTTTTGTATTTTTAGAAGCAAAAAGCAATTTACAAAAACATTTAAACGACCTTAGTGTTTTAGTTCTGAAACCCATTTTATCAATATTTTTTTAATACTGATATTGATTCAAATCACTCTGCAGACAAGCCACTATCTGCAGACGAGTCAGATATTTATCTCAGGAGTTGGTGAAGATGAAAAACTAACTAACTTCTATAACTTTTGTTGTAAAATATACCTTTATACAGAATTGCACACACTGTGACTGTGAAACAACAGTCTCCTAAAGCACCACTAACAACGGTAGCTCGCCACAGATCGACGTCACTCACGGGCGCGACTTTCCGGCCGACTCTCGCTCGCATCTCACCTCGTCAAAGTCGGCGATGATCTCGTTGAGCAGCCGCAGACACTCCACCCCCTCGCTGTTGGCCTCCAGCTCCACGTAGAACTCGGAGAAGTTGCTGATGGAGGCGAACATGACCGCCACGCACTCGCACGACTGGTAGTAGAGCTCGTCGTTGCGCCGCTCGCGCTGCAGGAAGTGGGCGGCCACGTCCTTGGGCAGGATGTTGTGGAGCAGCCGGCGGTTGTAGGCCTGTAGCTCCTCCATCTCCTCCTTCTCCTCTGTGGCCTAGTGAAGGGTTGAAGTTTGGGATTAAATGGTAAACGACGACCGGGTCATATGGAGTTAAAAAAGTATTTTACGACAAAATTTGGTGCAGACATTTGAGTTTCACAGAGATTATAATAACTGGGTGCACTGTCAGCAATAGCTGCACCATTGCCACTAAATGTTTACCATCCTTTGTCCAATTTTCCACTATTTTTACTTATTGTTTCTACCATTACTAGTCTATTTTCAAAACATTATCCATCTTTTCATTGCCACGAGCTCCGAGGCCTCCCAGAGCTGCTAGCTTGGCTGGAGACTCTTAGTCTTGTTTTATACCAACCATCAGTGACAGCAGTGAGCTGGAAAATAAAAGCTCCTCCAGCAGCTCAAAAGTTTTTTAGCTAAATAACTTGTTTATCCCCTAGACTGGATTACCAACCACAGGCGGCACAGCCTGCTCCAGTGCCTCCCTGAGATGTCAGAGAACCCCTCAGAACCTCCTTTTTTAAAAATAAATAAATAAAATTAATACTTCACTTCTCAATTGGTTTTCAAACGTTCAACACCCCCCCCCCCCCCCCAACAGCAGTCGCCCGTTTGGAATCACGACACTGACAAATGATTCGAATGAGGACTCAAGAGTCACCAAAAAAAAAAAAGCTTCAAAAAGCTTCCCTGGAAAGAGCAGTTCTGTATTCCCGGTATGTTTCCTGGACATTCCCGCATTCTTCCCAACAGAGCTACATACGCTACTTCAGACTATTTAGTGATTTATTGGTGAAGTGGTGATTTTGACGGCTTCCATCTTTCACGATGGGGCGGATAAATATTTGATACTTGAGAGCAATGATAAAACAACGAATTTGTTTCGTCTCCATTAACGTTGCAAGATATTTAAATTTTACTCTCCAGTACGGTAAAAGGTACTGATTTATAATAATGGGGTGAACTGTCAGCTACTGTTGCACAATTAATACAGCAGATGCTGTCATTTCTGTTGATGTTTATGGGCAGAAAACCACAGGAACGTGTTTAGATGAAATATAACTAATAAAATACACCATAAACTGGTTAAGAAAAGCGGTAGGACACTGGTTTTCTTGATGGCAGTATCTTGTAGTGCGCCCTGAGGGGAGTGTTGCAACCACACACGCAGACTTGAATTAATTCCTTGGAGAATTACCCAGAACTTAACAATAACCACTCGATGCCCAACCTCGGCCCTTAACCTCAACCTTAATCCGGGTCTTTAACCCTAAAATTTTTAAGATTCACATTGTTGAGACTGGATTTTCTTTCCCCCAAAACTGAGATGAGTCCCTGCCAGGCACCGACCTGCAGCTTCCAGAGGAAGTCCAGCCGGGCCGTGGACTCCACCTGCTGGGCGTGAAGGTAGAGGGCGAGCACGAAGACGGTGATGACCACCGGGGTCATGATCTTCAGAGGGACCTTGGAGTCCACCGCACAGCTGGAGGTCAGCACGCACACGCGCACACACACACACACACACACACACACACACACACACACAAGGTTTTCACATGTTTTATGCTGAACACTGAGCTAATTCAATCAGTTCTCCTCTAACATACAGCTTTTACATAAGGTTAAACTATATGAGTGTAAAGGAGGACGATGGAATACTGTGACAAAAAACACAAACAAAGCGACCTCTCCATCTCCGCTCATTAGCATTAGCATCTGCTGCCAGGTGACTGTCAGCACGGTGATAATGATGCTTTTAGCTTAATCAGATGATGGAGGTGACTCTCTGGGTCTTTGAATTATAGAAGTTGCCATCAGACTCACCTTGTTCCATTCATGTTCTCGCTGTGATGGGAGGAACAGAGAAGAGCCAATCAGGCGTCAGAGCATCAGTGATGGTCAAAGACTTGAACATTACAGGCGAGGCAACACACTCACTCACACGCACACACACACGCACACACACGCACACGTTCAGCAGTAACGAAGTGACTCACACAGCGTCGATGGCGTTGGCCATGACCAGCAGGTCCTGGTTGTCGAAGAGGCTCACTTTGGGCACCTCCATGATGAGAACGTAGAGCAGCTCGATGAAGAGCATGAGGAAGAGCTTGCCGATGCTGCTGACCTGCAGGAATACTGAGCAGGCGAGCAGGCTCAGCAGCACGCAGGACGAGAAGTACTGGGGGAGGGAAGCGGGGGGGGGGGGGTAGCAAAGGTACATGTTTCTTCAGAAAGATGGAAAAAAAAAGCAACGTTTTGTTTCATCCTGCCCATGAATTAGAAGCTTGACTAGAGAAACATGCAGCACATTTTGGCATTATAACCTACAAGCTGATCTGACTGCACCACTGGACACAGCACAAAGCTACGTCTATTCTAAGATTATATATATGATATATCCCATGATATGATAGGATAAAGTTTTTTGTCTCTTGTCTCGTTCTGCTCCTCTGCCAGACTCGCAATGAAATCTTCTGTGGTGAACAAGCTGCCAAAACATTTGTAAACGGCTCTAAATTTGGAGTTGAAATAAACCTCAGATAAAAACTACAAAGCAAACACTAGAGGTTATTTAGAATCAGAAAACAGTGCAAATAAAGTGCAAATAAAGAAGACACACACACACACACACACACACACACACACACACACACACACACACGCACACGTTCAGCAGTAACGAAGTGACTCACACAGCGTCGATGGCGTTGGCCATGACCAGCAGGTCCTGGTTGTCGAAGAGGCTCACTTTGGGCACCTCCATGATGAGAACGTAGAGCAGCTCGATGAAGAGCATGAGGAAGAGCTTGCCGATGCTGCTGACCTGCAGGAATACTGAGCAGGCGAGCAGGCTCAGCAGCACGCAGGACGAGAAGTACTGGGGAGGGAAGGGGGGTAGCAAAGGTACATGTTTCTTCAGAAAGATGGAAAAAAAAGCAACGTTTTGTTTCATCCTGCCCATGAATTAGAAGCTTGACTAGAGGAACATGCAGCACATTTTGGCATTATAACCTACAAGCTGATCTGACTGCACCACTGGACACAGCACAAAGCTACGTCTATTCTAAGATTATATATATGATATATCCCATGATATGATAGGATAAAGTTTTTTGTCTCTTGTCTCGTTCTGCTCCTCTGCCAGACTCGCAATGAAATCTTCTGTGGTGAACAAGCTGCCAAAACATTTGTAAACGGCTCTAAATTTGGAGTTGAAATAAACCTCAGATAAAAACTACAAAGCAAACACTAGAGGTTATTTAGAATCAGAAAATCATACAGTGCAAATAAAGAAGACACACACACACACACACACACACACAGAACAAGGCACACCTGTACCTCAGGAAAGCTGCAGATGAGGGCGCTGTCCCCGCAGGGGCCGTGTTGCGCGTCCAGGCTGTAGTTGAGGAAGCGGGCGTGGCAGGCGTTGACGCTGTCCAGGCTGATGTTGAGCTTCGCTTTGATGCAGCCCCTTAGGTCGTGGCTGCTGCAGGTGAACTGAGCAGTGTCAAAGGTCAGTGAGGACGGGTGACAGGGACATCGGGCCTCCTTTACTGAATACGACCCGAGAAAATTAAAAGTATCGACTTCCCTTATGGGACTTCTGTTAGTGAGGACTTACAATATTGATGAAGGCAGAGAGAAAGACGATGATGATGGTGAAGACCCCCACCAGGGTGCTGTTCAGCCTGGACTGGACTATCCTCTTAGAGAGCGTCTGCAGAGGGACTGGGAACAGCTGGGTAGGGAAGAGCATGATGGGTAATTTTAACCACTGTAGCACCATTAGCTTACAGATCATTTTTGTCCATAGGCCTCTAAATTAATAACCCGCTTAATAAATACTCAAGTTGGCAATGACACAAGTGCCGATGTGACCTTGTTCCCTCAAGGTGACGTTTCCTCAACTAGTATCTGATGAGAGAACTGACACCAGAAGTCTCACTATGTATTCAGTACATGTGGAAGACGCCCCCCCCCAAAAAAGATGCATGACTCATCGGTGAAAACCATCGACAGCAGCTCTGCTTTTTATCTTTAGAAATCTTCTCTATCCCTCAAAGCCAATCGGCAGGCAGTTGACAGCAGGGATTGGATGGGAAAAAAAAACAAGCCTCCCGAGGTTTTTGAGGTGAGCTCTGCTCTTTGGTTTCATAATAATAGCACGAGATAATTAAGTTAGAGACGGCACAGAAGCGTTATTCATCAACAGAGTTGCACTTTATTTAGCGACTGACCGGCTGACTGGATGCTTTTTAGTCTCTTGAGGATAACACAGTGTGCACAGCGCCGCCACATTAGCTAACAAGGCTCCAAATGCACAGTCGAAGTTGAACATCATGAACATCACATATATCATGGCTCCTTTTCTATAATCTACAAACACGACCAAGTGCAAACAAAAATGACAAAGGAGCAAAAAAGATGACTGAACAGAGAGAAAATTCATAAAATATTTTACTAAATGACTTAAATCATCTCAAGGAGGACACTAAAACATAAGGGGGACTTTTGTTTTAGCGCTGCCTAAATTGGTCCCGGGAAAGGGACGTGATGTCCCCATTTTGATGCGTGTAATAAATAAATATTGATCAGAGCAATCACAGTTAACAGTCTGTGAATGCATTTTGCAGCCTTGTAGTGTGATTATTTACAAGCTTTAGAGCTAATGTGCAAAGCTGAACAAAAGTACACTCTGAACTAAAAAAGCCTTTCATATCCGACAAAGAGGTCGTCCTAAAATAGACGGTCTTAAATTTGTCGGACATACAAGCTTTTATCGAGCTGAGTGAGAAACAAAGCAAATATTCTAATAGACTCAAATGTAAAATGTCAAAAATGTGACGGCATCTTTAGAGCCAAAACTGGTGTGAGGCGAAAAGCTCTGTAATGAACTGTTACAACTTGATGGTTGAAAACTCTGTGAAAACCCCATATGCCAGATACATGATCTTAATACAGGCCTTCAATGGACCAATCATACTAGTTGATATTACAGATAAACACCACGCGACTCATAATAACATAAACAAACTCCAAAATTAGCTCTGTTGTTTTAGAAGGTTAATGTGGCAAGTGTATCTGGGTGGACTGCAACAGAGGGGCCAGCCCTATGAAGGTGGATGTCTTACTGACTGACTGACTGACTGACTGACGAAGTCAGCCATTGGTCAGCGAAAAGCCTTGTGACTTAGTGCTGAATTTACACCATTGATAGGCTGGTGGATTGTTGAAATTACCCCACTGCTCATTGCACTTTAAAAATTAAATGGTGCAAACTGCTTCTAATAGGACATGAGGGTCATTAAAAGATAGTGCTGCCGATTTAGAGCCTTTGTCTCTAGATTTACTGACTTTTCAGACCCTTTTATGAGACTCTTTGTAACAGAAGCACCTAGAGACAAATCTAGCTACTTTTCAAAGAAGCCAGTTGCCAGTGTTGCCCCTAGAGTGTGAGGTCGGGCTTTTCTTCCATAGAAACATTGCTCTGTATATTTAAATCAACTCACCACACAGGAGAGGACAAAGACCTGAATTTACAACTAAGTTTCTCTATAATAATCATTTTACAAGTAAATTTAGCAGAAATCTCAGCACAGCCGTTGTCTTTAATTTAAGTGTGTGGTGATTTTTTTCAGATAATGTCGTGGTTATAAATTCAGCAGCAGAAACAGCTTGGAAACGGCTTGGAAGTGACTGCTGGTTAACATGTCGTCTTAATGGGCCACATTTCAATCACTTTTTAATTCTTGTTCCGTTGTCTGACAATAGAAGCAGAAAAACATGTAAATGAGAACAGTCTTATTGGGAATTCAGCCGTATTATATTACTGTATATGTGAGCAGAGAGAGTAGAAAAGAAGCAAACGGATAAAGGGGGGTCTAGCTTCATATTAGGTTTTGACCTAATCCTATTAAAATACAGATAATGTCTATATAATATTTTCAGAATTGTAGCTTCTCAAAATGGAGTCGAATGGAGACATCTGCACTTTGCTTTAAGGAATTTAGTTAAAAACTTTCCTTTAAAAAAAAAAAAACAAACTTGCTCTGACATGAAGAGCAGAACATGTTCAGATCACTGACATTATCTGGAATCAATCACACGCACATCATGAAACCCGCAGGCCGATAAGAGATTCATCAGATTTGTGTCTATGATGTCTGATGCTGATGTTTTCTCTAAAGGAACCAGAGCCAGCAAGGAACAGAAAAAGCTGCCAGTCCTTCTCTTTACGTGACAACATTTGGGATAAGCGTCCCGCAAAACTGCATCCTTGTTGAAAAATAAAGAAATAAATAAATCCTATAATCACTGGTATCACTTATCGCTCGAAAAACGACGAACGTCTGAGATCCGCAGGAGGCCGACGTCTTTATTTTGGAACAGTCATTGATCACGAGCAGACACAACTCACCCCGAAACAGCAGTAGACAGCTGAGACGAACATGACAGCCATCAGGATAATGAGACAGGTGATAAAGAAGCTGATCATCAGGCTGGAGCTGCAGGCAACAAAGAGATAGGATGTAAATTATACACGTTTATCTCTGGCTGTATTTTATGGCTCACTGTTAGTTTCTCTGAGACGCCGCCTGTGTCGCGGCAGAGGAGGCGATGATGACCTTGTGTAAATAACACCTGAGTAAATGGCATCTTAGCGTGGGCGCGACAGGAAGGGCCTCAAGCAGGGGCGAGAGGAGCCGGCGTGGACGAGGAAAAGATTAAGGAAAAGGGATTAAACAGCGAGAGGGAGGAGGCAGCCGGGGGAGACGGCGTAGGAGGGACTCTGAGGAGGACCGAGAGGTAAAGACAGGAATAAAAAGAATAGAGGGGAGTGGTGAGATGAAAGCACGCGGGAGGAAAGGTTAATAAAGAGGCAGGCTAAGGAAGATCAATACCGAGAGATGGGAAGAGAGAAAAGTCTGAGTGAAGAAGAGATTACTAGAAAAAAAAAGAGGAGGAGGAGGAGGAGGAGGAGGGATCACCTCGAGACACAATCCGCCAGAGCTTTCTTTTTCTATTATCCCGGCTGCCGCTCGTACGCCGTCGCACCGATTTTGATTTGGTATTCTCTTTCGTTGCTCATGTATTCAGCCCCTGAGTTGCAGAAAATGACTTCTTTTGTTTTTCCACTTCCTGGAGTCGGCTTTGTGGGGCCGAGAGACGGAGGAACTCGCAACAGAGGCTGCGAGGGCCCGGAGCAACGCAACGCAACGCATATCTCATTCATATCTAAAGTGGTACACGGTTAATAAGAGACTTATTAGCAATCTAAATAATGAATTTATTAATGGGTATTAGATTGGACATTCAATAGGGCAATAATGACAACCTTTGTTTACCAGACTGACTTTATCCTCCATCACCACAACTTGTTTTGTCAGAGCGAGCTCTTTAAATGATCATTCTGATTTATATTTAGTTCCTTATTTTCAGCCACCATTTGGATTGGTAATAAAAAAATATTGCGCTCATCTTATGAGCCAACCGTCCGACTCAGCCGGCCCCCGCGGCAGAGCGCGGTCCGTGAGACCGGCGCCTCGGATCGGACCGCTGCCCCCGTCGCGCCTGTTTGTGGCGACGGGGCTGTGTTGCCCGGACGACAGAAATCACTGCCGCCGGCTAAACGTCGTCGCGACCGACAGAAACCATGGAAAAATAAAAGAATTAAAAATGAAATTGTAATGAACCAGACTTATCCTTTAATTCATCAGGAATAATTCTTTATTTGCATGTCCCTCGCTGACCAGGGTCTTGCATTATTTTTGAATGGTAGAGGCTGATTTCTTATTGTGGAAGGTACAAAGTTTTATTAATAAAAGTTTATGCTTTTTGTTATTATTACATTTTTTTTTCATTTTAAAACTAAAATTTCATTAAATCTGGCTGTATCATTGCCACTGTTTCCTGTCTGCAGTCACGCAGCCTATTCATCACCTGTGCAGTGATTTTATTTTATTCTTTTCCCACCGTAAACAGTTTTGTCCGCCACACTCCCAGGGACAATTTTTCATGTACATACAAAGTAATTTAAAAATATTTTCCGTGTCATCTTGCACCTAAATTTGAAAATCCACAAAACAAACACCCTGAGTCTGAAATTTATCATTTCTTTATTTGATTGCAGCTTTTTCAAGTTCTTCTCTTCTGGCTTTGCGGTGGTAGACATATTACTTTAGCGCGGGGGACGCTAGCGTTAGCCTGAAGGGGACACATGGCCGAGTTTAGTGTCTGTCGGTGTCGTCTGATGGTAAAACAACACAAGCGTCTGTGGGGAGACTGGCATCGCACTTTTTAATCACAGTAATCTGAGTTGGTAAAGGGGGGGGGGTATTTAAGCGAAGGGATGAAGAATTAATCGTTTCCCCAAAGTGATTCTGAGTGTCGACTCACGGTGGCACAGTGATGATCTGGATGAAGCAGATGAAGAGGAAGACGAGGGAGGCGCAGGCCACGTAGGCCCCGAAACGCGAGTCCACCTGTTTGGAGTACTGGGGGTCGGGGGTCAGGGGTCAGGAGAGGGGAATGAAACATCACTAAAACATTTCACGACAGTATTTTCTTACATTCTGTTCCTCTGAAAGCGAAATAAGAAAAAGATGCAACAATCAAAGAAAAAGTGTGACTAAAAACATCCTGACTAGCTTGTGTCACTACAGAGACAAACCTTGTGCGTTGGAATCACCACTTTCACACTTCTTTATACACGTCGAGTCCTGTGACTTTACACTCTGCTCTTGACAAGGACTCGACTGTTGTACCGCTTGACTTTCCTTGTGAACTTCCTTGTGAATTTTTACGGATTTATGCTCCAACTAACAACTTTTATCGCAAAACCTTTCATCTTTACCCTCAAACTTCTGGGAAGAGCAGCCCCGTAATACTGTCGCATACGTGAGAATCGGAACCAGAGAGAGACGGATTCTTAAAGTCTCAAGTTTCGAGCCGGTAAAATCCCGGAATCATAAAATAAAACAAAACAAGGGCTTGAATATGTGATTATCATGCATCTGCAGTCAAAGCAGCTTTGATGGGAAAACGTTTGAATGCCGCCGTCTTGAAGATCGACATTTTGACCCGAGTGACCTTTATCCCGACTAACGATTTGCTCATGAAGATTTCAGACCCGACGTGGTCTCGAGGTCTTGAGACTAAAAGCCTGAATGATGCTGGATTTCATTTATTTATTTTTTTGATGGCGATATTGTTATTTGAGAGTCAACAACAACAAAAACCCATCAGATGAACTTTTGTTTTGAGACATAAACGCATAAACGAACACATCTGATTGTGCGACTGCTTGTCAGGGCCGGTTATTTGCTGCTGTATTAGCCGTGTGTGTGTGTGTGTGTGTGTGTGTGTGTGTGTGTGTGTGTGTGCGTGCGTGCATGCATGCATGCATGCATGCGTCTGCCCCCCCCCCGACCTTTTTCTCCAGGTCGGGCTCCCTGAACGTGAGCAGGAACTTCTTGACGTGCTCGGAGCGCAGGCGGTCGATGCTGCGCGCGTCGATGGCCCGGCCCAGGAACTCGTCCACCTCGTCCTCGGGGTTTAGGTTCTCCTGGGTGTTTCTGAAAATGAAATGCCTGAATAAAACAAGATGAGACCGGGTGACACCTGCATCTCAGGGGGGGGAAACAAAAAAGCATCTCCAGCTTTTACCGCTCTGCCTCTAAGAGAAACCGAGGAGCCGTGGCTCAACTGCCAAGTTCCCTTTTTTCGCAAGGTTGGAAACAAGTGTAAATGAAACAGAAATCCCCCGTAATTGCTGTGTGGTCACCCTGACACCCTACGGGGCCCTGAGGCAACATTTAGGTAATTGTATGCAAAGTGAAAAGGGACAATGGACGTAAAAGACCATCAATCCCCTCAGTCCCCATAGATTTGTGATCAGCCAGTTTGACTGAGTCTGCAAATGGTCCCATTGATTGAAATTCTCCCGCATTGTTGACGAGCACTAAACGGCTGATGGAGATGTCGTGCTACGCGTATCGAACTGGTGGTAAAGTGTGTGAGTGTGTGTGTGAGTGTGTGTGTGTGAGAGAGAGAGAGAGAGAGAGAGAGAGAGAGAGGACTTTTCTGAAGTAGGAGCCATCTTGTGTCCGATAGTCAAAACTTTTGAAATTGACAATATTTGCATATTCATAGAGTTTCGTGGATTTTTTTGTAGATGTCACTTTTATTCCGGCAACTGAACTTATTTTGGTGTGTGTGTGTGTGGGGGGGCACATCAGCCCACATCAGCCACAAATTATTATTCACAGCAGAACATTATATGTCTTAAAACATGTCTGGAGGGGATCGTCGAAAAGTTTTGACGTTCGGATTCGGGTAAGAGGCACTTCTCTTTTTTGCGTTGGGCTTTTGTCGGAGACTCCGCGGCGCTGCTACAGACAACAGTTCGCGAGGGTCTGACCCGGGGACACGGAGACGGAGCGGCTAAAATATACGGCGCCAGTTTTCCACTGGAACCGTCAAATGTTGTGATCAAGTAGCGACTCTGAGCGCACGCATACGGACGGGTCACAATACAAAACAACAAATGGGCAACACTCATAGCACAACATAAATAATCTTCATTTTGAAAGGACCGTTTTTGGACCGGATATACAGAAGTATTCATAGTATATAAACTGGGAGAGACTGTTGTTCATAGTCGACGTCTCGCTCCTAAATTCAGTCTTAATGTGGCGGCAAAAAAAGGGGTTTTTCCTCAGTAACAGGTTAAGAGGTGTTTGGGGTTTTTCCCCCTTATCCTGAAGTTTCTGCCCGAGGCCGTGCTGAATATTCAGAGTACGACGCGGCTCAGAGATGATTTGCAGGTTTTCCAAACTAAAGTTACACATCGTATCCGAGATGTTTTCCGGCACGTGATGAAAGTACGGAACGCGCTTCCCCTCAACTCCTAAGGCTGAGAAGTCGGATCTGTGGCGTAGATCCGGAGCGGACGTCGTCCGGGTCCGGGTCCGGGTCCGGGTCCCCTCCCGGTTCCGGTTCTGGGTCCGCGTCCCCTCCTGGTTCTGGGTCGGGGTCCGGGTCCAGGTCCGGTCCGGTCCGGGTCCGGTCCGGATCCGGCTCCGGGTCCGGATCCGGTCCGGTTCCGGGTCCGGTCCCTCCAGTCCGGGTCCGGTCGGATCCGGGTCCGTCCTCCGGGTCCGGGTCCGGGTCCAGTCCCGGGTCCGGGTCCTCTCCAATCCTCGGCGGTTCCATGTCCGGATCCGGGTCCCAGTTCCGGGTCCCTCCGGGTCTGGGTCGGGGTCGGGGTCCAGGTCCGGGTCTGGGTCGAGTCCGATCCGGATCGCTCCGGTCCGGGTCGGATCCGGGTCCGGGCTCGGGTCCGGTTCCGGGTCCGGGTCCAGTCCCGGGTCCGGGTCCGGCTCCGGCTCCGGGCTCGGTTCCGGGTCCGGCACCACACGCGACGGTTCGGGAAGGGGGGAAGACGATAGATAGGCGCAGAGCTCCGATCACCGTCGGCCTTTGTGTTAAACATCCCCTTCCTCTCGTCTTCGTATTCCGGACGAGAGCGCGCCAGAAGACAGCCTCATGTTTGAGTTTGGACAAAATGATACGAACCAAAAAAGAAAAAGGAACTCGACTCCATCGAGTGCAAACACGGCTCGACGGCTGGATGTTGTCGAGCCGAATACAAATTAGAAGCAGTTACCACCTATAAAACCTGTATTTTATATCTGCGTTCCTATGGAAACATGAGACGACTTTAAGCATTGAGAAGAGGCCTAATTTTTTTTTGGCTGCTGCATCAACGAAAGATGCTGCAAATTTACTTCACTGGTCGACACTGACAGTCTCAGAACCCGCGGTAACAAACGACAGACAAATGAAACTGCATCAACAAAGTGATCTTGAGTCAAAACTAACCAGTGATTAATGCTGAGTGAAGCATAACTGACCCGGATTTGAAGTCGTTTTTACAAAAACTTTCTAAAAGCCCCATAAAATTTGGTTTCTTAAGTGTTTCTCTTCGACATTAAACATTCACAGCTAAGTAAACAACAATCAAAGATCAAGCTCATGAAGACGTATCCTCAGGCATTATTTAAAAAAAAAAAAAAGTTCGGCACGAACTCGTGACCATGAATCTGCCTCATCGGGGTCTGTGGGGGTTTTGGTTTGATCAAGCTCGAACAACTGGCAAACATCCCCGTAATTGCCTGATTTTTTATTCAGGTACCGCGATCACACGGCATCAGGTTTCTCCAGCTGAGCCACATCAAAGCGGAGACAAACATCCCCCATGTGAAACGTACAAAACTGTTTGAAAATCTGGCAGGAAAAAATACCCCACATATGTATATATATAAGTGTTGAAATTAGATTCTGCTTCTCTTAGTCAGAAGCTGAGAAAATAAGGGCCTGAACATTAATTAAAAAAAAAAAAATAGTAAATAGTGTCGAACAAGCGCAGATTCTTGTCAAACAGGTAAAAAGATGCAGCGGGACGAGGGAGGAGACACGGGACTGTGGAGGGACGGTCACTACTCACTTGTCCTTGGGGTCCTCGAAACCCTGCAAGACACAGAAGAGCAAACAATTACAAAGGTTAGCTGGAAATGGGAACTTGTGGATTTCCGACAGCCTGACGGCAACGTCTGGAAAATTCCGACCGCACTGGTCCCTCTTTTTTTTTTTTTTTTTTTTTCCAAGCCTGAGTATCCCGTCAACCAAAAATGGCAAAGATCTCTGAAATCTCTAGTCCCTGACACAGCGCTGTTTTTATTACTGTTATTTAAAAATCACTCCAGTAAATCATGAAGCATATAATGCCAAACACTTGCTGGTTCCAGCTCTGTGAAACAATAATTTCCCGCTGTAAATTAACCATCTTTGGGTTGGTTTTTTTTTCCTTTTTGATTGTTGTTTGGACAAAACAAGCAATTTGATAGATCGCTCGGGAAACTTGTAACACCCGGGTTTTTTGTTTGTTTGTTTGTTTTTCTTTTTTTCCCCCCAGATAATTCACAGAAGATAATCAGAATTGCTAAATCGTGAATAATGGGCAGATCAATCGATATGAAAAATAATTGTTGGCTGCAGCCAGCAAACCTCATCTGTCGGGAACAGAGGGAATTAGAGCGGCTCCGCTGATGAAAGGCAGCTCGGCTTCAACTTTAACAGCGAAGTCGAGTCACGGTTTTAAACTTTTTGATGAATTTCCTACAGTACAGACACTTATTTTTGTTTACATAACAAATTAATACATGGTTTATACAACATATAGACAAGTGCTGGCATCATTTACAACATCTACTGTTACTCATAAGTTTACTACCACATATTTATATTTTTGTTAATTAAAATCTTTGTTAAGGAGCTTTAGCCCATCAGTCGTCCCTCTGACTGCACATCTACTTGTTGAGTTTAATAATAAGTATCACGCTCAATAACGGCATCGTAATTTTGAAAGCAACACTTCGTGTCCCGGCGATATAACATCAAGCCTCCGGGAAAAAAACTATTTGACATAAATAATTAGTAGGAGCCGGAGAAAACGAATTAAAGGAGGAAGTACGATGGGAGCGGTTCCCTGTGGCGAGAAGCAAGCGTGTTTTTTTTTTCTTCCTATCTAATCAATCCTCAGCTCAGCACAGCTGGAAAGAAAAAGGCTGCGGTCGGACGTGAGCGTGTCGGGCACAAAAAAAAAAGGCGGAAAATCGAACAGGTGGGAAGAAAACAACAAACTTAGTTGGGTTTCTGCTTCTTAACGACATCATTTCTGCAAATTTTACCTAATGATTAACACATTTTATGCATCAATGGTTTTTTTTTTAATTAATTTAATAGTTCCCAGGCCATTTTGCACCAATCATCCCGGCAGTTGATAAACGCAGTCGAACATCAGGCGGCACTTGGCTCAAGCGTTTCTCTCCGAGGTGAACGGCGACTCGGTGAAGGGGAAATCGATGATCATTTCGGTCGAAGTGTATCACACACTTAGCCGACTGTTTTAGTCCTGCCCAGCCATGACCCCGCCCCGTTCAGTCCCTTTGCATCGTCTAACATTAGGAAACTAATAAGCGTTTGATATATATTTTTTTATTATAGTGCAGAGTAGGCAACAGACAGGCTAAAGATTATATAGCGACATCCAAGGATGGCCTATGAGACAACGGGCCCCTGGGCCCCTGGGTGCAGAGATGCTAAGTGTCCCCCATCGCTCCACGGGGACGAGACCAATGAATGGAAAGAGACACAATAGACGGAAGTAAAGTGACGACAAACGGTGACTTTGCATCTTTTTCTATGACATTTTGCAAAAAAAAAAACAAAAAAGGCAGCTGAACTTTCGTAAGTGAAGAGGACGTCAGAATAATGTCTGAAGTTTTATTCAAAAACACCAGTAGAGCTATTCTGCTGTTCTGATTTAAAGGACTTCACTGATCTTACTGTATTTTAATGAAGTGTCTCAGTTTGCATATGTAATATGAAAGTAAAGAAGTATGAAAAATAAAAGGACATCAGGTTGCATTTATTCTAACTGAGCTCTGTGACTTTCCAACAACAAACGTTCACACAGGCGATCGACGGTGCTGCAGCCAGGTGAGCTAACGTGAGTCTCTGGCTCCCTCTTGTGGATTAAAAAAAAACAAACAAACAAAAAACAGAAAAACAAAACAACAACAACCCCTCCCCCTCAAACTGAAGGAGCTCAGCTGACTTCTATGTGCAAAAACTGGAATCTGGGGGAAAAAAAACAAACAAAAAACCCAAACAAACGGGGAGAAACAGGGCAGAAGCCAAACTGTTGAGGTGATTAAACCAGTTAAACTCCTGCTTGCTCCTGCGTTTCTCCTCCTCTTCCCCCCAACGCGTGGAAGCGGATGAATAAACGGCAGACGTGTAAAATCCCGGACGCCTCCTAAGTCATTCGCAGTCTCTGTCTGGAATCTATATAATTCCTCTCTCACGCCCTCTGTTTGTCTTTGACTCCTGGCTCCCTACAACTTGCCTTATCTTCCCAGCTTTGGCAGATGATTAATAGGCACTGAGATAGAGGAGGGGGGGGTGATAGGCGGGGGGAAACGGGGGGGGGGGGGGCTGATCCATGGTAAACAAAGTCGGTGTCAAAAGCGCTAACGTCTCTGCAAACTTTGAAGAGGGGGCTTCTGGGAGTCGATGGGGGGGGGGCAACACTGACACTCGGGCGACATACGTCTGATTTTCGGGGGCGTGAAGGAAGAAAAAACCTCAGCAGCCACTGAAACAGTGTCAGGACCAGTAATTGAACGTGCTCATCCAGAACAACAGGGACAGGTCTGACTCCTTTTCCCTTTCTGAGCTGAGCAGTCTGAGCTGTAGCGCTCCTGTCCGCCATCACCCTGAGGAACGTCAGTAGGTGGCGCTCTCTTCTTTTATCAGTCACATGGGCTGTTTGCTAACTATGCTAACTACCCGCTTGTTGCTGCTTTTTATTCAAAGTGAGGGTCAAACACAGTTATACAGGCTAATGCTCATGTCATAGCGTATAAATAGAAATCCATGCTTTAAATGAGGGAGGAAAAAAAAGTGGAAACTGTTTTTGAAGCAACGCTTGCATGACATGATCGTCCCCTTCAGAATAAAAGCAGGCAATGACAAGTGAAGAAAAGCAGCGTGCATCTGAGATTTCTGTTGATTTACACGACGCACATTATGTGTCATGAGATGAGATCGTTTGCGATTTATTTACTGCCCTGTCTGGCTCACTGTTCAGTCTGTGATCAGCTCTGTGCAAGATTTATGTTGTAAGATTCATAAAATTACATTTTCCTCTCTCAAAATGGACTTGTACGGCAAGAAGTTCATTCAAATTCCCTGCGACTCTAGATATTATCATAAATTATGACTGAATCTCTCCCAAACGAGCCTTTATTCTCGCTAATGATCGGTCCCTCCCCGTCACAGCCGCTCTCACGACAATTCTGGCAACAGACGCTTCGACTGTGCTACACTTTTGTGAATCGCGGGAGAGAGGATCCGGGAAAACAGTGGCTGCTGTGATTATGGCCCGGACTTCCTCATCTTCCTCATCACCTTCCCCGTGAGAGATCCACTGGGGGAGGTGGGTGGACTGATGATATGGAAATCAACAACCCCCCCCCCCAAACTTTCAGCAGCACTCTAATAAGACCGAGGAGGCACAAGGCTAAAGAAGGCGACGGCGCGGAGGCTTTTAACACAATGATTAACACTTTTCCTTCTTCTTTTTTTACATTTTCCTCACCATCCTCTTCATCTCCTTGGAGATCTGGTTTCCACCCAGGTGGTTGTAGAAGGGCCGGTCGGTCCAGTGGCCGCTGTTGTGCGTGACGGAGTTGGTCCGCTGTCGGTTCATCTTGGCTATCATCGCCTTTTCCTCCTTCTGCAAGAGTTGAGGACGAGGAAACGGATGTGGGAAGACATTCATCACATGCCGACAAACTTACAAAAACAAAAACGGAAAAAAGTAATAATAAAACGAAGTGATGAACTTTATCAGTCTCTCTTGTTTAGCTTGGCGACGATCGGCTCAAGATGACAATCTTGACTCCAAAATGACCCTGATGATTTTATTTATGCCTTATTTATTTTACATCCAGTGGTGGAAAGTACATTTACTCCAGTGCGGTGCTCACGTGCACTTTGAAAGTACTTGTACTTTACTTGAGTATTTCTATTTAAGGCTACTTTGGACTTCTACTCTGCTACATTTAGGAGGAAATATTACTTTATTATATACATTTTTTTTTACTCCTCAGTGTTTATTTAACAGTGATAGTTGCTTCATCTTCTCGGGTCCCGCTCTGTAAACACCTGTGGGCTCAGCTAGGAACCGGCCGCGGGACGGTTCCACCGAGGACGGTTCCATCCGGGCCGTCGAACCCCTCGGGCCCGAGGCTGCGGACCGGACCTTTCCCAAGCCGACAGGATGGTGAAAATACAGAAACTCTGCAGTGCAAATGATACTTTCTATCTCTGAGGTCATTTTTCACCTACATTTTTTAAATTATTCTTTTGGTGTTTTTCTTTTTTTTTTGAATCAATCAACGCAGCTTTAAAGAAAAAAAGAAGCTACGGTTTATCTCTTCATCTGAAGACAACAGCCAGGACTTTACCCTTTTCTGACTGCAGCCCACTATGAGGTAGGTTTCGATGTTGTTCTTCTTCAGGTAGGCGTTCCTCTCCCCCCCGGCGCCCGGCTCCACGTCGTAGTCCCCGTTAAGGTAATTCAGCGTGGCCTTGGTGATGTGGATCCGCCTGAAATGGGAAACGACGCACGTCGACAGCCCGCGTGAATGTTCGGCACTCAGACAAAGCGAACTCAAACGGGAGGCGCGCGCGGCTTTAGCCGGCCCGACAACGTGACCGCGGCCGCGCGAGACGTACCCGGCCTTGCCCCCGGCTTCCATCTGGTTGGCCAGGGTGACGTCGTTGGACCACACGTCGAACTGCCACTTCCTGAGCCCCAGCACGCCGCAGTGCACCCTGCCGCTGTGGATGCCCACGCGCATGTTCACGTTCACCCCGGTCACCTCCCGCACCAGCCTGCAGGAGACATCCGGAAAAAAATAAACAAAAACGAAGAACAACAAAAAAACAAAAATAAGAGACTTTATCTTCAAAATTACTCTTATTGTTTTTTCCCTTTGTTGATACGTGCATTTTTTAGGGCTGTAAAATATACGTTTTTTGCAATAAAGTACTTTTGCTTTTGCAGCCAACAATATCCCTGCTCTTGCTACGAAGCCAGATCTTCTTGCATCCTTTTCCTTCTTTTTTTAAATGCATCACTTTCAAAAGATACTTTTTTTCCTTTTTCCTGACCGAGGAACAGCAGCGGCAACAGAATCCAGGTGTTTGAAAAGGTGTGTTAACCCAATCACTTTTTCTGCCAGAGACAGAGTTTCGGGGATAACAAGCTGCTGTTGCTGTTCTCCCGCAAATAATTTGTTCCGGTGCTTTGAGCGTCAAAAATTCAAAGCTGAGACTTAACTAAATGATCCTATACCACTGATACTCAAGGAAACATGTTCAAATATGGTTCAGGCGGAAGCACGGTTGACGGCAAGGGTAAAAAGTGGGGACGGCGGTTGGATGAAATTATGGGAACCTTTTTTAAGATCTGAAAAATGACCTTAGCAGACGAAGGCAGGGGAAGAACACGTTCCCCCCATTTCATTCGGATCACGTCAAATTGTTTTACACTGAAAAATATTCAATATGAGTTACACAGAGCGGAGAGAGGCAGAACATATCCGCGTCTGACAAGCGGGAACGTGAACTAAATTACTGTCTTTTAAAGGAAAAGTTTAACAGTTTGGAAAATGTCCTGGGCAGAGTCGGCGCAGCTGCCTCGACGCAGCAGCTACATATTTAGCATTTTTTACTCAACGACCCCGATCTGGCGGTTTGCATCTTCTCACATAAATCTTGGCCCCCCCTCAAAAAAAAGGGAACGAGTCCCCCCCCCCCAATTGAGGCTGGGACAGGGTCATATAAGAAACCTGGGGCCCTGCCGGTCACGAGAACCAGGCATTTCACACCCTCCGCCGGCCTCCGGTCGGTGTGTCGGCCCCCAGCTCGGCCTCGGGCTCGGCCCCTGACGGACGTCAGTCACGTCTCCTGACCGTTAGGTCTTTTGTTTCGTTTTTTTTGGGGGGGGGGTAGCATAAACCCATCCCTGTATAACAAGCTTTTGTTATTCGCTTCATTCCCAGCAGCATAATAAGTGACTCCCACGAAGCGTAACTCAGATCCGCATGCGGAAATCCCCCCCCACCACCACCGGCCGTCACGCCGTACACACCGTGATGCAGAACCGGAGACAAGAGCCTCCATTATCGTTACATCGCTCCCATCTCCCCTCTTAAGCCCCCGACCCCGGGGGCGACTTACGAGATGGCCTCTATCATGTCGCAGCCCATCTCCACGCAGCAGTGGGCGTGGTCGGCCCTCGCCTCCGGCAGCCCAGACACACAGTAGTAGCAGTCCCCCAGGATCTTGATCCGCAGACAGTGGTTCTCCTGCCGGGGGAGAACAAGCTTAGTGGAAAATGTACGACCGCCGGGAACCGGAGGGGGAATTCTACCGCGTCTTGCCTCTTGCGGTTCTTCCGAGCGTTTACCATCGTGTCACAAGACCGTGCAGCTGCGACGTTCTCGTCTAATCGCTCGTCATCTTCAAACGGCGGCTCGCCGTCAAAGATCGTTTACTTCTAACGGGAAGCGCTAATATAACCGACCGCGGAACCAAATGTAGGGAATTAAGATAAACTCCGTTTTATGATTATTTCACCACCAGTTTTTAAACTTCGAAATTAGACTTTATCTATTCAGCAAAGAT
The DNA here is from genome assembly GCA_016859345.1 of Istiophorus platypterus. Taxonomy (NCBI): domain Eukaryota; kingdom Metazoa; phylum Chordata; class Actinopteri; order Istiophoriformes; family Istiophoridae; genus Istiophorus; species Istiophorus platypterus. The sequence goes on along the minus strand of CM029122.1, from coordinate 6,002,492 downwards.
ATGTGAAATCACAGGATACAGCTAATGGCTTTTAAAAACAGTAAATAAAACAGACAAACAAAATTATATATATATTTTAAGGAAACTGTTTGCTGTAAAATGTGCTGTTTGGTCCGGCACCTGTTGATGATTTTTCTAATGTTTGTACTTTCCTTCTCTCCTTGGAAATCACAGTTTATTCCCCAGGGAAAAAGAAGAGAGAGATTTAATTCCCCAAGTTTTAATACCACATGAAAAGCATTAGGCAACAGCACAGTTATATGAAAGTTTCCAATTAGGAATATTCCATAAAAGTGCTTTTGGAAGTCGGCAGCTGTTGAACACACTGGTTGTTCTCAGAACTAGAACAGGAACAAGAACGCTCATGGGTGCTCTTACGTTAGCGGCGGATAGAACGAAGTCTCCAGGCTGTCGCTCACAGCGAGCGGCTCGCAGCCCCGAGGAGCGTCCCGCCGCCTTCGGGCCGGCGGGGGCTTCCTCGGTTTTAAGGTCACAGCTTCACGGCCTGCGTCCGCCGCCGCCGCCCCAGACTCACCGTTTCCACCGAGGGGGGGTTTAATCCGCTCAAATAGAAACGAGCGGAGTTGAGCGAGGAGAAGTTTGGGGGTATTTTTTGGTGGATTTTTCTTTTCAAACCTACGGAGGAGATTCAGCCTCAGAGCTGAACCTCTTCACCAGGACGCTGAGGAAGTGGTACATGGACACGGAGACGCATCTCCACAATAACGGCCCTTTGGCATAGATTTTACACATTAGTCTGAGAATTCAAAGAACTCTCAGCAGTGTGTGGGACAGCCATAATATCATCTGTGTGTGTGTGTGTGTTTGTTTGTGGATACGCAGAGCTCGGGAGAACACTGTGTCTTATGATAGCCACCTGAGTATCTCTCTAGCACATGGCTCTGGGAAAATACAAAAAGACCCACTGTGTAAAGAGCACAGACAGAGTGTGTGTGTGTGTGTGTGTGTGTGTGTGTGTGTGTGTGTGTGTGTGTGTGTGTGTGTGTGTGTGTGATACATGGTACATCTGGCGCGGACATAAAACCGTCGGTAGCCAAGTTCCTGGTTTATAACGCCACCACTGCCCGTTTCCCTCATAAATATTGATCGGAGCCGCCATCTCGCCTTTTCACAAACAAACAACATACATTGTGGATTAGCTGGGCAAACAGCGAAGATGAAAAAAAAAAAAGGAGAAGAACAAAATCAATATTCATGAATGTGCCTCCTACGCAGCTGTGGCTCAGATATTAGACATGTGCTATGAACCAACGCGTGGCTGCAGGATATTGATGGCAGATGGAAAATCTGTGGAAAATCTGGGTAAATGCCTGTTTTTAATGTTAACATTGGAAGATAATCATTTTACGACTGCATCAAGAGTTTTATCTGTAAGCACTTGGTATAAGAGGAGGATGCCCAAACACGGGGGCAGCTGGGGTTGCCAATGCCCCCCCCAACCCCCACCCCCCGTTAAGGCCTCACTTACATCATCTCTCAGACTGAGCTTTTCAGAGATCGGGGATTTCGCCGGTTCGGGAGTCAGTGTGATCTTTGGCGGCTGGTTCTTTTTGGCTCGTGCCTCTTAGAATCAGAGCTAAAGCACATATTCACAGGCCGTGACCAGTTCAGCCACTTCTCACTGTTCAGTTTAATACGTTTCAGAGCAAAATTATCCAATAATTCAGAGGGAAAGTGTCGGCAAAGATTGGAAGGAATTTGAAGCCGAATTACTGTGGGGTTTTTCTGCCTTGCTAAGCTTTTAAAAACTGTTTTAGCGGGACCCGTGACCCCTGATTTATCCAGCGACCCCTTGGGTAGAGCTCACCCCCCACCCCCACCCCACCCCGGGTGCTACGTCAGCAAGGTCGAGTTCTGGGTTTGAACACACAGACACCAAACAAGGGGGGACAGACGGCAGGACAACGGCGGCCGGGCGTCAACACTCGCCCCCCCCCGGGTTCCGTTGCACCCCGTCTGCCCAACGCCGCCGGTTTTGATTCGAATCCGTTGATGTGTGACTCAAATATCCTGCCCCTACTGCCCCTACTGCCCCTGGGGAGTCCGTGCCCCCTCGTCCTTCTCCCACCGACGAGAGGGACGACCGTGGAGACACACACACACACGAACACACACACCTCAAACCAGTGTTAGTGTAACGCAGCATCCTGCCTGAACGAGCCGTGTTTGATTAATCTCATCTTTGGAAAACGGAATAACGCCTTGCTTTACGTGTGTGTGTGTGTGTCTGTGTGCATGTGTGCATGTGTGTGTGCGCGCGGCGGCGTCCTTACCGCTGCCAGCTTGTCGAAGCGGCCGAAGAGCTCGTTGAGGGTCATCACCAGCTCCTGGGCCGTGCACTGGGACGCCAGCATGGTGAAGCCCTCGATGTCGGCGAACAGGATGCTGCGGAGATGCAGAGACACGGGGAGACGGATGTCAGCCGCCTTCGTACGTTTACCTTATTTGGCTCCAGCTTCCCCCACTCGCCACTGGGCGGTTGGGTACGTGCTTCCCTGTCAGACTGCGATTACACAGACAATACTGGTTTTTTGAGTCCCCCCCACGAGGTAACCTGATACAGCCAAGGTCTCGTTGCGAGGCACTTCTTCACCACCCCACCGGGGCTGAATTCATTCCTCCCGGAGACGGAAGAGGGGGCCGAGGTTGACCGGGGCCCGGCCGGTGGGGCCGCTGACGCGCACGGCAGCAGCCGGTCGGGCCCCCGGGGGGCCCCGGCCCTGAAAGGCTCAAGTTGTTCAGCGTGGCATCGTGATACCCCCCCCCCCCCACGCTTCGCATCACGTCCCGCACTTGACATTTGTTCCATCAATAAGCGTATTTATTCCCTGGTCACCGATTCCCTCCTGGGGTGGAGCATGTGACGGACCTCGCAGGTCTCATAACTCAGACGGGGAGACCCGTGCCTTCCGCCCTTCGCGCCCAACTCTGGTGGTTTCTGGCACGAGCGCGCCACATTTTACCGGGCAGAGCAGGAGCCATGTTAACGGAGAGTCTCTTATCAAGATATAAAGGCATCCGGACCAGTCGGCGCTTTTCCGAAGAAATAGTCTCTGATGCAGTATGAGCTTGAACATCAGCATGATGAACAGATTTTTATTTTTATACAAACTTCTGTACCGTTGCCGTGGTTTCAGCGAGTTATAGTGTTGGCTACAACGTGACCCCCCCCCCCAGACGCTTTTGGACGCTCCGCCTTCTTGACGCTCACCAGAGGTGGTGGTATCCTCACAAAAGCCGATTTCCGGCAACGGTCGGGCGCCAAGCGTTGAAACGCTGCCGAGACCGTCCCTATGTCAGAAAAATTATAAACTACCCCCCCCGATCAAGTGTTTGACCACCCGATTAAAAAACAAACAAACAAACAAACAAACAAACAAAAAAACGCAGTCGAGCTGAGAGGAAAAATTGCCCGAATAGGCAGCGGACGTCATTCGGTTGATGTCATGAAGCCAGATACTGCAGCAGATTCCTGACTGAAGTGGCTTTATGAGACAGAGGCGCCCCAGGGGGGTGGTGGTGGTGGTGGTGGTGGGGGGGGGGGTGCTTGCGAAGAAGACGACGCCCATGAATAAACAAAGGTTTTAAGACCAAACAAGCTCACATGAAGCTCACAGGGTAGGTGGCTGAGAACAGGCCGTGCTTGTACAGCATGTGTGGGCCGGACGGTAAAGACGCCCCCCCCCCCACGTCAAGAGCGCCGATGTGTCCTAATGAACACGAGGCCCCACCGAGATTCCCCAAATTTCCCTTATTTGGACCCCGGGCTGAGAGGGATTAAGAGCCCCCGCTCTGGGGCCCACGTTTCCCAGAAGAGCTGATTTTCTTTCTTTCTCTTCCCCCTCGAGCTGTTGTGCGCCAGGGGGGTGAAACCCGGACGCTCGCCGGTAGCGTCAGGGCCCAGGACCGGGAGCCGACGCACCGGGAAGAAAAGGCCGCTGGCCGCCGGCCGCCGAGGGGAGGGAGGGGAGCTTTAATCGGCTTATTTTTTACACGTTTGACTACAAAACCTCCTCGTATCGCAATTAGAAATTAAACGAATCGCACTGAACCTTTATATTTACATCATTACCTCTGAATATCACACAGACGCACTCTAATCCGGCAGCGAGTCCAACGAGCGCCTGCCGGGCTGTTCGGACGGAGTCACGGAGACCGCGGTTCTCCCGGGACGCGGCGCGACGCGATTGGGCGAGCTGCGGGTCAGAGGTCGGGGTCACACACGCGGTCACACGTAAAAATAAGCTTTTGGGCTACGTACAACATAACGCGAGCTGCTGGTCCTGTCACTGAAGAGATGAAACCCCCTTAAATGGACTGAAACAACAACACAAGTTTTCCTTGTTAGGGAAAGATCGCGTTATAGACGCCATCTTTAAAAACTTGAGGCTTTGCTCGCTTCTGCAGGATCCAGGATCGGGATTAATCCGTCTGTGACCGAGGGTCGAGTCGATGTAAAACCGACGATTCGTGAACGACGACACGCGGTTAAAGACCACGGTTCCTTCGGCCGGAGTTGTGAACGGTCGCCGACGGGACGAGTCGAATGTCGCTACATCGTCCGCGTTACATCGACATTACGCAAAATGTCTGATAGCGAGTCCAACGAGTGCTCATGAAAAACAAAAACACACACACACACACACACACACACACACACACACACACACACACACACACACAGGGCTGCTTAAACAAAGGAAGGGGGGGCGGCGCCGAGCCAGTTGCTTGTGGCCTGTAAACAATCACTGGCTCAAACTGCATCTTTGGCAGAAAAACAGTTTGCAAAATGCTTTTTGTTTTTTTTTTTTTAGCTAAGTCTCTTTCTATTCTTGATTTTTCGAATTTTTTTTGGTTTGTTTTAGGTTTGTTTTTTTTCCACACACTCTTCTCGCAGATCACTTGGAGTTGGGTGATATTTTCAGGCCGTCCTGCCGCGCGAGGAATCATCTCACCCGCTGTCATTTTTCGGGAATAAAGACGAAACGGTCCGTTCAGGTCTGAAGAGAGGCTCATTTTCAACGCGTTCGCCGCCGGCGCTTCATTCAAAATAAAAAATGAAAAATCCACAAAATATGCAGCGAGCGTTTGTTTTCCTCTGCGTCCGGGGACTGTCCTCTTTTTTTTTTTTTTTGCCACCGCCACAAAAAGGGTCAGGGTCAGATGGGTTTAGATCCGGTTCGTCCCGACCCCGTGACCCCTGTCGTCTGCCACCGGCGCTGCCGCTGGTGGCTGAAAGAACCGCGGCCAGGCGACTCACACAGACCCCGACCTCCGACCCTCGGCCCCGGGCTTTTCACGCGTTTCGTCCTTCGTCGCCTGGCGTCATCGAACTGACTCCACCGTCGCTTGTGCATCAAGGCCGTGGACGTCGGCTGATTCGAGCTTCGCTGCCCGGATCACGGGGGGCCGCGCCCAGCGACGGCCTCCACGCCGGCGACGGCCTTTATGTTACACGCACCCACATGCTCAACGAGTAACCAGGCTACGCACGCCGGAACCACGCGTGTCAGCTGTGCAGTGCCGATTCCCGTGCTTGCTTTAATTAGAACACGGAGAACAAAGGTGAGGTCAGTTCCCCTAATTTATGCAATGTTCTATCCATGTCTCTCTCTCGCTGTCGGCCTACGTGACGGCAGCAGCCGCCGCGGTCACGGCGCCCTGTTTACGGATATTTTTCCTCGAACCCCTCGCAGGGCAACCTGGCAGCGTTAGGGGGAAAAAAAAACAAAAAACAAAAAAACAAAAACAAACAAACAAAAAAGCCCTGTTGTGCAACACCTTAGTCAGCACACATTTTTGCCCCAATGCCGAAGCCACGGGACACGACTTTGTTCCAGAGGACAAAAACAAAAACACAAGTGGGATGTCACACTCTTCCCGGAAAAGGTAGAACAGCAGAACTTTACCTTCGGGCGTAAACAGTTTTTTATGCTGGGCCATGACCATCAACAGGTATATATCAAGGTACCGTTCGCTGAAGGTCAAAGGGCACGGATGTCACCCTCACAACCAAAAGGGCGCAAACCAAGAGACAAAGCTTTAAACTTAGACGATGATTTAGGAATATTAGAATATTAAGAAATCCTCAGGGGATTCCCGACATCTGTAACACCTGTAACGTCTAACACCTGTAACATCTGTGACACCTGTAACGTCTAACAACTGTAATACCTGAAATACCTGTAACACCTGTAACATCTGTGACACCTGTAACGTCTAACACCTGTAATACCTGTAACACCTGTAACACCTGTAACGTCTCTAACGTCTGTGACGTCTGTAACATCTGTGACGTCTGTAACATCTGTATCATCTGTGACATCTCTAACGTCTGTAACATCTGTATCATCTGTGACATCTCTAACGTCTGTAACGCCTGTGGCGTCTGTATCGTCTGTAACGTCTGTGGCGTCTGTGGCGTCTGTATCGTCTGTAACGTCTATGGTGTCTGTAAAGTCTGTAACGTCTGTGGCGTCTGTAACGTCTGTGGCGTCTGTGGCGTCTGTAACGTCTGTAACGTCTGTAACGTCTGTAACGTCTGTAACGTCTGTAACGTCTGTAACGTCTGTCTTTTCACGCTGTGTGATTTCTGCAGCATTAACAGACTCGGTGTTTTTGCATCCGAGGACTTGTGACTTGCCCTCAGGGATATTTTTTTCCCTCTTCTTTTTTTTAAACTGCGCTAACGACTTAACTTGGATTTACCCCCCCTCCCTCTCGGAAGGTTAAAAAACAGCTCTGCCTTGTAGAGAGGAGCCGGCAGACGCCACCACGAGGACCCGATCCCTCACTGACTCTTCTCAGGGGGCCGACCTGGGGGCCTGCGGCGGCCCAGACACCGCCGGAGCCGTCGTGCTGGATCCAAGGGGACGATCGTGAAACCTCTTTACGAAACGTACACTGGCACAGTGACGAGCCCCCGGACCCCGAGTGGCTCCCTCCCTCCCGCCCCCCCGCTCCTCCGGTCGCAGCAGCAGGAGCTGTCACTTCCCTTCCTGTTGTTACTCGGACTCTCAGCGGAGCTCCAATTACCGGGGGCCACCACCGCCACCCCCCCCCCCGGGTCACACCCGGTTAGCCGGCCGTTAACCACACGCACACGCTCCTGACTGCAGACGGAGAATTATTGGCCGAGCTCGGCAGACATCGGCGCCTGAGCTCTCCCCGACTGACCTACAATAAATTAAAAATAAATAAATAATACATATTCAGTGAGACACACCCCCCCCTTTTTTTTCTAACCGCCTTTTGTCTTTTCCTTTTGTTTTCCGGTTCGGACGCCTTCCGTCCGACGGGGCCGCCCCGATTTCCGGGGGCCTGTCCCCTCCGATTACGTTTGGGGCAGCTCCTTGGCGAAGTCAGAATGAGTCACAGGTCAGCGAGTTTAGTCCGAGCCCAGCGGCGCGCGGCGGCGGACGCGTCTGCCGGAAACCGCCGTGACAGCCTTGGCCTTTCGCCCCCTAATTGCGGACGAACGCGGCTGCATCGCTGTGGGCTAACGTCCGTGAGTGAGTGTGTGTGTGTGTTTGCCCTCGTTCTCCTCATGTGACCTGCTGCGCTGGTGTCGTAACAGAAACCTCCGTCACATGCCCCAGAAGATTTCCTAATTTTTTCTTCTTTTTTTTTTCTCCCTGGCCCCCAAAAAAACAAAAACAAACAAACAAACAAACAAACAAACAAAAAAAACAGCCCCCCCCCCACACACACACACACTCACACACTCAATCCTCGATCTCACTTATAAAGAACTGTCAAGCGTAGGCAACTAAAAAAGGGACATTTCCCGATAAGCATCGCCCTGGTAGCGATGAAGGAGACCTTTGTGTGCGAGGGTACATGACCTGACGCTGTCTGAACCCGTGAGGGCTAAAAAAAGGGACACATCAAAGTGACGGGGGGGCCTCAATAGCACCTATTATGCAGCGGGGGTCCGGGCCGGCCGCCTGACTGTGGCGGCTACGGGCCACGAAACACTCGCCGCAAACGCGGGGATGAGGACGGACGCGCACGCACGGGGATCACAAGTCGTCTTCTCTGAATTGTCCCTGACGCAGTGTTTTTCTTACGCCACCGGGCGGCGCCAGACGGGACCACGGGTTGGTTTGGGGGGGGTTTTCGTGCTCTGGGGTCACATGGTCTGCAAGGATCCAGTTTGGTTCGCGCCGACCTCCAAATCTTGCACATTAAAAAGGAAGTGTGTGTGGGGGGCATGGGGGCCACGATGCGGCCCGTTCACATCACAGAGGACTATCTCTAAAATCAGAGCCGGGTCTCGTGATCCCCTCCCTCCAAACGAGCAACCTAAATTCACATGATGCAAATTCCATACGTGCTGGGGAGTCAACATCAAAGGGCAGACGCTGTCCCCGTCCCTGCCCCTCGGCTCTGCCCCTCGGCCCCACCCCCGGCCCCCAACCCCCGACCCCCCCACAGCAGAATATACTTTCTTTCCAGAACATTTTTCCCGTTTTCTTAGTCTGAAAGACGTTTTAAATAAAAGATAAATCTCTTGAAAGGTAAAAACTGACTTTGATGATTGATTTCGTTTCTACTTATTTTCTATCTATTTCCTATTTCTAATTATTAGCTCAAAAATATTTTCGCCACGTGACAATTGCCGTTACAGCATCTGCACCGTCACTGATACCATTTATACAGACACAGGTGATAAAAACTACCCTGGGAAAAGCCCGTGCAGCCAGTTGTCACGGCAACGCCTGCCCTCCTCCCATCCTCCCCTGCCCCTGCCCCTGCCCCTGCCCCTGCCCCTGCCCCTGCCCCTGCCCCTGCCCCTGTCCGTGGGTCGGCCGCACCGCGCGGGATTAACCGGGATTAGCATCAAAGTTCGTCTCTACTCCAGGGTTGAGCAGAGAGGTCGGCCGGTGTCAGCGGTGCCATCATCTTTCCGTCGCTCGGTAAACTTCACATAACGACCAAGAACAAACGGCAGAGAGATTTTACGTTTAATATTCGACGCATTATTACTCGTCATCGTGAGAACAGATTGAGTCGAATTTCTCCGCAACTTGTGGCCGAAATCTGCCAAATGCGGCTTCCGACAAACTTTTGCATGGAATATTAAATTCGTGTTGAGTTTTTGGCAGGAGACGCGTAACGGGATGTGGAGATGTGGAGATGTTGAGAAAAAGTTTCATATTCAAAGCGGCTTCAATCCGCTTCCCGCCCTCATCATCATCACCCTCCCGCCTCTTCCTCACCGGATGAGGTAGGGTTGGTGGGGGCGGTGAGGGGCGCTGCCCCTGACGTTACCTGACGTTGTCGTGCTTCTGGATGTAGATCTTGTGAAACATCATGTCCTCCTGCTTGGCGTTTATGTCGGCCTTCATCTCCATGGCAACGTGGCGGGGGAGCACCGAGAGCAGGAGACGCTCCTGCAGGAAAGCGTTTGGGAGGGGGGGGGTTAGTGAGTGAGATCAATGGACAAACACAGGTACATCAAGAGGAGGAGGCTGTGGCCTGAGAGAGGCAGAGCGACTGAGGTTCACCGTGACGACCGCCTGCCTCCGCCGGTGGATCCCCTCCTCCCGACTACAGTTTGGGCCCAACAGCCACAGGTCGTCAGCCGGAGCCGACTGTGACCAGAGCGACTCGGCTGTGGCGATTAAATCAGGCCTGGAGTTCGTAAAGACTCCGCCGTCGGCGCGACGCCGATGGGCCAGGTGTGTCGGTGTGTGTGTGTGTGTGTGGCGGCAAACATTTCGCAGCGAGCTGCTTCACCCTCGTCGTTTACGCCCCCCCCCGCCTCACCTGCTGCTGGTTTTCCCTCTGCGAGTGCAGGCGGGCCTGGATGCATTCCCTGGTCTCCTGGAAGGCCTGCCTCTGGGAGCCCTCGGCGGGGTAGTGGGTGCACACCCCCACGATGTTGGTGCAGGAGAAGATCAGCACGTTGGACACTATCTGCGGGAGAGGGTGAGGTTGTGGGGGTGGGGGGGAGAGGAAGCGTTAGGACGCCGAGGATCCGTGCATCCGCGTCGGCCGGAGGTCGTTCCCACCTCCCCTTTCTCTCCTCTCTCCTTCCTGTTGTTCTCTACCGACTCAAACTACGACTGGTTCTTGACCAACAGTCAAACCCCTTTAATCACCCACTGCTGAGAGATTTTATGCCCTGTTGAGCCCCCCCCACCCTGCCCCCTCACACCCCCCCAGCACCATGCAACTGAACAAAGGGACTAGTTAAGCCGCTGCTGTTTGTATCCAACACTGACATCTTTGTTTGAAGAAATTAATTAAGTCAGAGTCCGTTGTATTTCTCCCCGTTACTGCAAGAAACGCAGCAGGGAGTCGACCCAGTTCCGCAACCCCCCCATGCCCGACCCCGCCCCCCACCCCGGCATTCACCGTCCTCAGCATCTGGAGCCAGATGTGACGCGTACGTGAGCTCACGCTGAAACCGAGACGGGCGTTCCGGGGGGATATGGTTTCGGGAGTTTCACCTTGAGTCCAAAATACGCGAGTTCGCATGTCGTCACATCCGTCATGGATTTAGCGTAAACTTACTGCGCGGCCCCGAGTTAACGCTGCTTCGCCATAGAGAGGAAACCAAACCACGGCCCCGCTGCCCTACCGGGACCCGGAGGGAAGAACTGTCACGGTACGCGGGCGCCGCCTGGGTCTCAAGCCGAGCCATCGCTGGGAGATGTGGCGCTGGAACGCGGGAGACTCATGATTCACGATTTTAGACACAGGCTTCATTGGTTTAAACTGTATCCGGGTGTATTTCAGAGTACGATCGCAGAACCGCTGGAATTAAAATCATAGAAAGTTACAAATTCAAAACATTCAGCTCAGGACGCACTTATTCACAGGAGCTTATGGTCGACTGTTTTACGTGGACTTGGTATCTGTGGACTTTTCATATCTTCAGTCTGCACATTTAAAGGCGAGAGAGAGAAACAATGTTTTCCAGGCCTGCAGTTGTCTTCACTTCCTTCGGACTGTTTGGGTTCTGGAAATAGTATTTTGAAGGTCACGGTCTAGACCTGCCCTATATGAAAAGGGCCCTGGGACAACTTCTGTTGTGATTTGGTGCTGTAGGTCAGTCACGTGACTGAAAGTGAGCGTTTCACGCCTTTTTTTTTTTTTTTGCCTCGACCTCCTCCTCCAGATCTGGACATGGCGTCCGTCAGAACGTCCCTGAAGAGCCGGCGTCTGCCCCAAACGTGGGACTCGGGGGAGCCAGAGCCGGGGCCGGATCCAGAGCCGGGGCCTGGGCCGGCCCATGTGCCACTGGCTTGACCGTCTGCGTGCGTTACTGACGAGGGAAGATAGGGCGGAGGTGCGAGCGCTTATCAGCGGAACCGCTTCGATGTGGAACAAACAGACCACGAGTCCCTCGGCCGAAGTATTTGCACTTATCTGAGATTGTCTGGCTTGTTAAGTGACAGGACACCGGCTGACAAAAGCCGCGGGCTCATCCGAAACAGACACGGTCCACAGCCGAGTTAGCGACGCTGTAGGAGGTGTCGTGTCACACAGGAAAGCTCCTTGTGTCCGTACATGGGGACGGCGGAGGGCGGAGGGCTCGACGGCGGAGGGCAGAGGGTTCGACGCCCGAGGGCGGAGGGCGGAGGGCTCCTTTGGATCCATGAGACCAGGGACCTGACCGGCTCGGAAGGAATTTATTCGTCACCGCGCCCCCTGATTCATATCTCGCCCCGTCTCGTCCGCACCTGCTGCTGCGGCTCCCAGGCCGGTCCAAAGAGCTCGTGGTATGAAAGCGGCACCGGAAGACAGTCCCTTTTCGGCGCCGTCGATCAACAGGCAAATAAATCCGATCAGCAGTTCCATGCATAATAACGTGGCCCCAGTTCCATCGGCAGCCTAAACCTGCCCGAAGCCGACGCGGGTCCAGCACCATGATCCGCTGTTGACACGGGAGGGGATTATGACCTGCTTTAAATATAAAGCTTTTTACCTTTGACAGCCAACTGTGCAAATATCTGTGACCCATTGCAATCTGGGCACAGTGTATTAAAATCGCACACTACTAAAAAAATGACGGCCGAGAACATGGCACCTTAGCTTAGTAATCATTTCAGCTACTGAAGCACCGAGGCCGAAAGACATGCAACCGTCAAAATGCCTGTAAAACTCGAAACGGGTCGACTGACGCGGTTCGGGATGTTTGTAAAATGAAGGCGCACGACGGCTCGCGAGGCGCCGACCAGTGAGCGCCAGGGCCCCGCGGCGAGGGAAAGAAGAACGGGCACGAGGAAAATAGGGAAACGAGGCGCCAGACGGGGGGAAGGAAAAGTATCGCTCCGTTACCGTGACTCCCCCCGAGCAGCTCAGTCGTCACGTTCGGCGGCTGGAAGGAGATTCGTCGTCGTTGGCGTCTCGGTTGAAGGAGCCAAATCTAGCGAATGTAGATCAGAGCAAATGTCCTGGCGCCGCTCAGCGAAAACAAGTTAAATGTCAGAGTCAAACGTCCAATAAATAAAACTGGTCGGAATCTTCACTGTAAATCTCATAATCTCATATTTACAATATAAAGGAACATAATTTAATCTTTTTTTTTGGCACAACAAAACTTTAAACCTCCTAAAAAAGGGTGAAGAAAAAGCCCTGAATTTGTGCAACTCTCTGACATTTAGCGAAGAAAAAGGACGCGTTCGGGGATGAGACGCCTCCTGACGGCTGGGGGGGGCGCCGCCCAAGCCCCCCGCCGCCACAAATAACCCCCCCACCGCCGTCTTATCCCACCAACACCCCCCCACTCGCAAACCTATGGGATTTTTTTTTCTCCGCTCGGCGCAGGGAAGAAAATCCATCATCAAATAACTGCGGAGGCGAAACAGGTGAGGTCGCCGCTCTTTGTTTGTGTTTTTTGTTTTGTTTTCTCAAATTTCATATCCAGAGCGACAACCACACAAAAAGGAAAAAAAAAAAAAGATTAACAACAACAATGCGCACAATTACATTTCCATTAAGTTTGCAAATATAAGCACAGTAACGATAAGAAGGGAGGTTGTCACTGTGTGTTTTTTTAATGGGAGATTAATAATTGCCAGCGGAGGCCCATTAAAAAAGAACAACACACAACGGCACGTTCTTGGTGTCAATATTTATCCAGCAGTTGGAGTTTTGCCTCCTGTGTCTTTCCCACACTTTCGAGGGACGACAGCAAACGGTCGACGTTTCGTGACTTAGGCCGCAGCTCCACCTCCTCGGCCGGCGGCGCGTAGCCTGGCGAGCTGTTCCGACGGACAGCCCCCCCGCGGCGTTCGTACCGCGCGGCCAAGGCGCTGAAGGCGAGATGTATTTCCGCAGCCCGCAGTGACGCGTATGTCCAAACGGACAGTCGGTTGAGACAACGTGCCCCCAGCAGGCGGCCAAAGGGTCAGAGAAGCAAATCCCCGGTTCTGCCCCCCCCCACAATAGCAGGATAAGCTCGGGGCGGGGGAGCCGAGCGGGCCCCAGTGACCCCTCCCTCGTTAGAACTGCTACGGTGCCCTAGAAAAAGGGCGTTTGTCCAAGTCCGGAGCAAAAGTAATCAGTGACTCATTCGACTTTAACAGGAAGTATCGCAATGTTTCGTTTCGTTTTTTTCTTATAACACCAGAAGCGTTTACCTGTTCCCTTCAAAATAAAATAAAATAAAATAAATAAATAAATAAAACATGATGAATTCCCAAAAGATTCAGGAACTTTGAAGTCCTGATCAAAAACATTCACGTTCAGCAATGTTTTAAAAAGGTTCCAAAACAGAAAGAAGCATTAATTCATACATGTGCTTCGGCCTCAAGGCTCTAGAAAATCTACAGGTCAGCTCCGGGTCAAACTTCTAAAGCTTCTCCGACCCTCGTGGCCTCAAAGCGACCGGTCATGATCGCGTGCCGGAACTTTCCCCGCGATCGTCGGCGGTCAGCGGACGGGAAGGTCCGGCCCCTGGACCGCAACGCTAGTCGCAGAGGCGCCCCCCCCCCCCCGGACGCCGCTCGTCGACAGCCGGGTCGGCCTGCGGTTCGCGAGGAGGTTCTTCCGCCGCCACCATCCCCGGAAACATCAGACTAGAACGTCGGGCTGAAGTGAACTGAAAACGCTTTCAACACCAGAGCTCTGGAGCCTTTTTTTGGGGGTGGGGGGGTGGGGGGTTGAAAAGTTCCATCGATCACAAGATCCCGAAATTCAGGGAGGGGACCGGGGGGGGGACCGGGGGGCCGAGGCGATCCATAAACTTTATTTTGAGCAGAGCAGCCGGCGGAAGAGATAAACGGGCCTCTGTTGGCCGTGGTCTGCCCATCGGTGAGCGCCGCCAAACTGTGCCGGGCCCATTTCTTATTCCTACTTTTGATTAGATTATTAAATTGATTATAAGCGTACACCCCCTCGGCGAGCACACTGGGGCGCATTGTGCGCTTTAAGGACAAATGCAGGTCATGTGCTGCGTCGCTGATTACCGCGAGCGGCCCGCCGCCAGCCTCCTGCCGCGGGGTCGATGTACAAGGCGGTGAAAGCCGCTCACGTGAGCCTGCAGCTTGTTTGTCGCTGGATTCTTTTTCTTTTTTTCCTTTTTTTTACCTCGAAAGCCGTCAGCTGCTGCGTTAATGCCTCCGTAGCCGCCGACTAACCTGGAGGTCAAAGCGCCCGGACCGAAGGACCGAAGGACAGCCCCCCCCCGTGCCGTATATATTTTAGACCCCTCCGTCATTTCTGCTCCGCCACTCAGCCCGGTGCTATCACGCCCGGCTGCCCATATTTTAACGGGACCATGTGACCTTGTGCTGAACACGGCCCCTGCAAAGGTGGAGCACAGTGTTGCTTTTGTCAAAAACCTTCACAGATAGATTCTTCTACTCGGCTAAAAAGAAAAGCCGAAACTCAACTTTTAGCCGGAAATTTATCCGAGGAGATTGAGTGCGAACCCCCGGTTTGTCCTTTACGTCGCGTTAACCCCGCCGTTGCACGGTCTGCGGCGGGGACGGGTTGACCCGCTTGACCCCCCGGTCCGCCGCCCTGGAAGCGGCGCCGACAAGGACGCCTTTGAGCGGTGGGGCGCTTCTGCCGGGCCTCCACTTCAGGGACGGGGACGCCGGGGGACGCCCCAAGGCCGTCCCAGCGCCGGAAAGGTCGCCCCGTGAGCCGGGCCTTTGAAGAAGAAAGACGGGCCCCCGGCCGACAAATGGGAGAGAGAGCGCCTTTAATTTTTTTTCATCTCGCGGTTCAAAAGAGAAAGGGACAAGGGGGGGGGGGGCACTGACTAACTGCAGATTTTCTTCCAAATATAGGTCCCGTGTTTCAACCGGGGAGGGGGGGGGCACACTTTGATGCCAACTCCCAGCACTCAAATCTAGTTTCCCTCCATGGCGTTGAAGAACTCTAACAGGAAATAATAGAAACCTATTCTTCAACAGCTGGAGGGGTCTTGGCGACCCGTGGTCCTGCTGCACAACCTCGAAGGTGGAGGGAGGAACGGTGACCCCCAGGAACCCCCTCGGCACAGAGGAGGTGACACCCGGGGTCCTTACCTCCGTGGCCTCATTAAAAACGGTCAAAAGCCGCGAGCATTGGGGGGGCGGGGCGTCCCCAAGCCTGCCCGAGCGGTGAAACACAATGACGGGCGCCGGCGTGTCTCCTGCGACGGCCCGTCCGCCAACACTGCGAATGCGTAGCCGCAACGTTTGGGCTTCGGCCCCTGGGACTGGGGGCCCTCGGCTCCGTCGAGCGTCTTTTGGTGACGCCCCCGACTCTTCCCCCTTAGTGGTCGAACGTGAGTTAAATTCCGTGACAGCCGCGGGACCGAACCCTAAATCTGGGCCAGACAGATTTACTTTCCCCTCAGGGATGAACACGACGGCTTTGATTATCCTCTAACATGTCGTCTTCCCATTTGTCCGACGCCGGATCACGACCACACACCTGAAAAACTAACTCCATCTGAAAACGGCTAAAATCATTCCCCGCGGCATAATCGCCTCCGCCCTGTCCGTCCAATTAAATCCTGTCACCCAATAGCCGCTCTGTGTTTGTTTACACACTCTTCGAATGACTTGCCAGGGAATGAATAAGTCAATTACGGTGGGAATTCCGGACCAGTGAATAAGCTAGAGGTGCGTTCATCCCGTGAATGAGCTGGGAAACAACAGATCCGATTGGCGGGAGAAGGAGGGGATGGCGTGAGTATCTCGACACACTATTCCCATGGAGGCTAATGGATGTTGCAGGCTGCGGGAAGCTCCGATGGATAACATTTCTATGCCCTTCGCTCAGGCTTTTTACGAAAAAGCTCAACGTACTCGCTTCACTTCACTTCAAAGCAAACACATCGACGATTTTCAACCACTGAACTTAAAGTGCGAAAGCTGTTTGACTAAATCCAGTCAGAGTGTGGACCAGTGCCTCCATTTTTTAATCTACACAATTTAATGTCTCAGTGTCTCTGAAGTTAAATCACAGAACAAACTGTAGGATATTTTGAAAAAGGAGTAATGGACTCTTCTCGTTGAACCAAATTTACTCTCCGGCTCCTGACGCCGTCTCCACCATGGAAACGAAACGCCGTTCAGGAACCTCTGCGCGCGCAGGCTGCTTCCCCGGACCAGCTCCAGGCGGGTTCGGGTCCGGAGACTGGGCTGGTCTTCCGCCTTCCAGTTATACTTTCCCTGTTAATACTTCAGAGTGTGTCTGTTCCGACGCTGGCTTTGTACGGACTGAGGCTTTGCAGGCTGCCGTTCCATATCTCGTTGGGAGGCTGTCTCTTTCAGTCCTCCCATGGAGCCAGCAACATTTGTGTCTCCGTGCCAATTGGCTGCCTGTTATCTCGGCCTCCAAAAAGAGAGCCAACCGCCAACTCCCACAACAGTTCACCAACAGTCCCAACCATAATCCTGTCAGTCAATCTGGGGGGAAAACAAAAAGTAAATAAATAAAACTGCATCGAAGAAAAATCGTAGAAACGATGCGGACGAGGGAGGCCGCGGCCCGATCCGAGGGCTGAGCGTGGAGAACCGGTCCGGCTAAACTCAGCTCCGGCGGAACCCGAACCCGATCGGAAGACCTTAGTGTGGCGCAAACGCACCGGGGAGGCAGCGCGATGAATCACGGCCACCTCCAGAGCAGCTGTAACAGCTGTAAAAAGCAAAGAATGATTCCTGCTTGGGGGGTTGGGGGGGGGCTAACGGCGGATGTGTGCAGGAGCAACGGAGGACTATGTGCGTGAGAGTAAAAAAGAACAAAAAAAAAATTCCTGGGAGGAAAAGACCCCGTGACCCGGCGGACCCCTGCCGACCCCGCCGACCCCGCCGACCCCGCCGACCCCGCCGACCCCGCCGACCCCGCCGACCCCGCCGACCCCGCCGACCCCGCCGACCCCGACCGACCCCGGCCGACCCCCGTGACCCCGGCGGACCCCTGCCGACCCCCGCCGACCCCCGCCGACCCCGGCCGACCCCGCCGACCCCGACCGACCCCGGCCGACCCCCGTGACCCCGGCGGACCCCTGCCGACCCCCGCCGACCCCCACCGACCCCGCCGACCCCGCCGACCCCGCCGACCCCGCCGACCCCGCCGACCCCGCCGACCCCGCCGACCCCGCCGACCCCGCCGACCCCGCCGACCCCGCCGACCCCGCCGACCCCGCCGACCCCGCCGACCCCGCCGACCCCGCCGACCCCGCCGACCCCGCCGACCCCGCCGACCCCGCCGACCCCGCCGACCCCGCCGACCCCGCCGACCCCGCCGACCCCGCCGACCCCGCCGACCCCGCCGACCCCGCCGACCCCGCCGACCCCGCCGACCCCGCCGACCCCGCCGACCCCGCCGACCCCGCCGACCCCGCCGACCCCGCCGACCCCGCCGACCCCGCCGACCCCGCCGACCCCGCCGACCCCGCCGACCCCGCCGACCCCGCCGACCCCGCCGACCCCGCCGACCCCGCCGACCCCGCCGACCCCGCCGACCCCGCCGACCCCGCCGACCCCGCCGACCCCGCCGACCCCGCCGACCCCGCCGACCCCGCCGACCCCGCCGACCCCGCCGACCCCGCCGACCCCGCCGACCCCGCCGACCCCGCCGACCCCGCCGACCCCGCCGACCCCGCCGACCCCGCCGACCCCGCCGACCCCGCCGACCCCGCCGACCCCGCCGACCCCGCCGACCCCGCCGACCCCGCCGACCCCGCCGACCCCGCCGACCCCGCCGACCCCGCCGACCCCGCCGACCCCGCCGACCCCGCCGACCCCGCCGACCCCGCCGACCCCGCCGACCCCGCCGACCCCGCCGACCCCGCCGACCCCGCCGACCCCGCCGACCCCGCCGACCCCGCCGACCCCGCCGACCCCGCCGACCCCGCCGACCCCGCCGACCCCGCCGACCCCGCCGACCCCGCCGACCCCGCCGACCCCGCCGACCCCGCCGACCCCGCCGACCCCGCCGACCCCGCCGACCCCGCCGACCCCGCCGACCCCGCCGACCCCGCCGACCCCGCCGACCCCGCCGACCCCGCCGACCCCGCCGACCCCGCCGACCCCGCCGACCCCGCCGACCCCGCCGACCCCGCCGACCCCGCCGACCCCGCCGACCCCGCCGACCCCGCCGACCCCGCCGACCCCGCCGACCCCGCCGGCCCGGCCGACCCAGTGACCCCGGCGGACCCCTGCCGACCCCCGCCGACCCCCGCCGACCCCGGCCGACCCCGGCTTCCTGTCTCACGCGCTGAATTTTGCTATCGATGTGTTGCTTTAAAGAAATATTTAATGCTCATGCATGTGTTTACTAATGAGGGATTAGTTCTCCCAGCAGGATCCTCATCGCTGCCCGAGTTCTTTGACCTCGCCCTTGAAGGAGCGGAGCCTTCTTTCCCGCAGAGTCTGACCGGAAAACCGCTGGCTGCAACTGTAACATTCGGGATTTCATAAGGAAAGAGGAGCGCTTTGGTGCCAGCGAGGAAAAGGCTCCCGGGTTCGCTCGGGAAGAAAAACAAAGACGAGGGGAGACTTTTGACGGGAAAGAGAGAAAAAAGAAAAAGTGGTAATGATTGTTTAAAAAAAAAAAAAAAAAAAAAAAAAGCAAAAAAACGAAGCTCGGCGGAAACTCGGCGGAAACTCGACGGAAACTCGGCGGACGGCGTGAGAAAAAGAAGCAAGAAGGCAATGTTATCGCGAGACTCCGATGAAATTCATCCGGCTTCTAGTTGTTGCTAGTTTAGCACTATCCTCCACGGTCAGTTCTACCCATTAAAGTCTCGGCCTCCCGTCTCCGAGCGGCCGGAGACCGTGAGGACCCGGCAAGAGTCGCGTCGCGTCAGGGATCCGAGACAGTTAGAGCGAAGAAGAGCGGGCAGGAGGAGGATGAGGAGGAGACCCCGCCGTCCACCGGGTCGGCCGCCGGGTTCTGAGTGGGCGATCCCACCGGAACGGACCGGGGGCCCTCCGAGGCGACAGTTTGCACCGTGACGCCTTTCACCGCCGCCACACCCCTTCGGATTGTTGTTCACCAGTGTTCACTGTCGTCAACACTCGCAACGACATTTCCCTGCACGTTTACGACAACACATCCGCGCGATATCCGGTGTCTTTGGCACTGAGGAGCCACTTCTTACAGTGGCCTGGTGGTGCCAGTAAAATATTCATTTCCTCGTTTTTTTATATGAATAATAGCTTAGTAAGTTCAACAGTAAAATGACTTTACTGCATATCACCACAAATATATTTCAACGCCATCTGCACTGCCAGACGAGTTGTTTATTTTTTAAATTGCCAACATCATGACTTAAACTTAGTAGTAGTTTTATTTATTTACTCGAGATAACTTATTGTCCATTTATCAAGTTCTCCATATCTGTACTTTGGTACAAAAACATTTTTCTACCCCATTTCACACATTCCCGTGATCTAAACAGCCAAATGTTAAAACCTGCATCTTATATGGTCAAAAACTGACTCATAAAACCGACTTCCCTCCTTTTTCATCGCGTTGCTAGTGGCACTTGTGCCTCGTGCTGGAAAGAAGTTTGTGCATCTGGAAACAAGAAAGTATAAGTCAGGTCTTTGTGCTAAAAATTAGCAAATCCTTTTAAGCCGCTGGTTTGCAATGGAAACTACTTGAGCTATTTTTAAAAAACTCGATTCCGGACAAAAATTACTGGATAAAAAAGAACTGCAATAATAAAAATTATTCAGTAAAATCAAACTGTCTTTGGTGAAGGAAAAAAGAGCAATTGTCTGAGCTATTTGGAGCTTTGGGGTCTGTTGTTTTTTCCTTTTTCCCTCTGTTGGAGTCTTTGATCCAGCACCTGAAAAAGCCTTTTTTCCCCTGCGTGCGCACGTCTGTCCTTTATAGTTGATTATCCATTTGATATGAAATTCCAGATACTCTTCAGAAGTAACAGCAGCAGTCACAGTAGAGATACAGCTCACCAACTGATTCATCTATCAGTTTTCATTGTTAATAATTTAGGTTTTATAGCAAACAGGTCTTGTTGCTCTATTTCATTTTCATATTATAAATAAATTATTTCCAAAATATCCTTCTCTGGTGTATAAAACCCAGGCTCCATTGAATCTACTGCGCGTTACTGCGCATTAAATCCCTTTATCAGTGTTAAGTGTTGAAAAGCCTCGAAAAATGTTGAAAATGTCGACATATTAAGATCAAATGTGTTTTTTTTAAACGATGCTCAGTCCATAATGATAGGCTCTGTGTTGATCGTTTAGCAAATATAGATAAAAACAAATAAAAGGGCACTGTCACCTCGGAGTATTGACACGTTTACTTTTTCAGTAGCGAGGACGTATAAGGGATTATGGTTAGGGACTAGGAAAGGTGGCGAGTGGAGGGCAGATCTCCCCCGAGGCCGTCGTCAAGCAACGTGCACCAGGCTACGGAGGAAAGAAAACAAACCGATCACATTTCATAGTGAATCATCCGGATCCGCACCGAAACTTAACGGCTTCCGCCTGGACCCAAGCGCCGTCCCTCCGCCGAGTTCGGCGCAAAGCGGCTCTGTGGTTTCATCGTAATCCTGCTGACCAGCAAGTAAACAAACAAATAAACAAACAAAGTGTAACGGCCAAACACTCCAACCTTAAATCACTTCCAGCGTCAAAGCTGCTCTCAACCTGAAACCCGCATCGCACCCGTGGGCCTGAGGATCTGACCTCCGTCGCCAAGTCGGGCCACCGGCTGCACGTTGCCCCCCCCGGGCCCCCGTTCGAACCTGCCTGAGGTCTAGTTTACTTTTTGTACCTTCCTTGCTGGTAAAACCAACATTAAGAATCAAACGTTTTCGCTAATACGTGGAGGATGTGCGAACCTCGCGAGGCCACTGGGGCTGAGCCAGATGGTAAACATTTGCTAGCTGCACGTTAGACCATGATGTCTCCTTTTCTACTTCTGCATGTGTTAAATCCATCTTAATAAATAACATCAAGAGGCGACGTAACAGTGTGAAAGCTTTACACACACATATATAGATATATATAGATATACATCTATATATATCTATATATATATCTATATCTATATCTGTCTGTCTGTCTGTCTGTCTGTCTGTCTGTCTGTCTGTCTGTGTGTGTGTGTGTGTGTGTGTGTGTGTCTGTGTGTGTGTGCGCGCTCCTGTCGATCCAGGTCTGGGCGTTTGAAGGGTTGTGGGCGTCAGAGTGAACATTTTGGGTTTTTTCTTTTTTTTGGTCAACACCTCCCACTGGAATAAAAGCATCAGTGGGAACTGTAACCTGCGATGATTCACATGCCCCCCCCCCAAAAAAAAACCCCAACAAATAAATTAAATTTTAAAAATTCGTGCGTGTGGGAATTGAAGCGACAAGAACGTGAGAAACCGAGTTTTTACTTGTTGGTGGATTTTTAAATTGTTACTCAAAGACAAGAGCCTGAGGATTTGGAACCAAGAGGTTAAAACTACCTCAGGTTCTCATTCTGGTCCAGTATTAATTATATATATAAATCATATCCAAATTTTCTTCTTTTTTTTTCAAAACACTGTAAATAAAAAAATTCTCTATATATTATTTCACACATCTCAGTAGACTCGAGATCCACTTTGAATCTGTGCTGCAATATCACCCCCCCCCCCTCGAGATTCACTGAAAATTCCCCGAATATGATTTAGCTGACGAGCGGAGCCGGCCGACGGTTTTAACTAATCCCTGACCTGTAGCTCCCGAGCAGCCCGGGCTGACGCTCCTTCCATATAAGGCCAGGTGAGGAGACGCGGAGCCTTATCACACCCCTGGCGTTGCTCCGCCGCCGCCGCCGCCGCCTCCTCCTCCCAGTCATAACACATGTGGGAAGCGTCACTGGAGACGGATCTGAGGGCCGGAGGACTCGCTTTCCCCTTGACAACCAGCCCGCAGAATAATGATAACCTCAGAGCCGAGCGACGGCCCTCCCCGCCCCGACTTGGACCGTCTGTAATTTCAGAGTTAGTTTTTAGCGCAATCTAACCAGCCCTTTTCTAAATATAAAGAAAGAATAAACAGATGCAGAGGGAGAGAGACACACACACACACTTCTCTCTCTCTCTGGTAAGAAAAATACACTCAAGCAGTTTGTTTCTCCAAAGAGAAGCCAATCCCTGTGTATAAAGTTAGGATGACACAGTTTGGGTCACAGCACTTTGATCAGCAGGCGCTGTGTAAATGTTTTAGATTGAATAACCTGATCCCCCCAATACACGAATGCTATTGGCATATGAATTATACCGAAGGGGGCGGAATGAATCCGTCATTGAACTGATAGCCGATTATTTTTTTTTAAACAATCTGAAGATCGATTCATCCTTCACGCGGCCCAACGTTTTCCATCTGCAGCTCCTCAAACGTGAGGATTTGCCACTTTTCCCTCTTTCCCGTCGGCGTAAACCGGACGCGTCCGGGGGTTTCAGACCCGGCGGACGCACAAAATCATTTGTCCTCGGACGTCACCTCGGGCCCCGATCATCGTTTTTCAGTATTTTTGGGACATTTTGTGTTGGTAAAATGTCAGATGTGAACACAAAAACAAAAAATATGGGACATCCGTGGCCCCAAGTTGGTTCTGCTCCCTGTGGGGGGGTAATTGGTGGTGGGCATTCTGCCCCCGCATCCAGGCCCTGTCGTGCCCTCTCCCTCCGGAGCGAGGGGGCGGGGGGGGGCGTCTCTCTCACAATGGTGCCTCTATAAAACTGCGACGGGGTCTGTGGGAGCCCGAGCGGCGTGTGGTGCCAACCAGGCGAGGGCGGTTCTCGCTCCGCAGGGTTCCGGTCGGAGCGTCGGGGGTTTTTCCGGAGAAGTTAAAAGAAAAAGAAAAGAAAAGGGGTCGTAGATAATACGTAAAAATTCACAGCGCGCGTCCGTAATTAGGCTCCTGTGGTCGGTTCCGTAATCATCGCACTAAAGGGGCATTTCTCACACTTTCTTCACACATTTCTAGCAGAAAAAAAACAAACAAACAAAAAACAAACAACAACAAAAAACCACCCTATTTTCCGGCCCCCATCCACTGGCGACCTGAAGACGCGTTGACAGATTTGCATTCATTTGCTGATGATAATGGAATTACCTCGGGGAATTAGTGTAATGGAACATGACAGGCTGAGTGGACTCATGCACGTGCACGCACACACACACACACACACACACACACACACACACACACACACTTAATGTATTTCGACGCAGGGTCTCCATCAGTACAGGGCTCCTCGCCGACGCCATCCGGGGGGACGGGGGCGGCCGCGATGCCGCGGGGTGGAAACGGCGCGGCATTAGAAGGCTCCGGATACTTTGAGGATGACTCTGTTTCCGCGCGTCCGCACCAGTACACCTCTCCTCTCCTTTAAAATCACAGGGTTGTGCAGAGGAGACGGGAGAGAGTGTGGTTCCCTCCAGCTGGGAAGCCACAAATTTACCCTGTGTTCACAGGATGTTTCGTGCCGGGCAGGGGCAGGAGAGACGCTGGCGGACGGAGGAGACGTGGGTTTGGCCGCCCGGCTGCGCGGTTGGAAAAGTCACTATGGACGGTTTCAACTTTTTTTTTTCCGCTTCTTTCTTCCCACCATGAAAACTATTAGAATCCGCTGCGAGGGACACAAATTGCAGTTGACCACAGCGGCACCAGGAACACGGCTACGGCCGTTTTGGAGTCAAGGGTCAAGCCGACAGCTTGTGCGAATGTTTGAGTACCACTTTTTTGCTGAAAAAAAAAAAAAGAAAGAAAATAAATCTGTATTTTTACTGTTAACAAAGGGTCAAAAAAGGCTGAAACCTGAACCTGCTTTTAGCGACGAAACCCGCGGAAAATTATCGCCGGCGTCGGCAGCTCCACAGAACCTCTTAACGGCTTCCATCGTTCCGGTTTCACCGCGCGGTTCCCGCTCGTTGCCCACGTTTCCAGCAGCACGGGGCATTAGGGCACCAGAGGGCAGAGCTGGCAGAGTCCGCGACCAGTTGGCGGACACGTCGGCGCGTTGAGCGGGGGAGCAAGAGACCAAAACGGAGATAAAAGGCGAGTACAGAGGGGGCTGGCGTTCATCGGGCTGGCTTTAACGTGCGGTGTGTACGGCCGCATGATGTGAGTATTGAGCAAGTTCTCCGATCAGTCAATAGCCTACAGTTGCATCACCAAAGACAGGACAAATAAAGAAATTAAAAAATTTTTAAAAATGGCGAGGAGCCGGTTACGTGGGGCGTTAGGCCAGACGGAGGCCGAGCGACACAGTAAAGCCGTCCGGGAAACAGGGACCGTTTCCCTGGATATCATGGCCTGCAATGGTTTTACACATGAGGTCGGAGAGATGTGCGCGCACACACACACACACACACACACACACACGCTGGATTATTGGCTGTATTCATGAGGTTTAAGCGGAGACCCGGCTCCCGTCCCAGCTGCAGCTGCGACCCACGCGGAGATCCGCTGACTCCGTTCATCGGGAGCCTCTGATTCATCGATTATGAAGTAATCCTGCGAGTCGGGAGCGAGGGAAAACATCCCACGTGTGCAGCCAACAGAAGATGGCGGCGGGGCGAGTTAATGAAAATGCATGTGGCACAAGACACACTGTCATGTTGAACAACGCTACATCCTGGGGTCATTTTTTGCTATTTTTAAAATACCGCCGCTCTCTGTCCGCGCTCCCCCCGGCTAAATGTCAAAGGTCAAACACTTCACCCCGGATTCAAGCCTCGGCCCACGAGGTCACTCCGGCCGTGGAAAGAAGAAGAAGAAGAAGAAGAGGAAAAACGCCTGCTACCCCAGGCTGACCTGACTCCTGCACTTACACTGTCCCAGCATGCAGATACAAACATGGCTCTTCTAGGAAAACGGGTATGATCCTCTAGGAAACCACCGTCCTTATCCTGCTCCGGCGGCTATTAAAAACATGGGGGCTAGTTGGTTGCACGGCAACGAGCAGCGGGAAGAATTTGGGAGTGATAAGATAGTTTATACGATGTCACGAATCACAACTGTGCCTTCGAAAGGGCTAAACAATCTGTACAGCAGAAGGTGGCCTCCATTCGTCAGAGACCTTGGATTCGGATAAAGAAAAAAAACATCCGATAGGGGGGAACCTTCAGGAAGAACGACGACGGTCGGATCCCGCTTCCAAGACGGTCGCGACAAGTGGGAGATTTATTTTACCCCGGATATTCGCCTAAGTTTTCATACTGAGTCAGTTCTACGTGGGGCTTTCGACCAGCTGTCGGCGCCGAAGGGGCGTTGAGGCGACCTCCGCGGTCACTTTCCGGTGTGACGTCCAACGCCCCCTGCGTTTCCCAGTGGCCGGTTCTTCGGGTTTTAAATCGGGTTGGTCGCAGGCGCTGCCGGCGCTTGCGTTTCCTGTGCCGAGCATTACCAGGCGCGTGGCCGCCGTACTCACGCCGGCGTGTTCTGCCGATGCACTGAGAGAAAAGCCCCCCCCCCGGTAGTTCTGCTCCCTGGACCCAGGGAATAATCAATTCGCAAAGGGAGAAAACAATGAAGAGCGTCTCTAACACACAGGACTTCACATGCTATTTTGTTTTTTCTATCTTTTTAGAACCGTAACGGTTCCCTGAAAGGTTTTTTTTAAACACTGTATAAACTTTCCTATCATTCACGCATTCTTCCTGTCGCTTGTCGCCGTGCAACCGGACAGCAAAAACATATATATTTTTTTTCTTCTTCTTAATCACTATTAGAGCAGGATGAGGACGGTCGTTTCCTGGACCATTGTGCCCGTCTTTCCTGGAAAGGTCCTCCAGCTAAAGTAGGCACTGCTGCGGCGCCATGGAGATGATTTAAAAATGGCCTCAGTGGATCCAAGGTGTGTGTAAATATATATATATATATATATATATATATATATATATATATATATATATATATATATATATATATATATATATCTCCACACATACACACATACACACAACTTTAACTACTGCTTCTTGGAAAGAGACTATAATTCTCTCCAAACCTCAAAAAAATACCTAAAGAATACTACACAATTACTAAAAGAAACAATGAATAAGTAAAGTCTCCATCCGTTCCGAATCATCCGGTCGCTGCTCTGTATTCCGGACCCTCACCCATACGAGGTCCACCCTCGCGTTCCCGCCTCACAGGGCGTCGTCGGGAGGAAACAACCCGCGTTTCAGAGTCCGCGACACATCGTGGACACGGTTCCGGTTAAAGAAACGAATCGCTTTGTACAGCGGAGGAGCCCGTCATAGGAAAAGTCCCATTAGGCCCCTGACATGCACTCACTATAGCAAACAAACCGAGTCAACACTGAGGGTCATGAGCGCACCGAGCTTGAAAAGGCGCGGCTGTTTTTCCAGTCAGTCAATCAATATCATATTCAGTTTAACGCATTAGCGCGAGCGAGGGATAACGCGCGTCCTGATATTAAGTATATCATAAAGTAGAAGTACATCACGAGTGCATTACCATACTTACACCGCAGCCAGCACTTTCATATTATTAGGTCTGTAAAAGATTTTTGGGGGTTTTTTTCTATTACCAAGCTCTCTAATATTCCCCGGGGCTGCGGTGATGAAAGACGAGTGCAAGAGGCTGCACCGCGCCAAGAGCAATACGGCTCCCAGCCACAGCGCGTCTTATTCATTCCTCAACCATCCACCTGCTCTCCGCTACAGATCCTGCCCGAGCGAGGAACCGGCAGAACGCGCACGAGAGCACGATTCCTCCATAAACAAAGCGGCGGCAGCCGACCGGCGTTCGATGGATACCCGACGAGGCGGCGGGTCCTCGTTCGGCTTTCCGAGACATGAAACTGAACGAAATGCGTGAACTGGGCGGTTTGGTCGACAGCGTTGGTTTGCACAGGGGAAAAAAAAAAAACCATTAAAAAGAAAAAAAAGTTTGGTTTAAACTCGTGTCGTCTCTGTGTGACAAAAAAAGCCTGGTTTAAGCCCAGAGTTAGCTGCGGAGGCTGATTATTCTCGCTTTGTGGCGCAGGCCCCTGGGTCAACCTCATGCTTACAGTCGCGTGGCCTGACACACGGTCAGCTGAGCGAGTACAAAACTCGAATTCAGCTCAATTGCAAACTTTTACTGCTTTAAAAAAAAAATATTTAAAAAAGGGAGCCGCAGCTCATCTTGACTCACACATATGTCGTTACATCGCCTCCAGAGGAAAAGGTTTCTCTCACAAGCCCGAGAGGCCACGGGTTTTTCAGCAAACGACAAATTTTTCAGCATCGCAAACAAAATGAGTTTCTCTTCCTCCGAGGCGGCAGTAGAACCACGTAAGAACCGAAACCATCCACACAAGATTTTTACCAGTGATAAGGGGGAAACATGTTTTTCTGTATGACTTAGCTGAACTCGCCCTCTCGATACTATTGAAAACTAACTTGAATTTCTGCTTCTGCGGCACGATTCACTCGCCGACGCCTCTTCAGAAAAAAAGAGAGAATTGGTTTCCTGTGCTGGAGAGAGGAGAGCACATCAAAAGAGCTGGCGGGGCCCTCGCAAGTCAACCAAGCTCGGAGTCAACAGGCCCGTGTTACGAGTCCTGGGGGGGGTTAAAAGGCCGTGACACATGACCAGGCGGACGGGAGGCTATTTTTAAAAGGCGACGAATGCTCGAGGCCCACAGAACGGCACGGCACAGCACGGCACACATGTGTGCAGCAGAACACAGAGCTCAGAACCACACGGCCGTGTAGGAAAAAGAAAGTCAAAACGCTTGAGCCCGGCTATCGTGGACATTAGAAACGGGCTATTTGCATTACGATCCCGCTATGGCGCTGGGGAGTATGTGGCGAGGGGGGGGGCATTAAAATGGTTAATGAACCATATAATACGATAACAGTCCGTGGTTCACAGACAAAGACGAGTTTTTTTTTCTGGCGTGCACTTGTTTACAGGGGCCCTCCGGACGCCGCCGCTTGGACCCGAGCGCGCCGCCGGGACGGAGGGAGCGAACCCCCGCCGGCCGCCTGCTTATGCGGAGACCAGGCTGGGAAATGTTAACTATCGAGACGGTGACTTCCATCTGGGGGGGGGGCTTCGCACATAGGCTGATCACCCATGTGAAGGTAATAACTGCTCACAGGGTTCCCCCCCGTGGACCCGTGGACAAAACAAACTATCTAATAAAATATCACTTTTAATGAACAACGAAAGCTCAGTTTCTCACATAACTGCTTTTCTTGTTTGTAATCTGATTTTCTAACTTCTTTTGAAAGTTTGGGTTTTACGAACGTGCTACACAAGTAAATTAATAGTTAAATGCGCGTGGGCCAGAAGTCTCTACTTCCCGGGTGAAGTATTTATTGCTTCATTTTGTGTGTGTGTACTGTAGCCGGTTCTCAGATGCCCCATTGAGACAAGTACAACGTTTTGTTTTGGGGTTTTTCTGTTTTGGCTTTTTTGGTTACCTCTCATAGTCTAAAAAGACCACAGGGTTCCATCGTAATGCCGGAGCACCACCGTCACCGTCGTCAACGTCTTCCAGCCGTGTTAACCGAGCAAATTGCTGCAGACTTAACAAGGCCGAGACATACAATAACATTCCCATGTCCGACGGTGACTAAAACGAAAAAACCCAGGTTATAAATGTCGCATGCAAAGGAGATTTTCACAACATCCAAATTTCCCCCAGTGACCAGCAAAATCCATTTAAAAGAAAACAGTTAAATTTTCAGGCAGTTCTGTGGTCAGGTCCAATTCTTTTACGTTTTTTTGTAACTTTCCAAAACAGAGAAACCAAGAGGACGCCTGGCGCCCCCCCCCCGGGTTTTCCTGCTGTCATGGCCCGCCGCCGCTGTTAAACTAGGCCGATCACCTCAATGGCAGAAGGGGTCGTGTGCCCTCAGAGGACTTTGATGAGGAGTGTGATCAAAACCAGGGCTTAGCTCTGAAAGAAATTAAATAATTAAATAAATAAATAAAACTTAAAAAATAAACGAATAAATAAATAAATCACAGGACAGGATAAGCGCCGACGGATGGACTCGCCCCCTTCACCTCAACCCTCGCGCTGTTGGATTGCGGCGGCGGCGTAGCCTGCGAGGTTCAAGGTTCAAGGTCTTTATTTGTCAAATTGCGCAACAATAAAAGGCGCGGCCGCCGGCGACGAAAGGCTCCAGGTGCAAAAGATTTTAGAGCTGATATCCAAAGACATAATCGTACGATGACGATGACTAAACACTGGTGAAGCTGTATAACTGTTTGCATCCTAAGAACGCTATATTTCATTTTGCTTATCTATATCTTGTACCAGGTACTAGTCCCCCCCCCCGGAAAAAAAACCCGCACTCCCACTGTTGATGCTGATGGTGCTTAAATATCTCCGGACGCGACCTCTCACCAACCTCTCAGACCGTCCCTCCTCGGGGGCATTGATGGTGCTGCACACAGCAAAAAAAAAGAATAAATAAAAAAATAATAATAATAATAAAAGGACAAAACACGCAAAAAAGAGAAAACGACAGACGAGTTGTGTGAGGAAGGAACAGAGGGAGCGGAGGGAGAGAGTGTTAAACACGAAACAAGGGCTTTCAGATGCTGAAACGCCACAAGGCGGGGGGGGGGCAGAGCCACCAGTTCATTCACGCAGCAAAGTCATGGGACCGGCGAGCATCACGCCATTCGGCTGCTACCTGCCAACGCAGCATGTTGCCAGATGATGACCAGGAAGAGTCGAGCTAGGAATCAACTTTTTTATGAATCGGCAGCATCACGGCGTTGCTGCTGCGCCGGCGGCGTTGCAGAGTTTTTTTCTGAACGCAGCCCACGAGAGGATCAGGATCTGTGGGGTAAAATTAAGGATCATGACCACTCTCCTCCTCCTCCTCAGGCCCCCAGAAATAAGCAGCGGCAAAGCTCTTCGCCTCCTCACATCCCAGGCTCAGGTCAGAATTTCACGTTGAGGGCCTCATGAGCTCTATACACAATATGCAGTTCACCTTACAAATCACAAAAACAGGATCCAATTAAGAACACGTCACTCTCGATGGTAGGATTATAATCCTAGTGGCCTGAGCAGCCCCCCGGTATAAGTTGAAAAGAAACTTACACCTTGTCTTGCTCCAATAGACTTAATACTGTAAATGCCAGACTAACAAGGGCAGAGCAGTCACATCCTGTCGGTCGGGACGAAAGGATAGAAAATACCAGACACACACACACACACACACACACACACACACACACACACACACACACACACACACACACACACACACACACAGCAAAAAAAAAGAATAAATAAAAAAATAATAATAATAATAAAAGGACAAAACACGCAAAAAAGAGAAAACGACAGACGAGTTGTGTGAGGAAGGAACAGAGGGAGCGGAGGGAGAGAGTGTTAAACACGAAACAAGGGCTTTCAGATGCTGAAACGCCACAAGGCGGGGGGGGGGCAGAGCCACCAGTTCATTCACGCAGCAAAGTCATGGGACCGGCGAGCATCACGCCATTCGGCTGCTACCTGCCAACGCAGCATGTTGCCAGATGATGACCAGGAAGAGTCGAGCTAGGAATCAACTTTTTTATGAATCGGCAGCATCACGGCGTTGCTGCTGGGCGGCGTTGCAGAGTTTTTTTCTGAACGCAGCCCACGAGAGGATCAGGATCTGTGGGGTAAAATTAAGGATCATGACCACTCTCCTCCTCCTCCTCAGGCCCCCAGAAATAAGCAGCGGCAAAGCTCTTCGCCTCCTCACATCCCAGGCTCAGGTCAGAATTTCACGTTGAGGGCCTCATGAGCTCTATACACAATATGCAGTTCACCTTACAAATCACAAAAACAGGATCCAATTAAGAACACGTCACTCTCGATGGTAGGATTATAATCCTAGTGGCCTGAGCAGCCCCCCGGTATAAGTTGAAAAGAAACTTACACCTTGTCTTGCTCCAATAGACTTAATACTGTAAATGCCAGACTAACAAGGGCAGAGCAGTCACATCCTGTCGGTCGGGACGAAAGGATAGAAAATACCAGACACACACACACACAGCAAAAGGCAACAAGAAGCCAGGGCCAGAGCGGATAATGAAGCGATAACAAAATGGCAATTCAGTCTAAACATAAGGCTGGAAAAAGGCTGCCTTTGCTCAGACCAATGAAGATTAATAGCGTTATTTACTCATAACATAAAACCAGAGCAGCAATAACAATAATCCCCATAGAACCGCGCTGGTCACCAGGACGCGGTAGCGAACCACTTATATTGGGAAATGTGTATCATAATTGTTTATTCATTCCCTCAGCAAATAATTTCACCGTGAGTCAGAATTCCTTCGTACCACGCAGACTAATTAAAGCTAATGAATGTCAGATGAGCAGAATGAGGCAATCAAGGCCGAAAACAAGCCGAGCGTTGCTCAGCTCGCCGCAATGAAAAAAAATTAAATAAATAAAACAAAAAATCTAAAAAATAAAAACATTAAAAAAAAAAAAAACACCAAAAAAGGAAGAAACAGAGCAACGAGAAAGTGGGAAACTCTCCGGGTTTTTTTAGGTTTCACCATCCAACGGTCGGCTTGTGGTCAAAGGACGGGAACCGCTCGGCGCCGGACACAAGCGGCACACTACGGATTCATCCGATGTCGAGGTAATCACAGGGACGCTGGGCCGGACGGGAACGTCGCAGTAATCACAGTCATGACGACGAACATGAGGCCGGTACTTCTCTCCTTTTTACCTTTGCTTCATTTTTGCAAGTATGAACAGGTTTAAGGCTGAAAACTTGGTGGAAAGGACTAGAAGAGCTCCTATCCAAGTGCCGTCCATTTACCGTTTTTCTACGCCGAAGCGAAATTTTTACCGGTCTCCTGCTTTAGTCTGATGAGTGCGACGTTGTGTTCGTCAGCACCGAGGTTGGTCGACCAGTTAATCGAGAGCAACGACGAAGCAAAAATCCTCTAAAATACAAATACCCCACAAAAAAAAAAAAAGAAGAAAAGAGTGATCCGAAATAGATATGCAGGGTTACATTAGGTACATTAGGTACATTAGGTACATTAGGTGTGTTTGTCACTGCTCACATCAACGGACGGACGTTTGGGAGATGCCTATTTTGACCTATTCTTTTCCACGCGAAAGGCAGAAAAACAACCGACGCAGAAGACGACTGTGACAGGAGCATCCCACAGAGGATATGAGTCAGTCTGACCTAGCGTGCAGAACGATGCACAGGTAGACCAGGACTGGAGGTAAAATATACACATGTGCTCCTGGGGGGGATGAAATGGAACCTGTTACTAAGTTACGGGCGGACCGAGCACAGTTTTGGGGGCTCGGGGGGGGGGGGCACATTCAGGCCCGCCCTGCATCCACGTTTGGTTCAAATATCCTATCTGAAAAATAAAAATAAATAAATAAGCAGCGTCCTCCGTCACAGTCCGCGGCCTCCGTGGTCTCTCATCCTCTAAAATATGAGCAAAGCAGAGCAAAATAGCAGAAGTGGTTTCATATGGATACACGGTCGAATCCGTAAACCTCGCTGTGTGAAAACTGAGCTTCGGGTTCGGATTTAGATCGGTTTTCCTGAGGGGCACCTCCCTCTCCTCGCTGCCGAGAACACGGGCCTCAACTTGCGTGGGAGCAGAGGGGTTAAAAGTCTGTCCACCGGCGGGGTCTTGAGGGGTGCGGGGGATTAAAAGACTGTGTCTCGAGGCGGGTCAGGACCAGGAGGGACGGCTGCGAGGAGACAGGTAAAGGGGGGGGGGGGGCGACATCTGTTTTGGATTTCCACACATTACGAGCAACAGGCAATTCAATTAGACAGGCAGAAAACCCTGTTAGGGCTGGAATCCTGCCAGCTGGGCCTGGTCCCTCTGCGTGGATCTGGACCCGGGGGGGGGGGCGTATAAAACCCTTTCACTGCTCCAAATGAAATGTGGGAAGTCTGATAAATTGCCTTAAGGGGCATCCCCTGAGACAGTGGTGGCTGGGGACAAGCCTGAGAAGGAAAAAAAAAATTCAGGAGGTGTGGGTTGAAACGTGACGCGAGCCTGTCAGACCTCAGTGGCCCCGTCTCTACCTGGGGGGGGGGGGGCTCCTACAACTTAGCGTCGCACCCGATAGCTGGAAAAAAATGGCTACAAAAAAAAAAAAAAAAAAATCAAGGCCACACAATCAATAATATCACCCCCCCCACAAAAACACCTCTTTTTTTTGCAGGTCAAAGGTCAATCAGATGTCTCGTCTAAACAGGGGTAAATTTGTGTAGAGAGGCCGAGCATTTTACATTTGTCTAATTCAAGTATAATTTTTTTTCCCAGCATTAAATTAATTACTATCTTTCAGGAGGAAGTTGGAAGCTGCTTCACACTGAAATAAAGGCCTGGTGCTGTGTAAAAGTTTACAAAAGTTTCAGGTTTCCATCAAAACTGAGCTCAGTTTTTAACCTTGTCATCTTTAGGCCTTTCGACCTTTCAGCTCCACCAGAGACATTTATCACTGGCTACAGGGAAAAGGTCAACGACAAAAAAAAAAAAAAAAGAAAGAAAAGCAACAGGAGTACACGAGTTCTGTCCTGCATCGCTTCCTGTCAACATCCGTCTCCGGGGCCTCATAAAAACCGTCCGTGCTCCAGGTGTAATTACCGGCTCCCATTTCAGTTTCACCTGTAATGAACCGCGGATGAGTTTAGCAGAGGCACCGCCGGATATCGACAGACGCTCACGTTCCGTGCCGTTATCTGGTGCCGGCAGAGTTTGAACAGCGTCGCCTCCGCTCCAACAAACAAACCGCGCCGCAGCGATTCAAACACCGCACTTATCTTTGTGTGAACACAGCCCGCGGGTCAATCTTTACCCGATGTCGCCTGTTTAAGGAACCGAACGCGCGACGCGACCGGACCGAAGGGGACGCGAGGGGGCAACTTGACCGGCGAGCGGCGGGAATGACGAGGGACCGGAGGGTTGAACAAAAGGAGCGAATTACCGACCTGCTTCATACACTGTGAGAGCTTCCCCCACAATGTCAAAAAAATAATCAAGTCAAAATAATAAAAGAATCTGGACCCTCACTCCAAGGTTAGGATAAAATTTATAGCAAATTCTAACAACAGTTTTCCCTCTGACAGCTCAGAGGTGCATGAACGTTGAACACAAAAGTGAAAACATCTTATCTTCATGCAAACGCGATTTCTGATACAACTGGTCGGCGCCAATGAAAAACAGAGCATCTGGGAAGGGGGGGGTCACAAGGTCGAAAGAAAAAAAATAACGCATTTCTAAAAAAACAAACAAATAAAAAGACTTTTGGAGAACTCCACGTATTCCTGGGAGCATGCACGAATTTAAAAAAGAAATTTTAAAAATGGCTTTATCTTGGGATCTCACAGAAACAGCAGTGGTCTAGGTCGGCGGAGAGCCGGGGTCCTATGTAAACAGGAGGGAACAGATATGCTAAAAACAACAGCGTGGCGAGGAAAGAACAACAAACACGGCAGCTCGTTCCCACACGCTCACATCAACACATCAAATGACAACGCGGCTCTCGCAGAAAACACAAATAGATGCGGGGGTCACATGCCATTCACGCAAAAAAACTAAACCGTCGTCCTGCTTTTTGCTTACACAACCAAACACTGGACTCCGAAAAGAAACAGAGGGATGAAAAAGAAAAGCGCGACCCCACATCCTCTCTGCCGTCGGCCACATTCTCTGCCCGTTTTCACTGCCGATGCGACCCGTGATGGCCGAGGCGACCGAAGACGTGACCGAGACTGTGCCCCAATCGGAGGCCGTTTGTGCACTTTACTCGTGTGTTGTCCTTTTTTCTTTTTCTTTAAATGGTGTGGAACTTAATATTCTCTTTCTAAAGCTGAATAGGCTACTGAGGGCCCAGATAAAATGAGGGGCATTTCCTTTTTTTCCTGACTTCTGGGGCAGACTGATAAGCAGTGAGTGGTCAATCCTAGTTTAGGTTTCCAAAGCAGGCTTACATGCATTTTTTTTTTTACTTTTTTTATTTTTACACAATGTGGCCAAATGTATAGAGACGTCAACATTTTACCCATATGTGGTGACTGAGCATCTCCTTTCAAAACCATTGGTATTTTCTGCAGCTATAACTGCCTCCTCCAGTCTTCTGGTTTAGGGCTTTCCACCAGACTTTTGGACTCTGGCTGCAGGGACTTGTTCCCCATTCAGGAGCAGCCCCCCCGCCCTCACATCTAATGGATGCTGCTCTATTGTATTTCAGTTTGCGATCCATATTCCGTCTCCAGAGCGTTCGGACCTTCTTGCGAATGTATATTAACGCCCACATTTATCAACAATTGACTTGTTTCTGTGTGCACCCGGCAAAAATAGCGTTCTGTGTTTGTTTATGTCGCATCTCCTCCACAGGACTTTGAAGTAGCACTGCCGAGGAATGCTACAGTTCGCCGTCCGCTAATGTAAACTATTTAGGTAATAAAGATACAAAATGAAGACAAGCTGATTCACTGTTTACAACAATTAAAAGACCCAAGTACAGTCCGAAGTCTCCGTTACCACACCGATCTTATAGAGGCTGGAAACTTGTATCCAACACAAGAAGAAAAGCTGTAAATAAAATTGAGAACGCTGCCCCTGAAAGGAAGACGTCTCTAAGACCCATTGCCTCTGAAAACCTCGCCGACGGTGCAGTGGAGGTGACAACACTGTGGCCGTCGCTGTGACGCAACATCAGCAGACGCGAGGTTTCTGTGAGGTCGACCTGTGCTCCAATACGCCCCCCCCCCCAAAAAAAGAAAAGAAAAATTAGAAATAGGTGTTTGATGGATCCAAACCAAACTCTGAAAACCGTTTCTTTATGGACCCGGCCTTGTGTGTGTATGTGTGTGTGTATGTGTGTGTGTGTGTGTGTGTGTGTGTGTGTGTGTGTGTGTGTGGGGGGGGGGTACTGCGATGTTGAAACAGGAAAGGGCTTTCCCCAGGCTGTTGCCACGTACTCGGAAGCACACTATTGTCTAAAATAATCATTGTATACTGGAGCATTAAGATTTCTCCTAATAAGAAACAAGGGTCCGGAACAAACCCTTAACAGCTACAGTCCCGGGCCGAGGGCGCTACAGAGCACGCCGCCGCAGCATCTCGACGCCGTTTGGACCGCACGGGCCCTTTTCAAACTTTAGGGATGAGGCCCTTTTGCATTACACCGTCTAATTTCTTAGGAAGGCATCACACTGAAGAAGGGAGACTGGGAAAAAAAAAAAAAAAAAAAAAAAGGTTTATGGGCAGCACAGGGCCTGGTAAACAAAACAAAACAAAACAAACCAAACAAAATATACATCTATTGAACGGCCAAGACAATGAGGTGGGAGTCAGGAGCTGCAGAGTTAGAAGTTACACAACACACACAGTTTGGGGGTTGATAATACTGAGGTGGTGTACGCTGCAGTTAAGTGTACCTTTAAATACGGGGTAGAAAATTAAACCCATTTGTGCAGGAACCTTTATTACAGATCGAGCCCACCAGCCCTGGGTAAATGTTTTGAAATGCAATGTTGTAAAAATACCACCAGGGGCATTTGGGTTTTATGAGGAACATGTAGGCTCAGCGGTCCATTACAACAATATTCCCTTGAAACCATCAACTGTAAAAAAGTTATTAAAAGTCCAGATAAGGTAAAACAAATAACGTGAAATCGGTCCTTCCAAAGCGAAGGCAAAGCACTGTTTTTTTTCTGTGGTAAAACAGTTTCAATTTCAGGCTTTTAACCAGCTGTTTTATCTTCACTCTACAATAAAATAATCAGTCCTATATATATGATACTTATCTGTGGTTGTGAATGGGCTTCAAGGCCAATTTTAAGAGGTTGAGAGCAGGATTTATATTAGCTCCATATAAGGGCTTTTGCTCAAAGATGTAACAAATATAACCGGTCAGAAATAAAAACAAGAAAACTCTTGTTGAATAAACATCCTCTGTACGTGTTCTCATAAAAAGAGGGTCCTCACATGGAAGCGTCTGTTACATGAAGACCTCGACAAACAATGAACAAACTTTCCATCCCATGGGAAAACCACTGGCTTATCCACGGAAACCAGGCCGGTTCTCCAACAATTATGGCTCATCTCTGATGAAGGAAAGCGCTGAAATACACACCGATGCACCGAGACGCACAATGAGATGTTGCAGCAGGAGTCGAAGGAACAGAATCGATTAGTGACATGCAACGGAGAAGATGCACAACATACTTGGTCCGTTCTTTCTAATCTGTCACCGGCAAATGCCTCAGTGCAACATAAGGAAGCCACAGGCTCCGTGATAAACTTCACCTTCAATCTGTTTTTTTTTTTTTTTGGGGGGGTTGGCTGTCCTCACAATATTACGATTTACTGTAGAAGGAAGTCACTTTACGCACCGATGGCAAAGTCAAACAAATGGGATTAATACTTTTAATACTTGGCAAGACAGAGGAAACAGGAAACTCAAGCTGCAAAGTTTCACTGTTCCGCGTGCACGGGCGCAAAGGTGCGTTAAACCTGCAGCTGCCTGGGCCCCCATTACCCCCCGGGGGGGGGGGGCATCAAGCCAGCTGCAGGTTTCTGTGGTGACCAGCAGCAGCTACATGTCCTAGGAAAATTAAAAAAAAAAAAAAAAAAGTGTTTGGCTACCAATCACTAGCTCAATTAGTCAGTTAAGATATTCAATGTTTGTTGAAGAGAGGCTGCAGACATGGCCCCAGCAAATCACTGGGCAGAAGGAAAACAACAACTCGTTTGTTTTCCTTTTGTGTTTAAGTGCCCTTTAATGCCCCCTTTAGGCATGAAGGAGTCGCTTAGACCTCCCCAGGTACCATTTTCTTTTAACCTCACCATCCACAAAATGCCCCTCTGCTCTTACCAGTTTCCTCCTTACTTTGACAAATGCCCCCCCCCCCAAATCAGCCAGACTACGCTTGACTCCTGCACCTAAGGAAACTTGGTTAAAAAACAATAACTAATGGGGGGGGGTGACACTTATCTGTGTGCTTTCGATGGTTCCGACCGCATCTGGAGGGGCCAAAATCTCTAAGGTGTTGTGAAGAGCGAGTGTCACAGCCTCCTAGTGGCCGCCTCACGCTGCCCCCCCCATCACCCCCCCCTTTAGAACTCTGGAACTTTATGCAACTTTCTGCAGTTCTGCCTTGATGGTTAATACACTTTTGGACAGTATCTCCTGGAGAGCTTTATTTGTTTTGCACTCTCGAACACACAAAAATTCCACTAAGCAGCTTTGTGATTAATTACCCTGCATGAGGTGGTGGAGCTGGTGGAAGGGGGGGAGAGGGGGTCGCCCCTTTTTCATTTCCTCTCTTGCCCCCTAGAGAATCGGTGTGTGCGCCACCGCTGTGGGGAGCTTTCTGACACCGAGTGGAAAACAAGTTCAGCAGAAGGAAGCTTTGGAAAAGGGGGAAATGCCCGCGTTCCGCTGCGCGTCGTTGCGCACGGCGAAGGCTCGGAGCGCCCGCTCTCCGCGCACATTCTGGGAAAACTTCGAAACCAACAAAGCGCGTCGTCCCACCTACCTGTTTCCAGAGGAAGCTGTCCACGCCGTTTGACGTCCAAGAAACGGCCACGTGGATGGCGGAAAGAATAACTCCAGTGATGACCGCGGCGCGCATCCTGACGGGCAGCAGCGTGTAGACGACATGGATGAAGAAGACGGTCCACCAGATCCCCTCGGAGGCGCTCCGGGGCTCCACCAGCAGCACTCCGATCACCTGGACCACCAGCACCACCAGGATGACCACGTAGCACACGATCCACATGTGGTCCTGGTGGAAGCCGTTCCTGTTGCACACCACCATGAGAACGAGCGTGAGGAAGATGGCCACGGAAAACACCACCACGTAGGTGACGTTCGGCCGCGCCGCGCCGCCGGAGCAGTGGAAGCCCAGCATGACCGTGAAGACCAGCACCAGCACCGCCATGAGCATGGTCAGGCTGCTCTGGTTGAGGCGGAAGAAGTAGCGCTGGTAGAGCCGCTCCAGCTTCTCCGACTGGAACTTCTTGGATTTGAACACATGCATGACGCTGGCGCAGCACGCCACCAGAGAGAAGTTTACATCTGGCATGACCTCGTCCTCGTCGGTCCTCGGCTTGGCCCTCCGCTCCTCCAGACCCAGCTCCACGGACTTGGGTCTCACCTCGTCGCCTGGGCGCTTGGGGGACGCGCGCTCTCGGTTCTCCTCGCCATGGTCCTGCCAAGCCGACCTGGACCTGAAGCTGACCCTGCTGACGGCCGCGGAAGCTCGCCCGGGCTGCCGGTGGCCCGGCTCATCCTCTTCCGTCCACCGACTGTTGGTCCGGGAGAGCTTCTTGCGCGGGGACCTGGACGCGTATGGGCAGCCGTTGGCCACGGACTCAGACTCTCCCCAAGCTGATCTGTGCTCGGTCCCTCCCCTCAGCCCCGGCGCACCGACTCCGGGCGGGCTGACGCTGTTTGATCTGGACATTGTGCGGAGAACGGGAGGCGGCAACTGAGTGTGGTCGAGCAAATAAACTGCAGGGGGGGGAGAGAGAGAGAGAAAGAGAGAGGGAGAGGGAGAGAGAGAGGAAAGAGAGAGGGAGAGGGAGAGAGAGAGGGAAAGAGAGAGGGAGAGGGAGAGAGAGAGGAAAGAGAGAGGAAAGAGAAAGAGAGAGGGAGAAAGAGAAAGAGAGGGAGAAACAGAAAGAGAGAGAGAAACAGAAAGAGAGAGAGAGAGAGAAAAGTTTTGTTCCACTGAAAATAAAACGACAGGAAACTATCTAGTCCCAAAGATGCGGCGCATCGAATGTCTATTATAAGTTGACTCTCCCATAGTTTGGTCGCTGTTGAAACAATCCGAGCGCTTTGAATCTAAACAGTCAACTGAATATAAACTGTCACCGGTCGACTCTCCCAGTTTTAGAGGCAAATATTCGATCATCCGAAGCAATGAGCAGAAGTGATGTAAAAAAAAAAGGCTGAGGGAATAAAAAAAGAGAAAAAAAAACAATTTAACATGCGCAAAAGTCACGGGGGAGCCGGTTTCACCGCGAGAGGAGGGAACATTAGATCCAGGTGGACCTGGCTCCACATCATCGGGCCCAATTAACTACCGTCCATGGAGAGCTGGCACCGCGGCGCACGGCGTAGGACGAGAAAAACCCATTACACCGGATCGGATCCTCCCCCGGGGATCATAGCGCCGCACCGGCAATTACCGCCGCGGGTCCCGTTAGATCTGCGGACACGCTCCCCGCGTCGGCGCGGACGGAGAAAGGCGGAGAGGGGCTAGAAAGGCGAGTCCCATGTCGGCGGCGCTCTCGGGTCTGGATTCACCTGTGCTGGCGGAACACTCGCGGCAGCCCCCTCCCCCCGGACGGCGTCGAGGAGCCTCACGTTTGGCCGAAAAGAAGCATCATCATCAGCTTCATCATCATCATCATCATCATCATCATCGTCATCATCACGATCCTCACACACTTGCGCCGATCGGAGCGGAGGGAAAGAGGGAGGTAAAAAAAAAAAAAAAAACAACCCAAAAAAAACCAACAACTCAGCGGCCGCTCCTCCTCCTCCTCCTCCTCCTCCTCCTCAGGCAGCCGCAACAAAAACCTCCCCGGTGCATGGTGCCGCCTGCTCAGTCACAACGCGCTCCATCTGGGGCTCTCTCTCTCTCTCTTTTTTTTTTCCTTTTTCGTCGTCTGCCTCTGCGGCGTCCAACAGCTGTCCATCACCGCCCGACCCCCCCGCAGAGAGCGGCTCCCGATCCGGTCTGTCGCCCGGGCTCAGCGGCGCGCACGGCGGGCCCGCGGCGGCGCGGCGTCAGCATTTGGCGGAGTGTCGACCCGGTGCCAGAGTGCGCTCCCCGACGCGGCCCTCGGACGCTCCCCGCTCGGCGCCCGTTCCGAGCGTGGCATCGTAACGCGTTTCGCCGCTGGTTGCAGCTTTAATGGCCATTCAACCAAGTGTGCTTCCTGCGGTACCGCCTCTCCGCCGCGCTGCCATTGGAAAGGAGGGGAGGGTGAGTCACGCTTTGGCGCGCTCCCATTGGTCGACGGGCTGCGTCAATCCGCGTCGGGAGGGCTGCGCGACCCCCCCGGGCGCTTTCGATGAATGGGCGGGTCCGGGCTCACAGCTGGATGGGCCCCCCCCCACGCGCACACGCACGCGCGCACGCGGGCGCACGCGCTGGGGGGTCGACTCTCATCGTCATTGGTTCCTATTCTCCAACCCGGGGTCCCAGGACCCGGGGCCCGGTAACGTAATGAGGATAATTCCCACACGTTCTCATAATAATTCGACGTTATGACATTTAAACTGCTCAATTTTTAAATTTTTGATCTCTTTAACTCAGGTTTAATTGCCAGACGCTTAGTTTTTCTTTGGTTTTGTAACTCTTGTTTTGGAGAAACAATCTATTTTAAAAAACAAACAAACAAAAAATCAATAATCAATTAATCGCTAAAAAGTTTCAAACATGGTTCAAGCCTTCTCATATGTCAGTATTTGATGTTTTTCTCTGTTTTATAACTATGCAGATTAAAGGCAGTTAGCTTTTAGACTGAAAAATGAGGACGTCACGCTGGGCTCTGGCAACTTGGAAGGGGAAATTCTTCGCTTTTCCGCTGATATTTCATACACTAAACTATTTATCGGTTACCTGGAAGAGTAATCAACGATGAAAACCACCATCACTCGCGGCCTTTTGCTTCTTCGCCTGCTTTAACCGAGGCTGCAATCACTCCTAATGCGCCCGGTCAGGCGTAACTAAGATTCCTTCCTTATAGCAGAAGGGGAGGAAAAGGGGAAATACGCTATGTGGTAAATCCAGCGTTTCCCTTCTTCCACCATCATCTCCCCCTGGCATTTACATACAGGGAGGGGGGGGGT
Organism: Istiophorus platypterus; assembly: GCA_016859345.1. NCBI lineage: Eukaryota > Metazoa > Chordata > Actinopteri > Istiophoriformes > Istiophoridae > Istiophorus > Istiophorus platypterus. Next base: position 5,960,209 of record CM029122.1, on the reverse strand, counting down.
AGCGTTTGTGTCATTTAAGTTCACATTGTTCACTAATGAATGTAAATTGGAGGCATGTGACGGGGAGCCTCGTGTGTTCGCTGGTACCAGGCTCACCTCCAGCTGAATTCCCTTTGCCCCTTTTGGAATTCATCAAGGGTGAAACGCTGTTAACGGAGAGAACAGGAGCTCCCATTCAGCACTGTCTTCATCAAATAAAAAGGGAGCTCAGATATAAATCAGATACAAATTTATCTTGATTCAAGTTGTGTAACTTATTTTCTCTGCTTGTCTTATGACTGCTTGTTTGCTTGCTCCCTTTTGCTCTGTCTCTTCGCTCTCTCATAACACACCTAACACAATTTATTGTTGAATAACACAAGGCAATAGAGATCTCACCATATTAGACTCAAACGGATTAATGTGAAGAACCAGGTTAATGCCAGAGACTGTTTTTGAGGTGCCGGTGCTTCACTTGAGCGCCCCAGGCTCCTGCTACTTTGGATTTCTGCTAAAACCTCAGGGCAGAAATAATGTAATTTATGCTTTTTTTTAAATTTTACAGCTGAGTTTACCAGTTACGCTGCATGGACGAAAGTATGTGGACAACATTAGAGTCATACGTAACTGCCCCGATTCGGGCCACGGCAGCGTTGGTGAGGTCAGCCAACGATGACTGAGGTAAGAGGTCAGAGGTCAGGGCTCTGCGCAACACAGTCCGGTTCTTCAACGCTGAACTCAGGGAAAAAACATTTCTTTACGGAACTGTCTCCGTGCATGGGGGTGTATTGTCATGTTGAAGCATGAAAAGGGGCCTTTTCTCCCCAAACTGTCAAAATAAACCTGGAAGAATTTCCTTGTATGCTTTAGCATCAACATATATCTTCACCACACATAAAAGCACAAAACCATAAAAGCTCCAGGACCAATAAATACACAAACACATGAGAGTGGTATCCACATACTTTTGGCCACGTAACTTACTTGATCATCAAGATCTTACACACGGAACCAAAGACCAGGCCTGTAAATAACGATGCATTGTCACAGGAAAAACAACCAGACCTAACAGGATAAAAAAAAAAAAAAAAAAAAGGCAGCTAAAATTAGCCGCCGATTGGCCGATAACCTTCCTCACATGTCTTGCCAGGGGCAGAGTGTCTAAAAGGCAGCAGACGTCGGTGTGGAATCTTAAGTTACCGTGATATGCGATGACATTTGCACAGCGGTTGTTTCACCGCCGTCCACATCCGGGGCAAATTTAGCTTTTTACACAACTCCGAGAAGGTGTTTTCATAAGGGAGACTTGGGAACATGTGGAGCTAAAATCAAAATAAATCTAATTTACACAGCCTCTCCGTCTAATGTGGAATATACATACTTGTGTGTGTGTGTTTCCTGCTTTTGTCTGATGTTTCACAGTAATTGAATCTAAGTGAAAGTTAATTTGGGAGGCTCAACATTATGACCCCTGCTGATTTGACACAGAACACTACTGCCATCGTCTGAATGTTACGTGAACTCATTCAGTGGCAGTTTATCGCCTTTAGACTGGATGCACATGTGTTAAGGCACACAAACACACACACACACACACACACACACACACACACACACACACACACACACACACACACACACACACACACACACTTAATCTCTTTGCAACCTTCTTCTTTCCATTTCCACACAGAATTTACTACGGGCTATGTAAACTATAGATAAAGTTTAAAGGGTTATCTCACCCAAATTCCTATGCAGCCACAATGATGCTATGAAAATGAATTAAACTTTGTCTGTTGTTGTGATCAGAGGAATCAGGGATAGCGCTGGAAAAAAAAAAAAACCACCAGGAATGTGTCTAATAAATGAAATCAGGGCAGTTTTCAGTTGAGCTAATTTTTCCTGATGAATATATATTCCAGATTAAAAACCGGAGCCAAACCAAAAATTGAATTTAACCACAGTATATGGCATCAGTGGCTGGATACCAGTAGGAGTGAGTGGTAAAATATGCTTTTATTTCTAGTCACCCGGATGAACTGCCCCTTTGATACACTGTTATTTCAAATGTAAAAATTTCCTGTGTAAATACCTGTGCCCCCATAAGTTATTTAACCGGATTCATTGTAAAGTAATAAGAATTTTTTGCCATGTAAAACAAGACGGAAATGTTAATGATCATCTTCCTTCATGTATATAAGCGAAGTATTTATGAGTGAGTCTATTTTTAAGTGTAGTAAATCCACATTAAAAAAAGACATAATTAAAAATTATTATTATTATTATTATTATTATCATCATTATTCTGAAACAATAAAATGGGGAGAATAAAAACACAAAGCCAAGTGATTCTTGCTCCCACAACACTTATGATCTTAAATGCATGTGCAAAATAAAAGTTGTTTTTCCCCGCTCGAGTTATTTTAATACAGTGGAGTCCGGGCACACTGAGCGGAGGACTAAAGAAGCTCTTTGATGGATGGAAAACAGCTCGGGGAAAAGGCTACAGCAACAACATTCAGTCCGCTGAATAAACACGCTTTGTTTTCAGTGACGTAATCCCCAAATATCCCTCTTTCCCAGAAAAGCAGCACGGAACAAAACAGACCTCGACCGTAAAGAAATCAAAGGAGACGGGAACATGCGCAAAAAGTCGGCCCCTGTCACTTGGTGAGAGACGAGTCCGTCTGAGACGTTAAAACGGTAAACAGGAAACAGACTAAAGGCGGTTCGCAAGTATGTCATACGTGCCGTAGAACTTTCACACCTAAAACAGGGAATGGTCAAGCAATAAGCCCCTGAGGTCCAGAGAGCATCACTAGAGCTTCCTACTGATCACGGACGCTAGACAACAGACAACACAAATAACTTGAGATCGAACAGCAGTTGATGCAAACTATCTCTCTAGTCCCTTTCAAGCTCAAGTTTTAGCCCGGCATAGCCCGGCATAGCCCAGAATCCATCGAAATCCCCAGAGAAGAACGACAACGCGAACGGATTCTACAGATTCACGACAAGAGGACAAACTCTAGAAGCCGGGGTAGACGGCGTGAGATGATCAAAAGCCCCTGAAGAGCCACTAAACGGAGCTCGTCGTAAGATTGATTTGCCAACGGATGACCGGACGTCGGAGGGCGCATCTGAAACCGCCCCCCGCGGCAGAGGTCAGCAGGAACTTGAGTCGGACGTCTGATGCGTAGGATTGTTGACCTTTACGGGAGACTTCTTTCAGGGGGGGTGGCAACACCACCGCCACCGCGCAGGGGCGTTGGCCCCCCGACGCCTCCTCTTGTGGCACACGTGTGTCCGTGTCTGCTGTTGAAAGAGTCTCTATAGGACTTTTCGTTCATGTGATCCCGAGGAACTGGGGGAAGTTGGCAGCTGAATGTAAGAAGAAAACCTTGTTGCACAGACGCCGGCCCCTCCAGGCGCCATCTATCTGTTTTCATCTTTTTTTTTAGCCAAGATGATCTTGTGAATGTTGAATTTTTATTTATTTTCTTTAAAGACATTTCTGGTCGAAATAGCAGCATGATTGTGTCACATTAATGCACTGCCAACGTTCACTGTGAGAGGAAAAAGTGAGGGGGGGGGCATTTAGGGTACAATTTCTGATGAAATAATCAACAAGCATAAGAGACACCAGAGAGATTAAAGAGAGTTGGAGGGAGTTGCAAAAGGGAAAAGATATTGGAATCGTTCAAGTGAAGGAAAAATAAAATCAAAATTACGATACTCTGGCCTGACTAAGGGAATTACTTAATCTACGGTGGCTTCAGAAAGTAGCCAGACCCCTGCACCCTATCTTTTTTTTGTACGCTTTACTGTGTTGTAGATTTGATTATAAATCAATAAATATGCCCATTTTTTGCCCATCAGTCTACACTAAGTAACCGATGAACTGGAACCTGTCAATTACAAGGATTCAGACCCTTAATTCCTTATGATGCAGACGCCCGTTGGCACCTGGGGCTCATCTCGTTCGGCAGCTCACGTACTGATAATCAACGAATTACAATTAAATTATATGGTCTAGCCACTTCCGACAGTCGGCGGTAGCAGCCAGCTGGGCCCCATTTCTCCTTGCAGCCTTTTGACGAAAGAAAAAAAAAAAAATCACATCTGAGGCATTTTAAATATTCAGAATAAAAAAAGAATTAAAAAAAAATCTTCTACAAAAATAAACCCTCTCAGTGTTCCGTCAAATTGTTTATGATGACCCATCTGTGCCGGCAGTGTCTGATGAACACCAGCGCGACCACATGAACCGTTTAGCGACGTCTAAAATAGCATCAGTCATTCCAGATATCCACAGTCACACAGTCCCCCCCACCCCCTCCACAACCACCACCACCTCCTCCTCCACCACCACCACCACCAGCACCACCACCACCACCACCACCACCAGGCTGTAAACACGTGTGGCGAGGCACAAGGGGGAAGATCTCAGTCTGGATCAGAGCAGTTTTTTTTCTTCTCGCTTTCATAAAAGGGTGAGAATGAGGAGCGCTGCAGCGTTGTGACTCATCGTCGGTGGAGAGCGACCTTTACAGTCACTCTGGGGTTTTCACAAACACACACACACACACACACACTTACGCACACAGTCACGTATACGTCTGATGCTGTGCACGCCGAAGGGACTCGGCCACCCACCTCTCTGAGATATTTTGTTTTGAATTTGTGTTCCAGTTGAAATGACACTGACATTTTGGCGCTGCCCTTCTTCGGACACGGCTGTGTGAGGAAGACTCGTAGTGGACCGTCGCAACGGCCGCCAAGTGCTTAATTCGTATAACTGTGGGATTTAGCCAGGGGCCTAATATCTAGCCAGGGGCCTAATATCTAGCCAGGGGCCTAATATCTAGCCAGGGGCCTGGTATCTAGCCAGGGGCCTGGTATCTAGCCAGGGGCCTTTGTAGTATGTCATCCTCTGTTCATCTTTAACCTGTGATTATCAAATAAAGGCAAACAAAGCCAAGATCTTTGGTTAAAGGGGAAGAAAAAAAGTTCTTTAGATTCAGTGTTTCACAAAGTAGGAAATGTTAATGAAATGTACTTGTGAGATGTCTGATCTATTAAAAAACAGAACAAAAGAAAAAGGACTGTAATAATATCAACTTACATAGTCAACCTGTGAAGACGGTTGTATAATCTCTCATGTCACAGTGATGTCATGGACAGATGGAGGGAGGGTCTAATTAAAAGACAGCTGTGTTGCATCATGGGAAATGTAGGAATGCTGCACTTTGGACTCTTTTCTGCCTCACAAGAATAGTTTGATCTGATCATTTTTGACCCTTTAGCCTTATTTTACTAATTCTCCTCCTTTTTCCTTATAAGATTAATTCTTAATATTTTAATTTGTCCCACAGAGTTACGTGAATTTAACAGTAATATTGAACTTCAGTTTTTTGGATTCTATCTGTGTATTTGTACATATAGTACATTAGGGTACAACGCCTGCTCTTTAAGTGATGCTCTCCACGTCACCTGTTGTTGTTGTTGTTGTTGTTGTTGTCCTGGACCTATGTGATGCTCCTCGTCCGGGGGGCTGGCGACGTGACCCCAGCATGCGTCGGCGTCCGGGGGGGGCACATCCAGATCCTGCATCCGGCGAAAACCCTCTTGAGGCGACGTTCCCACCTATATGATGCATGAGCGAATGAGTCAGCTGGACATCTGAGGCGCACGTGGAGGCCATCCACCCCCCCACCCCCGAATTAACAGAAGTGCACTATAACTCACAGAGGCCACCGGTTATTATACACGTATCAGTGCATGGTAGTTACATACAGTAGTTGCAACAAGAAAAAAAAGTGAATATGCTTCCATGTGATAGGTTTATTGTAAATATATACTCATTATTCATACCGGTACAAAGTAAATTGGCCCCATGCAAAACATTTGTATCAAAACTTTATTCAGTAGAACCGATTCTGGAGTAACAGATGTCATGCTTTGTATTATTATTATTATTATTATTATTATTTTGAGTTATGCAGTAACACAAATCATCATTCCAGGCATCCAGGGCTTTCATCTCTTTATGCAGTTTAACAACCAGCTGCATTTTCTACTCCTGCAAGACATTTCCAACAAGTATCCGAAAAATCATGCTCAACCATTTATGGGGGAAGTGGGAAGGGGGGGGGGGGGTAAGAGTAAGGAGGTGAGATTTGACATTGGAGCCAATGGCTGCTCACTTTGCTACAGAACGATGGAGGGTGAGATAGTTTCATGATCACCAAGGTAAAGCAGGACTTCCAGCAACATAACTTGTATGTTTTGGAGGTGGCAATGATGACACTGCAGAAAGGAGGAAAGCTGGTGGGTGTTAGCAGGTTAAAAGAATCATTAAAGGGTCAGTTCACCCGGTTTAAAAAAAAAAAAAAATCCCACTTACCTCTAGTAGATTGGTATTTAGACTTGTCAAGATATATTTAAAATATTTTCCTGAGATTTCTGCTTCCACCTCAGGACAATTATGTGAAAAGGGGGAGGGCACGCAAACACTGAAAAAAAAAAAAATCTATTTGAAAGATTTTGACAGAAGTGTATTCGTCTAGAAACCACCGTTCCAGTCACTCTGGACAATTGCCAGACCTCACTGTGGATAAAAAGGTGGACCATCGAGATCACTGGTGCCAAAACTGTGGGATGGGACCCACACAGGGGTTTTTAATTGCTGCATTGCTTGCCAGGGTTTGATCTTTTTTCAGCTTTATAAATTTGGCAACGACTTATCCAAAGCAACAGCGACACCGATTCCAAATGTAATTTGGCAGAGCTGTGAGCACCGCGACCTCGTTCCATTCACCTGTGGCGGAGGCAGGAATCTCAGAGACGAGAGTGGGCGTCACATGCAACCAAATGTATCTGGGTGGCGAGGAATACCACAAGCGGCGCGCAAAACGATGTCCCCTGCAACTTTTGGGTGAACAGGCCATTTAAAGAATAACATGAGCCGAAAACGTTGTTTTTCGCTGACCTCGAGTTCCTGCTGTGCTGCAGCGGTGTGGAAATGTGCTCGGGAGGTTAGACAGGTGCAGGGGACTTGTAGTTTCAACCAAAAAGGGGTCAGCGAAAGACAGATTTTCTGCTCTCTGGGGTTACAGTCTTTTGACAGAATAGCTGCAAGTGAGGCCCAGGGGGAAAAAATTAATTAATTAATCAATTAAAAAACAAGCATTCAGGATTATAACTCCAAAATTTCCCAAAGACCACTGTGTAAAACAAACAGAAAACAACATGGGGTGTGCATCAGATGTGACCATCACAAACCAAACTCTTTTCGTTCGTCAGGTAATGACAAGGTGGAGTGACTCTTCAGTTCTCTCTCTTTGTACCAGGCCTTATGAAGTTCATCTCATTTTGAAAAGGCGCTGACTACGAGCTGTCTCCCTGAATGCAGCACCGGGTCCGCTCGCCTCTTCCATAAGCCGGATTCCCGTATCGACAGGGACACGCCTCTTGGGAGCGGCACCTCGGCTCTCGTGGCTCTGTATAAATCAAGGCCCGCCACTTTTACGCGCTACGGTGGCATCACTTCATGTCTTAAAATTAAAAGTCCAAGAACACTAAATATCTAACACATATTTGGGGCTACAGTGCAGTTTTGTTACATATCAAAGCTCATTTCATCTGAAAAACACTGTTGCTACTGTATGTTGTGCTATCTGTTCATTTTTGCTAGTGTCTCATTAAAAGCCATGATGTTTTAATTGTTCTCTTGTGTTGTTTTGTTTTTCGTAACCATCTCATTTACAAGACATATCAACCCCTTTATTTAATTAGAGATGGGACGAAGACTGAAGGGTGAGCTTAAGGAATGTGAGTGTGCACGTTCTGGGATGGTTCAGAAAGGGTCACCTTAATGGAACTTAAAAATGTAGTTAGTTTCAGTAGATAAAAGAAAAATAAAATCACCTGAAGAGATGAGGAACGTTTGCTAACTTGTATCGATGTGTAAGAGAAAAGCACGACTAGTCGTTTCAACCCCCTGCCGGGTCAGTGCACATCAAACTATGAGGGAACCAAAGGACGCGACTCACAGTCGACATCCGGAAGAGTTAGGAAAGTCAAGCTTTTAAGAGAGTCAACATAATCAATGTCAGACATGAGTCAAAACAACATCCGAGCAAACACCAAACAGAACGACACAGGAGAAAAACAGATCGAAAACCATGCTAGCAGAGAATGGGAATGGGAAAAAAAGGTTTATTGGGCTAAATTAGGAATGTAATCAAACTTTTTACTAAAACAAATGAAAAAAAAACAACAACAAAAAACGGACAAATCTGGACCACCAAACAAACTGTAGATGCAAAACCTACAAGAAATCTGCACCACTAGTCTTCACATTATTCTTTCTGTAGCGTAGCGAAGGAAAACTGCCTCTTAAAAAAAGACGAGCCGAGGTGCGGGGATTTACTATAGTGTCGTTTAAAGGGAGGTTATTGATTCTATCAGTGCACGATTTAGTTCAAAGCTCTGCTGTGACTGAGTTCTGCTGGCGTGGCAGCTCAACTGTACCCGGGTCAAAAATACAGTCCCTTCGTAGCTGCAGGCTCTCTGACTATACAAAAGTAAAGGAGGTTTGTTCATAAATAAAAATAATGACCAAAAAAAACAAAAAACAAAAAACAAAACAAAACATCAGTTCGTTCATGATTTGTGAGCATCTATACAACCCAGACAACAGCTGGGGAGAAAAAAAAGATGTTGCTTGACAATTGGATCATCTGCCAGGTCAGTTCTGGCAGTTTGAAAAACTGGTTGGAACCCCCCCCCCAATAGCAGACATGGTTTTGTTCCTCTTCTGTTGGTCGTTTTTGGTTTATCTCTCCCCCTCGATCACATCTGCCGGGTCACTCAACTTTGCTGTAGTCCTCTACGTGGCCCAGCACCTTCTTCCTCTGTCGTATCATGTGGAAGTAAAGCTGGGGGAAGACTGAGGGGAGGCAGAGGAGGAAGATCGGTATGTGGAAGACAGACTTTAACACCAAGATAAAACAACACCTGGATCAACAAAAGAAACAGGCTTCCTCTTCTTCCTCCTTTTTTTTTTTTTTTTTAAATTAATTCTGCAAGATACCGCTACAGAAATGCATCATGAAAGAAAAGAAGGAGCAACATCTGCCCGTTTACTTACGGGGAATGTAAGAGATCATGATGAGGATGAGGAAGGTGTAGTAGTCGAAAGAGAAGTTGTACTTGTTGGGCAGGGTGACGGAGTACAAGCCCGTCTTCTGCACGTACGGCAGGGCTGCATAGATGGTCAGCAGTTCCCCGGTCACGCCCATGGGGTACAGCACGATGAAAAAGGTGTACCTGCGGGTGAGGGGGTTTAGGGGAGAGGAGGCGAGTGGGAGAATTAATGAGGCGTGCAGCTTTATTATTGATGGGCTTTTTGCTCCTCGCACCACAGGCGCCAGTGCAGCTCTAAAATGTCAGCGATGGCAATGAAGAGCCAGCAAAAAACTTAAAACATACACTTGCGCTTTTCACTAAAAACAAAGACATTTTCCTGCAAAGAAAATCGGTGTGAAGAAGACCACTAATGCAATTCATCATAGTTCAGGCATAGCCCCCCCTCATTTTTTTTTTTATTAAAATGAAATGCAAATGGAGTAGAAGAGAATAAAAAGATATTGCCAGCGGCGGCAGTACCAGAAACATTTTATTAAGTGGAGGAGTATGAGGAATGTTGGAGTGTGTGCTCCGGCTTTGACACACCTAATTCGAGTAGGCAATGAGTCAAGTAAAACATTGCCCGAAACACGGACCAATTGCTGTCCTTTAAAGGAAATCCAGCCCTGAAAGGACATTTTAACAGCATAAAAGACAAGGTGCCCATTCTAACTGTTCACAGGTTAACGTAACAGGCTGCGTTCAAAGCTTTAAATCCCAAAAAGACAAACAAAATTCCAAAGTTGTGCCGCCGCGGCAGCTGTGAGAAAGCAGAGAAAACGGATGAGATTAGGTTTCACTGTTAAGTCCAAACTCTAAATGTACTGTGATGTAAATATTAGGCCAAAAAAAAAAGGATAAAATACTGCCTCTGCATTCCTCTAAGTTTTTAATCCTAGAACTGTTGAGGGATCAGGACTTTTGAGGAGAAAGCTTAAAATTAAATATGAGAGATACACTGAGCTCCGTCTCCTTCTACAGAGAGAATGAACATGGAATAGAGATGAAAAAAAAAATGAAAAAAATCTGCCTCTTCTTTAACCAGCGATCCAAACCAAGTCACCCCCTTCCCCGAGCCTTCGCTGAATTTTTTTTTTCCCCACGGATGCCACGACCAATTCTGCCCTCTCTCAGGGCGCAACTCAAACTGAACGTCAAATACCAATATAGCGATGGTCTCATTTGCTACCTAGCAACAGCAGCCACGGGGAGGGAGGCACTTAACAACTGTTGCCTTGGCTCTGGATGCAGATGAATCCCATTAGGCAGACAGAGAGATGGAGATTTTTGTGGTGGAGACAGCACAAGATTTTCTGGTGGTTTGAGGATTTTAAAAAACCTCCCAAAAGACAAAAACTAATCAGTGTTCGGGTTGATGTCTTTGAAGATTGTTGCATTGCTGCGTTGTTTAGAAACCTCATAAGCCTTTAATAGTTTTATTATCTACAAAAATTGTCACACATCATTTAGGGTTTGAATGAGGGGGATGTAAATAGCAGCATGACAAAAAGCAAAAAGTAATTAATAAAGTAAAGTGCAGTAATTAAAAAGTAATTAATAAAGTAATTTATAAAGTAATGTGTTACATCTAAGATAATAGATTAAAAAGATATGTTAGAAAATGACTTCTTGTCCAGTAATAAGTCGCGTGATGAAAATAGAACATACTGCTTTGGTTTAACTGGAAATTCACTTTAATATTCCATATAATCATGCTTGAATTTTCAATAATTTGAATTTTTATTACTGGTACCAATACAAACCCTTGGGTTTCAGCATCAACACTAAATACTATCACTCAATTGTTTTTAAATCAACAGTTACAGCTGCAACGAGTGATTATATTCAATATCAATTACTCAATTATCAGTCATTTTATCTCAGTAACTATTAATCAGATTGTGTTTGCATTGTATGTCAAAAATTTGAAAAACTACCTCACAAAATTTGTGAGGGGGATTTCTTCTCTACTTTTAGCCATTTCACGGGTGAATTTAATTATTCTGCTCTGTCTCGGTTTCCCTACCTTGCCCATTTGATGAGGTAGGGCAGGTGATTGAGCAGGCTGAAGGTGTAGAAAGAGTAGCGGATGATCTCGGTCACGGTCCAGGCTGTGACAAACAGCAGCACGCTGTCCTCGCTCTGCACCTGCAGGAACACAAATGCAAGGGATGATGGGAGGAGGACCGGGGAGCGGCCGGGTCTGCATCATGCTGCAGTAGCCGAGGCTTTTCATCACAGAACCATGCGGTTTGCTTTCGGATGCTCAGAGATCGGAATCACACTGCAGGCTGCCGGTCACTATCCTCAGATATCAAGACTAAAAACAATGCAAGTATTGTGTTAAAAAGAAAGGCACACTCCTGATCACACACACACACACACACACTTAGAATCTAAAAATGGTTTCCATAGACATTCACAAGGAAGGGAATGAGAGAATAGCTGGAGAACAATGTCAGTACAGCATCATACAATAGACACACCAAAGAAAGAAAGCATTTAAAAGATGAAATGTGTTATTCACTGTAATGATATTTCAGCAGATTCATTCCTGCAACCCTATAGCAAGACCCTCTGACGTTACTTACACGTTTACTCCTCTCCAATCTAATCCAATCCAATCTATTAACAGGGCAAACGGTACATCAGCTGGTCACACAAGGGAATTAGACTTAACAGTGTGTTCAAGTGTGAAGCAACCGGAGACACCTTCGTCTTACCTCCCTGACGCTGTGTGTGACGGCCCAGGTGAGGAAGACCCGGGACATGACCTGGAATCCGGTCAGGACCACGGAGGACGGTACGATTCCTGGGATACGAGGCAAAAGCAAAACGCTAAATATATCAGGGATGAAGGACTGCTGGTGCTTGGAAGCAGACATTTGTGAATTAGGTTAGGTGTGTGTGTGTGTGTCTGTTGCTGTGTGAGAGAATTCCTGGCATGTTGCTACTGGTAATGTTCTCACTATTTTTAATATTTTCTTTTACAAGTCATTTCCAGGACATTTTCAAAAACCCAGAGAGTAACAGAGTAACAGATTTTTTTTCATTCTAACAATGAGCCCACTCCTTAGATACTTAGATGCTGTAGATTGAACTAAAGAGTCAATCATCTGATTAGTTGCTAGACCGAAAATCTAATTTAACTTTTTCAGCTCCTCAGATGTGAAAATCTGAGTAGCAGGAACCAAATCCTCACATTTAAACTATTTGGAGAATACTGAGTAATTGAATATTGTTTTATGGGAACTTTTCAATTTTTCTGTGATAATTTGTAGAAAATAATCATTACATTCATTAATAATGAAGATAGTTATTTGAGATTTAGTCAAAAATAGTCAATGCATGGTAAATATTGTTTCTCAGTTACTGTTGTAAATTGTAAATATGCGATTTGATAAACCTTTTACAAAAAAAAAAAACAAACAAATAAATAAATAGCTGAATAAGGGAAAAGTTGTCCAAGCTTAAAAAGGCCTTGTGTGTAAGTGATATGCAGTTATGTGTAATAGCCTAATTTAAATAATTTAGGTATCCATGGAGAAGAAAGGAGAATGATGCCAATGCTGAGACTAATTGCCCCTTTTTTCCATGTTGCTGCTTTGTTTCTTTTTGTTGTAATGCCAACAAGGGCCTCTGAAGTAAAATGTTTCTATATCATTACATGCTACATTACATGTAATTCAAAAAAAAATAAATCAATTGAACCTAATTGGGGTAATAAATAAAACGAGTAATAAAAATAATGGCTGTCACATGGAATGAGGGCTGGACTGGGAAAAAAAGAAAAAAAAAAGAAGCATGTTAAAGAAAACAGGACCCACAGGAAGAGACACTGAAAATAAAAAAGGAAAGATGCATTGATTGTAAGAGTTTTAAAAAGAAAAGTGAATTTCTGTTTATTAGTAAATATCATTATTATATAATTGCTGTAAATATCATTAGACAGGATGCTCGCAGCAAATGGTTTCAAGAGTTTCTGTGTCAACTCTCGGACGGAGCCGCACAAAAAGGGCAGTCAGGCGTGTCGATGCAGTGTCTTTTACTGACCAGTAGAGAGGAACGTAGAGCTGCAGTGTGTTTTCTGTGTGTGTGTGTGTGTGTGTGTGTGTGTGTGTGTGTGTGTGTGTGTGTGTGTGTGTGAGTGTGTGAGTGTGTGAGTGTGTGAGTGTGTGAGTGTGTGTGTGTGTGTGTGTGTGTGTGTGTGTGCATGCGTATGTGTATGTGTGTGTGTATGCGTGTGTGTGCGTGCGTGTGTGCGTGTGAGACAGTGTGTGTGTGTGTGTGCGCGTGCGTGTGTGAGTGCATGCATATGTGTGTGTGTGCGTGTGAGAGAGACAGTGTGTGTGTGTGCATGCATGTGTGTGTGTGCGTGTGTGTGAGACAGTGTGTTCTCTGAAACGCCAGCTGCAGGGAGCCCGTTTGCAGTGGGAAAGGTCAGCTAGCTTTAGCCTCCAGTCCCAGATAATGAAGAAATCGGACTGTGAACAGAGGGCGCAGCGGCCGGGCGAGGCCCGGTCTCTCTTCATCACATTAACACCATGAGAGCCAATGAATCTGCAGTTCCTCTCCTTGGCAATGACTTGAAATATGACAAGCCTCTGTTTGTCTATATATGCACAACTGACATCTTTCTACAAAAGCAATCTGACCGGTCATAATTACAATGTGACTGGTCCTAGCGATAATTTATGATATCAGCCACCTTGGTCTCAATGAGTTGAGATATCTGCAAACACATTCATATAACTGTAACAGCATTACTGATGTTGTGATTCAGCTCCTCAAACATACCAACTGACAACTGGAGATCTATGATTCTGTGTAGATTAGTCAAAATTATATTTTAAGATCCTCGTAGTTGTAAATCTGAATAGTCAAATTGGATGTACATGATGTGACTAGTGCAAGGATTTGCTAATTATATTAAGTCCTGCAAATAAATGGAGCTGTGGTCTCGCGAAGGGGGAGGGGGGATTCCACAAATTCCACAAATTCAAAAGGGTTTATTGAGAAATTCGTTGTAAATGAAACTCGTGTCCCGGATGATGATCTGGTTGTATTAAGACCCCTGCACGATTTGAAAGCAACGTTTGCATTTGATATTTAATATCTGTAGCTGCATTTTAATTAGACTGATGCATCAAGTAAAATCTCAACACATTGCAATGATAACTGAAGGTAAACTACTCCTAGAATTAGATTTGATGAATCATGAGTCTTTTCACAACTTCTCAGATATTTTAAAAGGATGTCCGACTATCAAATATTTAAATCGGGACGGAATAAGATCCCCTCTCTGGCAGGTGTTTGGTTATGGGACTACAAAAGCCCCAACGTATGACTCGCATCATTTTTCGCAAAGTAAATCCGACTTGAGAATAGTCATATTTAAAATGGAGATAAATTCACATCTCAAACAAAATATCAACTTGAGCGCGGATATTTTTAGATTTTTGGTTTCATACAAACTCGTCAAAAGAACTTAGATCAAAATATCCACAGTGTAATCACAGCTATTATAAATGAACATTTTGACTCATTGTGTGGGGAGATACAGCCCAACGTGAAAAGACGATACTCTCTCTGGAGCAGTCTGTGCTGACACTGAGGTTTTACTGGTAACAGTGTAGGTGAGGGTGGAGGCTGAAGAGAGACTCACCCACGGCACAGTGCAGTATCTGTGAGAGGAAGAAATAAGAGAAAATGACTCAATATGCTGGAAATCAGTTGGATTGAAGCTGTAAAATCATTCTCTCTCTAAATATTATCATTGTCCATTACCCATTAATATTCTAAAGAAATACCTAAAAAGGAGTTTTGAGAATGGGCACAACTAATTCACACAAAAACTGATTTAGTATTTCTGAATAATTAGTCACGTGTTTCGCTTTATTGATTGAACGCTGAAAAGAAACAGAGCGTTTCACGAATGGAAGATATTGATGCAAGACAAAATTAAATCTCTTGTAAATGAGCGACTGGTGTGCCTGGATTGGATCACTACAACACCTCGTGGTGATCAGCCCCCTGCACTGTAAAGACACGTGTGTGTCAGCCAAACATAACGGGCTGATATGTTACAGGGGACATACCGGACACTGTACAGATAACAGGCCGGCGAAAATCTAGTGCCACTACACATCCAGAGCTGGATCCAAGACTCAGTCAGCTTTCGATGACCAGATGCTTCTTCTAGCGGTCGAACAAGTCTTGGATTAATAAGTAAACCAAAAATTTTTCGCTGAATAAATGTATGCATTAAGCAACATGAACACAAACGTCAAAATCCGGACAGTGGTCTAGACCTGCTCTATATGTGTCCTGAGATAACGTCTGTTTCTCGTGCTATATGAATAAAATTGAATTGAACTGGTTTTCCATAATGAATCCACTCCAGTGTACAGCTCAGGACACTGATGAAACAGCATCCCTGTAGAATCATTCATTTAAATGGTTTCTCAAAAGATGAATTAAATGCTAAAAATGATAATGATGGAAAAATAGAAATAAAAAAACATTGTTGCATCCCTGACATCTGCATATATAAATTGGATGTTATGCACTTATTAGAGAAATGATGGTTGTCTCTGAAATATTGCCAGGTCATGTATACCATGCAAACTTTATCTAGAGAAATACAATGTGATATTTTATTTGGTGAATATCGCCAGGCTCTCTGTGCTCATCTCACCTCCAGAATAGCTCCCGTCTGAAAGAACTTCAGGGGCTTCTCTATGGAGTAGTACAGCCCGTGGTAGCTTCCTCTGGCCAGGTAAGCTCTGACCAGACCCACAGCGATCACCAGCCACCTGCACAGCACGGGGAAAAAAGTGAAAAATAAAAAAATAATAAGGACAGACGTCGCAGAAACCTAAGTTCTACGAGGCGAAACAGAAATCCGAGTTAGACTTGTGTACGGTTACTGTTTGAAATAAAAAGTTAGTAATAGAAGGAGGTGCACTACAACAGATAACTGACTTTCGATAACGAGCTGATGAGTGTACTTTATAAAGTGAGCCCTTAGGGGGAACCTCTCTATGACATTAATATCAAGCTTAATGAATTCTCTGTAGTAAAAATATGGATTTTGGAAAGAGACCTCCGGATAAGGGGTTTTGAATGTCTGAGCGATGGAAATATAAGAAAAATTAATTGAATACACCGCCCCACATTCATTCTTTTACATTTCTGTCTAGGCTCCCTCTTATTTGGTTATTTGAACGTTGTGATGAAAGTAGGTCTTGGGCAGGATATTTTACAGTTGAACAAAAAACTTGATTCGATTATAGTAAAAGTAAATACAATTCATTCACTCAACAATGCATTTTTGAACACTAAAAGGTTGCACCTTCACCAAGGCCAAAGTAAAACAACGTACATTCTAATTCAAAGCAAAAAAAAAAAAAAGCAGCATCTGGATACAGATGCCGCAACTGAACGCCACAAAAAACAAACAAACAAAAAAAACATACACGTACAACATCCTAACTTGTGCTTCAGCACAAAGCAAGCACTGTACGGAGCCATCTACACTGAGTGGGACACAATGTGACCTAACTGGTTGGAACAGTGAGCGCACAACACCCACCATTCAATTGTGCAACAGTCCAAAAATCAGTGCGATAAAAACACACACACAAAAACACAGATTTCTCAACTCTTGGTTGAAGTGCATTACTTTTGATTTACACAAGTATCCGGGCAGGGATAAGAAGGTCGTAAAATAGGCATCCTGTGCATATCCAGGCCAACTTTAATACATATTTAACTTTAATCATTCAAATGCAAAAATGAAGTCTAATAAAATCCATCAGAAAAAAAGTTGTTTTTTTCTTGACGGTGCAAACAACCTCTGCGCACAGTTATATCTAAAACACCGAAGCTGTTCATCCATCCTCAACAATTTGTCCACGCCGTTGATTTTCTATTAACTTGTGCGAATTAATAAAACTCAAACATGGTCCTCGCCCTGCGAAATTAACATGACAATGCAAGATGGAAACCCCTGCACTTTCTGGAAGAAAGAAAGAGAGAAAGAAAAAGGAGACAATAGAAGCAGCTGTCTATGTTTCTGTGTCGTAAGGGCTGGCGACCGGTCAGTGGCGGTCAGTGGTCGCCAGGTGGCTTTCTGTTGCTTCTCCAACGTTAATCTGTCTAAGCTTTTAGACGAGGAAGCTGATTCAAACCCACCTCGCTAGCAGAGTTCCCATTAATGAGCTACGCCAGATTTAGCAGATTGATAATCCAGAAATAACGACGGAACATTACAGCAGGGAAATCTTGCTCCCATTATTCGGTCCTGCCTTGCTCAAGAGAGAGAGAGAGAGAGCACACACACACTCACACACACTCACACACTCTCACACACACTCACACACACTCACACACTCACACACTCACACACTCTCACACACACTCTCCAGCACAGCAGCGCTAGCATGAGGAGACACACGCTACATACCCCGCTGTCATAACAACGTTGTAAATGACCAGGTAGGCCGTGGCCAGGGCCCCGGGGCCCTTCCTCTTCTTCGGGGCCACGTCGCCGTGGGCTGCCCTGCTGGTCCCCGGAGCGGCTGCCGACATTACTGCGACCCTCGACGGTGTCTGGTCCCGGACGACGGCGGCTGTCAGGTTCCCCGAGTCGGGAAGGGAAGGGACCGGGGGGGGGGGCAGGAAGCGGCGGCCCGCGGACGGATGCCTCCGCCTCCCGCGCTTCCGCCTTCGATTCCGGGCGCGTTGTGCTCAAAAGTCGCCCGTTAAAGAAATCGGTCCTTTCAACGCGTCGCCTGGTTCATTCATTACAGGTATTAGTTTAGCCTGTTTACACCCGCACGGATAAATCCGAAGCTGCTCTGCCTCTCGGGCTCCCGCAGACTTTTCGTGCTGAAACCATCTTGACGTGAGTTCTTAATCTTTGACGAGTCCGCTGATTGGCGAGAGACGCTGTTCGGGAGGCGCGCCCCCTACAGGGCGTCCCGGAAACTACAAGACGCTCGCTTATTAGTTATTAAAGTACATCCACTGTAAATGTATCTGAAACCAATACAGTGTAAAATAACAGTCCTTCAATAAATCCTGCCTCCATGACAGCTGTGATTTTCAGTTGTTGTTGGAACTGTTAAAGACAGGTGGCGATTCATCTACCAAGAGGTCAAGGGGGAAAGTTTGGTTGTTGGGCCCCGAACAACCCTCCCTGTATAAGTCAAGCCTTAGTATTTACCCAGGCAGTCAGACACCGGCTTTTACTCAAGAGATGAAATTACTAGTTGATTGACAGAAACTTAATCGGCAATGATTCTGATCAACGGATAATCATTCAAGTAATTATGTCTTTTATTTTATTTAGCATAATAACTAGCAATTTATTGATACGAGCATCCCGATATTTGATATATTTTTATTTTCCAAAGACTGTAAACTCAATATTTTAGGATTTCAACTTTTGGCCAAAACAAAACAAAACAACAATTTCAATCTGTTACCAAGGGATTCAGGGGGACACGATGGGCATTTTAAACAATTCCCTGAAATTTTATAGACTAAACAGTCAAACAATTATTATGGAAAATAGCTGTCATATGTATTGATGCTGAAAATAAATGCAGGTTGCCATCAGGTTGATGGTATAACACTCCATTGCCTCAGGTTCTCTGTGTGTTAAACAGAGGTTGAAACAGTAGAGTGGAAGTGTAAAGTATCACAAAATGAAAATACTCAAACAAATTACAAGTATTCCACAATTTCAATTAAGGAACTGATTATATGAACTCAGTATTATAAATAATACACACGTAGCTAATTAAATTACCACTAACTAACCAACACACTGAATACCTGGGACACGACAGTATTCTCCTCTAGTAGCACTGATAGATTTCTGGGCATCAGGGCAAAATATTATGAACCTGCCATGTGTAATTTTTTGTGTACGATGTATCTGCTGTGCTTTGATCCGTCATAGACATACATAACATTTCCAAAGGCAAATAAAAAAAGGTGTCTACTGATACATGGTTGAATTGACCACATGTGTACTGTATTCAGAGGACACTGGGGGGAAAAACAGTGAGAAAAAAACTAAAATAAACTTATAATCATTTTGTATTTTTGAAAATTATGTACTGAGGTAGACCCAACACTTGTAAATGCACATTATGTCCAAGTGTTCCTCTTTTCTCCACTAGATGTCAGTACCAACATGCGTAAAACAGAGGCGTTATACTCAAGTGCCAAATATTGTTTTAAATATTTTTTTTTACGAATTTATGTAAACTTGTTACACTTTCAATAATCACAAAAGTATAAAAAAAAAATTTAAGCACTAAACGTATTGAAAACATGCTTTTCTCTGGCATTTGAAAATAACGTTCAGGCATTATTGAAGGCAGCTAAGTTTCCGGAAAAGCAACTGGTGCGAGTTTAATGGACAAGGAAGCGATATTTGTTTAGGTTGAGCGTTGGTCCACAGAACAATAACATTTCTCTTTCGTCGCGTTAGTCTGACTCCTTTTAAATCTCTAGCATGCCTTTATTTGCCCAAAATCCGTTTGACCAAGATGTTGGTAAGTGAAGCGGTGTTTCCCTGGGTGTTTTTTTTTTCACTGTGTCAGAGGTGGCTAGCGACGGGGCCAACAACACTTGGGGCTAACGTTAGCTTAGCGTCGGTGCCTTAGTTAATTCATCACAGACAGTAATTTTTTAAACAACAGCCTCCGCAGTTGTCTGTTTTACGTCTGTTAATGTGTAGCTCACCAGCTGAACGGGTGGTCAACGACTCCCACTGAGTTTATCGCTCAGTTGGTTTGACAGCACAAGCGAGTGTTTGGTAACTTAAGTTTGAAGCTGATTCATGTAAACCGTGACTTGCTAAACGTACACGATCACCTGATCTCGGATCAAGTCGTAGTGGATATTTAGTCGGATTATTTCTAAGATTAGGGCAGAAATGAATGTTTTATCTTAAATCTCAATTAATCGAATGGTCTATAAGATGCTCGTAAATGGTACCAATGCTCATCGCAGTTTTCTGAAGCAGTCCAAACCTTGAAGATTTTAAATTTCACAATGAGATGTAATGTCAATGATTAATGAATAAATTGAGAAAATTGGGGGCAGATTAATTGATGATAAACACAACCCTTAGTTGAAAGCCCTGTTAAAATATGAGACGTAAAATGAAATTATTGGTAGGTTAATGGACTCGTCAGTTGAAGGAAAACTAATAACAGATTAATCGTTAAATTTTCAAATAACAGTGGCAAATATACATTAGTTCCAGTTCTCAGTTGTAGGGATTTGTTTTTGGTGTTTTTGTCTTATGTGATAGCTGGATTATAATATAAGTTTATGGACTTTTAAGACGAACAGTTTAAAGATGTTGCCCTCGGCTTCAAGTATATGTGATGGCCATTATTTAATTTTTCCTGACATTTTATTGAACAAAGAATAAAGTAAGTAAGTAAATAATCTTCTGATAAATTGATCATGAATATTATTTGTTCACAGTGATAATGAAAACAGTCAGCAGTTAATTTTCCATCTATTAACTGATTGAATAATCAAGTCATTACTTGGGCTCTGTTTATGACTCTTTGCTACTATGTGCCAGCTTGATTATAATGTCATTTGTGTTGTAGATTGGTCTTTTTTCACAGTTGTGTTATGTAAATTTTATGCAAAGTTCCTGGGTCACCAGCCTTATCTGCCCCTGTTACACCACAGTTCTTGTATGACCAGACAATAGTGTCCTGTCTGGCTCTCTGGCGGTTACATAGTCAGCATGGTGAGTCTCATGATGGATTTCACTATGAGCTGGAAAAGTTTGAGCGATTTCCTGCTGAGATATTACAAAGCAGAGGCGGGTTGCCTCACCTGACAAAAAAGACCACCTCTGTTACCATCATTTAAGTGAATAAACCTTTATGATTTATTAAAAAACAGGAATATCAAACATTAAAAGAGCAGATATGCTTTTTCCTGGTGTGCTGTTGTTTAGCCTGGCACCCACCCTGCAAGTTCACCGCCTTAAATGTAAAATATAGTTTGCTTAGGATAGCTTCAAGAATTTTTCAGCTTTAGGCTGACAGACTTCAGCACAACACAGCCATTCTAAAGTTTGGCAGTTCAACACTTGCAGTCTATCACTATAACACCTTCCCGCTGCGACTGGCACGTCTGCCCACGAACACATTACATTTGAAGATGAGCAGCAGAAACGCCAGTAAGGATATTTTCCCAAAGGACCATATGTACCCTAACTCTGTTTGATATATTTCCAGAGAAGGCAACCAATGAAAACAACACAACAGATGACTGGGGGCTCATTATGGACATCTGTGATAAGATTGGAACGACATCCAATGGGTAAGCTGAAAAAACCCCCTCTTCCTCTGAATGATATGAGCTCATTAGCAACTGAGCAACACTGTGGATCAAATAGCTGCTTATTCAAATGCAGGACATTTGCATGAGACTTTGAATCTGAAAATAACAGACAAATCATCAGGACCTGCGTGGGCACATCTCTGTGCTTGTTGTTTAGTAGTTGTTGTGCTAGCAATGAGTTCTTTTCTCTTTTCTTCTGTTCCAGACCAAAGGACTGCTTGAGATCTATTATGAAGAGAGTCAATCACAAAGTGCCTCATGTTGCCATGCAGGCCCTCAATGTGAGTTTGTTCATATGCTGTCATCAAATTTACACATATCTTGGACAGATGTGCTATGGCACACTGTATAACATTGTCTTGTCCAAGTAATGTCCATCATCAGTGAAATCTGCTCGAAAGCTTTTGCAATTTTACATTAAAAAGAAATTTTCAAATAACACGCTCAAACTAAGGTGAGAATTAATTCTCTTCCAAAGCTAAATCTTCTGGACCCAAAATCCAATCTAGTCTTAAATGCATATGCTTCATAGACTGACTTTATCAAGTGGAAAAATAATCTAAATACAAAACAAATTGATGTCAATGTGCTTCCTAAAGCAACAGCCACATATTAATCAGGTTAACAATAAGCTCAAAATGTCACTCTTATTGTACAAGTACTATTGACCAAATTTGAATTAACTAATAGGTGTCTGCAGCACCATGGCTGTCCCAAACAATATCTATATTTTTCATCTGTCTGCAGCAGAAGTTCATAATGAACATTTAAAAATAAAAGTATGAGAAATTCTTCCTAAGCAACAGAAAGCATAATGAAGTTCAATAGATCCGGAGACGGCAAAACTCCTCTGTTCCATTTAGGGGTTAGAACCAAGTGTCCACTAATGCAATTAAGCCGATCTAATATTCCCATTGTTAAAACCATACAGGAAGGGGTAGATTTCATATCGGGAGAATTTAACTCAGATGAGGAATATGAGAGCCCCCCAGTATGAGTCATCATGAGCAAATTCTGTCATGTGCCGGTTCTATTCTTATATCTGTGTTCACTCATTCAGACAATTAAAGCCCCATTGTCGTCAAAAGCATTTGTAATTACAAAGTCTTCACCGGCTATTAATGTGTGCTTTGGATACTTCAGTAATGTGCAATATTAGATAGAAATACATTGACAAAAACCACATGTTTTGTTTTTTTGCTACAATGCAATATATTTACCAGCTGTTTTTAATCTCTTTTTTACAATTTCAACTTCTTCTCTTGCAGTTGCTGGGTGCTTGTGTGTCAAACTGTGGCAAAATATTCCACCTGGAAATCTGTTCAAGGGAGTTTGCCAGTGAAGTACGGACTGTGCTGAGCAGGGTATTTTTCTTATTCTTCGTGCATTCTTTTCCCCTGTCATTCTCTCATAAGTACTCCCACACACTCTGAAGAAAGTTAACTGATATGTCACCGATTTAATCATCTTTTTATCGGGCAGCCATTACAGTCTCCCTCTTTTGCATAAAGATAAAAACTGAAGAGAGCAACACGGCTGTTTTCGTTCCCACATCTCTCTCTCGCAGGCCCACCCTAAGGTGTGTGAAAAGCTAAAGGCCCTGATGGTGGAGTGGGCAGAAGACTTCCTGAAGGATCCACAGCTTAGCCTAATCGGCGCCACCATCAAGACCCTGAAAGAGGAAGGCATCACTTTCCCCTCCGCATCCTCACAGGTATGTTGACATAATACGGAATGTGGTTGTCTGATATTGAGAACATACACAAAGCAAGGTGCAAATCAGATGCCATCTGGCCTCCGTCAAAGATTGGTCAACAACACGTCATCACTGACATTCGCGTTACCCTCAAAAAAATAAACACTCCAGGTTACAAAACTGTCTTCAAGCAATGTTGCCCATTAAACACTCTTTAAGTGCCCGACTTTGGAACTAATCCAAGTTGTCCAAATAAACGTCTTTAACACCCTAACATACGCACCACAGCGAGCCAATAGTGAATAGATGGATAAATGGATACTTCATTATCATTGCACATAAAATACAAAGAAACTTCATTTAGCATTCTCATCCCAGGAACATATAAATTGTGACCTAGATGAATTAAGTAAATACATAGAGATATGGAAATGATAAATAGTAAGGTACAGTCACATGTCATACTCAGCTTTTACCCTTCTACATACTGTATGTGTGTGTGTTTGAGTGTGAGAGACTGAGAGAGAGAGTTTGGGGTGTGTTCAGGGTTTCGGGGGGGGGGGGGGGCCCAGGATACCTACAGCTCTTGGGTTTGTGACTGTTCCTCTCATAGTTTGAAACCTGCACACTTTGACTATCGCCCAACAGAGGTAATGCGTCAGCAGCCACACTGCCCACCCCCCCCACTTATAGTAACAATCCATATACCCCAATAACAAAATAAGTGTGTGTGTGGGTACTTTTTTTCTGGCCCCAGGCTGTTATAATGGCTTTGGTTTCACGGCAGACCAGGTTCTTGCTAAGGTGAGGGTTCAGGTTGGGTGGAGCTCATCTGTCTGTGTTTGTGTGACAAGAGCCCTTGGTGGAATTTCCTCTCCGCATATTTCACATAATTCTCTTTATGTGCGCCTGTGTCTCGGGATCAGGACTCCGTGGTCGTCGTGGACAGGGCCGCCATCTGGTTTCATTTCTATTCTTTTGTTTTAAGTCTGTGTGATTTATCACGCAACTACTTTATTTGTGTCAGGGTTGAGGTGGACTTTGTTTTAAGGTTGTTGTAAAGCGGTTGACCTACAATTGTAACATCTGTGATATAATAATAGTCTCCGCGGCTGACAGCCTTTGTTCTGTGTTGTTTACTGAGGACTTCGCCTCTTTCAGATGTTGAATGGGCTGAGTTTGCCACGGTACTTTCATAAGAATATTTTAAGAGGGAAAAGACAAATTAATACATTGAACATAACCAGAAATTTTGTCTACAGAGATCCGTTAGACATTTCTCGCCTTTATCTCACATGCTACTCACTAGTTAGGCATGCACTGTGAATTCGTAATAAAACAAATTTGCGAGCATTCAGAGCTACCTATTCCCTCCTATAAGGCCGTGTTTAAATCTGGTTAAATAACAAAGAGAGCAGATTGTGATGCAATTGGAGGAGAATGGGCTTCGTGGTCCGAATCTCATGTACAATCATACTGTAGATCAGCATTTTAATACAAACCCATTTAAATCTAGATAAATACTCTTAAAGGCTATGTTTTTTAGGTACACGTATAAATCGAAAGCAATATAGTACAACAGCTCAGCCATAAATTCATAAAGCCATAAACCTTTGCAAAGATAATAATATTCAGTTTTGACCGACACTGTTAGAGAGATATCTATTTAACTAGATGTTTCGTATTGAGGTTGTCATTTGTCAGCATTATGTTGACTGGATTGCATTAGTTTTTGCAGGTGCATCCAAGAAATCAGCCCCTTGAATGTATCTCACTCTGAACAAATACACCACAATACCAGACTTAAATTTAAAACACGCGGTAAAGCTGACAGATTTGACCCATTTCCATCTGCTTACAGTATAAACAGACAACTCAGAACAAGGAATTGAATTTGGTCTCTCATCTGTACTTTGTTGCCACTGGCTGTGGTGACGTGTTGTGTATTCTGTTGTGTGTGTGGGGGGGGGCTGGGAACCCCGCTCTAATGGAGAGCAGGTGGCACACAAGGCAGCAGGTATGACATTTAATCTCTATCAGCTCATGAGCAAACAGCATCAGGTAGAATGACTCAAGCTGTGACAATACACCCTGGTATTTGCCTTGAGCTGTTATTCACATTGAACCTTAAGGTCTCATTTTAGGCAGGATGTGGGTTTTCCTTTTCTTTTTTTTTTCTCCATTGTGTTTGGTTACCACATGCTCTCAAGCCACGTAAAACCAAGGGGTTCCCCATTCCCTTTTGTTTACCTTTCCGCTGATACACGCTTCTGCCTTTGTAATACTTACAGTTCCACCAACTGAGTACGTGAGTAGTTGTTTAGCAGAGGCGGCAATGTCCAGCTGACCTGTTCTTTCCACTTTGACCTGATTTTAACATCAGAGGGCTGCCTCAGGTCAACATGGAAAAAAAGTAGCGAGACAGCTGTGTGGAAGGCTTCTGTCTGAAGGCCGGAGCCGCATTTCTGACCAACGTGTAGTCTTCAGCTTGAACTGCAGGTGGCAGTCCAGTCCTTGGAAATCAGTCTTAAACATTTAGTCTTCAGTGTTTGACTCTCACTCTCCACTATATGTATACAGACGCGCACACACACGCACAGGCACAGAGACACACAGAGACGTGACCTTATCTTTTCCATATTGACCACAGGGGTCTTCCACAAAGGTCAGCACACCTGCTGTGAGCAAAGCTTCGGATGATGACGACCTGGCCAAAGGTAAAGCGAGGCGCCGTGATTCAGCTCCACACACACCTTTCTCTGCTTTATCTAAGCATAATATCTACAACTCATACATACTTTGAAAGTACTATATTGTATTTTTAGAGCTTATTATGTTCAGTTTGTACCAGTATTCAGAAAAATACACCTTTTTATAAAAAGTAGAGCATTTTCGACCGATTATAAATTAGATTTCACATTGCCCTGCGTCAGAAGGTTGTTTTTTTGCCTTTATCAGTCTTCTGAGAATTATTCATATTCTTAAAATGAAAATAAATAATTAAATAAATAAGAGTGACTAATCCTGTTTCTTTGCCAAGCACACATGTGTTGGATATTTGACAGGTACACTCTTCTCCCTTTCACTTCCCTTCTGTTCTCTCCTCTACCTCCTCCAGCCATCGAGCTGTCCTTGCAGGAGCAGAAGCAGCAGGCAGAGACACGGCCCCTGACCACGACCTCCGACCCCGCAAACCACACCAATGGTGGAGGGGGGCAGGAGGTGCGGAAGGTGCGTGCGCTGTACGACTTTGAAGCGGCCGAGGACAACGAGCTGACCTTCAAAGCTGGGGAACTTATTCTGGTTTTGGATGACAGGTACGATTTCGTATAGCGCCCAGTCAAGAATCAGCTCTGCTTGGTCCTCAGAATACCAATTTCTAGAGATAAGGTCACTGGTGCTGCAGATTATATCACTGAAAGCCAGTGATTAGAAATCACTATTTTATATTGTGATATTTTATACTGTGAAATACAGATAACCATCGTAGCAGATTTTAATCATTCTTCAGCTACATGCAGTCCAATATGACAGTGGTGCGATAAATCCTACTTTTATAAAGCTCATAATGTCTCAGGGTTTGTTTACCTTGTGCGAGATTCATCCAGACATATTTATCTTAATAATCCCAAAGCATTTCTAAATATTGGAGATTCATGGTTTTTTGGAGCGATTAGAACCATCTCTGATCACCTTCTGATCGTCAGCGATTATCTGTAAAATGAATATTATTAACTTATGCTTTAATTTGCTTGAAAAAAACCCACATCACTTTATACAGACTTCCCGATTGACCTTTGAGTATGCTCCACATACTGTAGATTTATTAAAGAGCCGGGCAGAGTCTGTTCCATAAATAAAGCCAGGAACACACTCGTAGATTTTTAATATCCTGAAGAACTCTGTATAACCCATTTAATAACTGACTTTGGCTCCTTTTTATTTAATCCAGCATTTTTATATTGTGATGGCACTGACTGGTGTGAACCTTAGCCAGGCGCTCGATGTGACTCCCTCTTTGAGGCTCACGCATTGATGTTTGTTTGTTTTTTTTCCCTTCCTATTTTATGGCTTTGTGTGCAGCGATCCAAACTGGTGGAAAGGAGAGAACCACAGAGGAGTTGGTCTTTTCCCCTCCAACTTTGTCACGACCAATCTGAATGCCGAACCGGAGCCAGGTAGGTATTTTCACGTTAGGTTTTCTGGTCCCATGTTTTGTGAACGTGATCTCTCAGGAACACCTGGGAGGGGTTTATCACATCATCCGGCACAAACGTCCACTTCGACTCATGATGAACTAATTAGAATTTGTTGGCCAAAGGTCAAAGTCGTTATGACCTCACATAACTAATTTTGGCCATTACTCAAGAATTCATACACTAATTATGATTTAAAAAAAAAATAAAAATTAATACCTTGTATTAAATTACTTCACGGTCTTCAGTAACTTTAATATATGAGTCTAGACAGACATGAATATAAACTGTAACTCGACCGGTTGGCAGAGGTTTACTCTACAACCACAAGATGGTAATTCTAGGTACAGAATCTGAAAATGAACCCTTAAGCCCCTTCAACTTCACATTCTCTGGTTTTTCTGACCTTTTAGAATGATCTGTTTACTCCAGTTGCTTGATTTCAACTTGAGGAAACTAGTTTCAGAACTTCTGATCGCACTTAACCTCTTCCTTCACAGTGGTTTATGTTGAAAAGACAGCCAGCCCCGAAGAGACGAGCCTGGAAACCAAAGTAGAGCCCGAACCCGTCTTCATAGACGAGGTACCGTATTTCCTCAGTGGGCGTACATTTGCAAACCCGGGTCGCCTCTCAATCAAACCGCCAACCCCAAGCCTGCTCCCTTCTTTCCGTAGGGGAAGATGGATAGAACGTTGGCACTGCTGCAGAATGCAGATCCTGCAGATCCAGCTCCTGATTCCCTGGAACTGCTCCAGCTGGAGGGTACAAACCTTAATGCTAGTTTAAATCTAGTCGCTCTTCCAGTGACAACCGCAGTCGGCCTGAGGTACGCTGTTGTTTTCCAACTCGTTCTGTGCCCCTACCTGACCATAAGTATCTCGTTTGATCAGGTGCATGTGAACAGATGAACCCCCTGATTGATGAGAAGCTGGAGGAGATTGACAGGTACAGTGCCATAGATGTGAACTACTTATTTATCAGAATTATTAGTACTGATTTGTTAAATTCCCAGCCAAGTGTCTTAGATTATCTATCATCCCTTTCAGCTACTTTAAGATAAAGATAGCGATGAAAGTCCCTTGGCTGTCGAGAATCAAAAGACCAAGCTTAAGAAGCTTCAGTGGGAAAAGCTGTTTACCACCCGGACGGTTCTACAAATGAAAATATTTCATGTCCAATAAATTTCTCTCTGTGTTGCAGGAAACACTCTGAGTTGTCTGAGTTAAATGTGAAAGTTTTGGAGGCCCTGGAGCTTTACAACAAGCTCATGAACGAGGCCCCGTTCTATTCGAACTACTCCAAGATGCAACCGCAGTTCGCACCGTCTGGCTCAGCCGTGGCCATGCAGGTCAGTTCGGTAATGCACCAAAGTCGCCCCCTGTGCCGCCGAAAATGTCACCCTAACAACGACTTAATCTTTCTTATTCTGATTATTTGATTATTGCCACTTCGCACCAGAAAGAGAAACTCGCTGTCTCAGAGGACATTAAAGCCACGAGCCTATGAATCAATAGATCGATCGCAAAAGAACAGCAGCAGCCAACTGGATGAAAGGACACAAGACAAAGCTCAAAATAACGAGGGTTAAAAAGGTCACCCCGCTTCAAAACCCTGCTTTGTTAGAGTGGGTTTCCAGAGAAAGGCTCATGTATAATAGTGTTTACGATGACAATAGCTAAACAGCACAAGGGTTGGTGTAAGACACTGAGGTAAAGATTTTGGTTTGGATTTGAAGGGCTCCAAAGGTTTTGCCTCTTTAGTTAAGTTGTTCCTAAGTTGACTGAACAGGTCGCTCCTGCACATGATGGCGAACCAAGGGTCGCATGTGAACGTGCTTAATGTCAAGATTCAAGATTCAGAAGTCGCTTTATTGTCATTGCCCTGACTGTTTACGTTCAGAGCTAAACGAAATACTGTTTCTCAACAGCTCCTATCAGTTTATTCACTCAAAATCACTCCAAAAACAAGCTAAAATATGTTTAAGAAAACGTCAACACACATTTAAAATTTCTCTTTAGGATTAATACATCGAATTTGGATCATTCAGGGCTGTAGTCCTTCAGCCCCTGTCCTGTAAATCAAGCCGAATCAATAAAAAGCAGCAGCTGAGTCACGCGTATTTCAAGGATGGATTCAGTCAAATGTTGGCTCACATTTTAGAAAATTGAAATCTGGATATTTATCTGTGTTAGAGAGTTTGTTAGGTCTGTGTTAGCCAAATGTAGAGGAAAAATCACTCAGAGCAGTCACATGATTATACATTTAATTCTCATGTTTTTTCTTACATCCAATATTCCAGTATTTTGTATTCGTCCTAAGAAATAATTGATTTTGCTTCTTGGACTCGTCCTGATGGCTCGATATTCTGTCAGCCTTTTTTTTTTTTTTCCCTCCCTGGAGTTGGAGGCTGCCTGCGTTTTCCTGGCAGTGGCTGTTTTCTCTAAAGACTGATTTCACTATATCTTCCCCCCCGAGATATAGAGAAAGAAAAATTTACTGGGCAGCCACACACCAGAGTGCTGCCCAGGTTTTTTTCTTTGTTTTTCTTTTTTCTGTTTTTTGTTTTGTTTGTGTTTTTTTTTTTTTGTTTGTTTAACATTTTGGGAATGTTCCAATTTGCTTTCCTACCAAGAGTTAGCACTCCATTTAAATTCCAGCGTCCTCTAAACGCTGGCTATTTATTTGACCAGTCCATAATTATATATTTGATAAAAGTCTAAGCCATCATGTGATATGTGATATATATTATATGCTGTTTTTATCTTTATCTTTTCCTTAAAACACTCGGATTAATGTAAAGTTATTTTTGACTCTTCTTTCCCTTGTTGTAAGGTCAGTCAGTTTACTAATAGAGAATTGGAGGCACACTCTGTCTAGACCCTCTGAATGAGGAGGAAGTGTGTTACAAGCATCTCCGTAGTATTTATCCAAGCTGACCTGCCCCCCCCCCCTCTCGTCCGCTCAGGGCTACCTCGGCCCGGCCGGTGCCCCCTACCTGCCCCCGGGGGTGCCCCAGGTTGCTGCCGCGCAGCCGTACAGTCTGCCCGCCGACCAGCCCGGACCGCTGCATTCACTGCCCCCCGGTGTCTCAGCCAACGGCCAAGCCGCTCAGCCCCCCTACATGAGGTGAGAGAACGGCCTCGCCGCTAAAGACGAGCCCCGCAAGGCCGTCAAGAGTAGAGACGTGAGATGACAAGGGTCGTGTCATACAACTAATAAACCTGACTCATCACCTCAGGTCTTTGGCATTAACGAGCTAATAGTTTTCCGTAATGGGTAGACAACAGGACGTGCTGCTGGTAATGTCAGTCTCTCAGTTGGGGCTTCACTTTGTAATTTTAAAAAGTTTTATGAAATCATGTTTTTACTTCTGAATGTTCATTTCAGTAATGGGTTAGAAGTTTGAGGACTGTGGTTAAAAACAGTCAGTGAAATTGGATCATTTAAGTTAAGTTGTCGAGTTAGAGAAGAACCTATGACAAATTGGGTTAATGGGATCAACAGAAAGTTGTTTTTGCATGAATATTTATAATAATGATACTTATTTTTGGAGAGGAGACCCTCATGTAAATATATTTTACAGGCAGGAGATCACAACTAATGTAATAGCCCCACTCACTGAGCTATGATATGGTATTCAGCCAGTATAACCAGTGACTGTTACTACTGGTTAATGTGTTATAGAGAGTCAGCCTGTATTTAACATTCAAGGAATAATTACTTACCCCATTGCTGTAAAGAGTTTAGTCCCATAAAAGCTTAAAACAAATTTCCTTTGCATGTACAGTTGCTTTTTCTGCTTCTCTGCTCATTCAGATTTTCACCAAATTTGTTGTGTTTTGTCACTTAATCCAAAAAAGATATAAGCAGGTGAGTGGTAAAAAGTTTACATGATTAGTGTTAAAGTATCTCACCTGTCAACACTGTTCATTCAGGCCGATCCTCGTCATATTTATCCCTGGGGTGTGTCACGGCATCCTCAAGCTGGATGCAGCTTTAAACCTAATATAGATTGTCTTAGGGCTGGGTGATAGGGCTGAAATTACTATTATAAGGTTAATTTCTAGTATCTATAAGTACAACAGTAAGGCAAATGTCTGCAAATGTTGTTAATTCCAATGAAATGTGTTCAACTGGTAATCAGAAGAAACTTATCATGTGAAAATCGAAAGATGATTGGGCCATTCCCAGCTCTTGGTTTTATTGTATGACTTTGTATGACTTAATTAATGTTTAAGATTTTAAGTAGACTAACTTCTGCTGATGTATTAAAGATCTATTTGTGCTCCAGAGATTTAGAAAGATCTTGAAAAGAAATGTACGATCGGTCGACTAAATATTTTGTTTGGTACATGCAAATCACCAAGATTTTCTCGTATTTAGACAGTTTCCATATTTTCTCTTGGCGCCAAACGACGTATTTGTATTGTCTTTGCAGTGGCGGTATGAACACGCAATACATGAACCACGCTGCTGGAGCTTCTTATGCAGCCCAGGCGGGCGTGGCCATGGACATACCGACCTATCACAACTCCAGCATGCCTCCCGTGTCCTATCCCGTGGCTGCCCCCCCCCACCAGGCTCCGCAGCAGCAGCAGCAGCAGCAGCAGCAGCAGCAGGCAGCGTATTATCAGCAGCCTCTGCTGTAAAACTCCAACTGAAAGCAGACCTGAGATGAACACATACTTCAGTTACTTCAGTTTCTAGCTGTGTGTTCATTTGGCTCACTGTGTGTGTGTGTGTGTGTGTGTGTGTGTGCGCGAGAGAGAGAGAGACACACACACAAACACACACACACACATAACTGCTATAGGATCACTCCTTTGGGCTTTTTTTTGTGCCTGTCAAGCTGGACTGAACACACCCCAGGAAAGCTGAAATAAGTAAAGGTGTGTGCGTGTGCGTGTGCGTGTGCGTGTGCGTGTGCGTGTGTATATAACTCAGGTCTGCCGTGCAACCGAGTCAGGATCCGGCTAATGTACGTGAGGCTAATCATGGCGCTGGGGGGTGGGGGTTCTTTCTTCCTGTCCTCTACTTCTTTTTTCCTGGTTGACTGAAAGGCGGCGCCGGTTTTCAAAAAGTTCACAGGTCAACACAGCAGAAAAGGATGGGTTTGCTCCTCAGCACAGTCTGGAACCATCATCGTCCAGTTTATGGAAATGAGCATTTCCTAGTCTGTAGTGCTAACTCCCCGCAAAGAGTCCAAGCTAAAGTCATCATCTGTGGTCACAGAGGGTCAGGCCATGTCCACACTAATGTAGATAAAGTCACAGAATGGTACTTATTCCCTCTGGACTTTTGCTCACACTACCATGTTTACACTGGCTGTGTAGAGAGACTCGAGATCAGTGTAATTGCGTACACATGTTGGATTGAAATAGAGTAAGATATTCCTTGAGTTGCAGCTCTACAAGTAAAATGGGAGCCTTTAGTTGGGCCTTCACACTTGGTTGGTTCAGACTACTCTTCTGATCAAAACTGAAGCCCATCTGCTCCATCAGGCACTCGTGAGACAGACGACGGGATAAGACCTGGCCGAGATACGTCCGGCATAGACCGATGAAAACACAACTTTTTCGAAAAACGTTTTTCGAAGTCAGAAATCACTGGAACCAACCAGACCCACGTTGAAGCGCGGACAGGGAAAACCCAGCGGCTGGTTCCACAGTTCCCATGAAGAGCCGGTCAGTTTTCACAGACTTGCCTGACTCGCCAGTGCGCCAGCTAGTGCGGACTCAACCCCTTCTGACCCGCTCCAAAGGCATTTTCACATGCATCTGCATTAATGTGAACGTGGCCTAAATGTTTTTCTTTTAGTTTTTAATTTTTTCGTCTTGTTTTTAACCGTGTAGGTGAATTCATCCGAAGACAGGGATAAGGGTTGGCGCCAAAGGGCTGATTGAAAACGTTCCGGGCTGACGTGAGAGCTGTTTCTGCAAAGCCAGCACTTACTTATCATATCTGTAGGAAAAGGTCGCTGGCGCCTGCAGTGAGCAGTTATTTATTCTTTTTTTTCTTCTTCTTCTTCTTCTTTTTCCTCACCAGCATTCACAACAGTAGATAATCTGTTATGTTAACAGTTAGATTTTTGTGTGAATGGTTCAAACTTTGCATCAACTCACCGGCTCGTAATGCATTCTGGGATATTTAAGATGAAGTTTTGTGTGTGTGTGTGTCTGTGGACATGTCTGTTTTTGTTTTTATTTTTCTGAGGGCTCACAAGTAAAATGACACTTTTTTTTTTTCTTTGAAAGGATCATCAAATTTTAGGATGAACAGAGAAACAGTGAGTCAGATCTTTTGTGTGTTTATTAATCTGCTGAAATGATTCATCTGTCTCATGACTAATATGTCAGTACCTTCCTGCCTCTTATCTTCATCTGTGATGGTTGTGGTGGTGGTGGTGGGGGGTCTCCTCCATTTAGCAGAAAGACCTGTTAGGAGTCCATGTTTTATGCAAATGCACAAGACTGAGATGTATCGTGTCTGTACACGTAAATTTCCAAATGGTCAGTGACAATGCCTGTACTTTTGATTTATATATATTGAGACATCATACGTGTGTAATTTACATGGTCGCTGAATGTGTAACCGTTGTTCCTGATTTTTCCGTCTTCTAATGTCTTTTAATGTCCAGGCAAAATGTAAATGGAACAAAAAAATTCAGAAATCATTTGTTGTTAATATGACGAAAGAGAATTTAGACAACCTGGTTTGTTTGTTTGCTTTTTTTTTAACCTGCTGTTGTTTTTGTTTTGTTTTTTCCAAATTTTTGGGTTGAAATTGAGGAGCAGCTTTCATAGAATCTACAATCCTGTCGCAGTAGCTCCGCAGTTATAATTTTAGCCAGAAACTGTCTATATTTCCTTTATCCACCTGATATTAAAAGGTGATGTATATTAGTTGTAAGATACCTGTTTTTTTGTCAGTTACATTGACATTGCACCTTAGCTTTGTAAACATTTATTTACCACTGGATGCCTTGTTTTTTCTGTAGAAATCAAAGAATGGACATGCATACAAACCTTGGTGAGTAACTATCAGTCTTGGAAATCCGCTGGATATGTATAATTCTGTGTATTTAAAAATATTCCAGGAAAAAGTTCCTTTATCCAGAATTTTAAAAACTGCTTTTGTAACAGAGCAAACATAAATATTCTTTGAAATAAAAAAAAAAAAATTGACCTGTGCTGAGGAATGGTCTTTTTTTTTTTAATTACATTTTCTTTGAATGCCTTGAAGTAATTACATTTATACAATTAAGAGGAACATGATGAAAATAGTGACGGTCCAACTAATTAGCTTCTCCTGTTCCCTGCACACGACACCAGCTGTGTATGATGAATGAGCCAATGATACGATCATCAACCCAGAGGAGATGGTTTTGTTCTTTTTATAGATTCTGCCCTTTGCTTTTTCGAGAAGATTCAGTGGGAATGACAGGTAGTTCAGGTAAAAGCTGTTCTCTGTGATTAAATGTCTGAGGCCTGGTACCGCGGGCTGCTCTCCAGCTTTTACGCATGTACACGGCGTACAGGCTTTCCAGAGTCATGCAAACGTCACGGCCGGTGGCTCGGTCCGCTGAGGACGCCTGGGGGGGGCAGTTTTTATGGTCTGTTGTCTGTCCCGGTGTGATCGCTGAGATAAAACTGTCCTGTTTTGTATTTTTAAGTGGAAAGTGCAGTACTAAATCCATCGAAATTGATTGTGTTGGGCTAGTAAAGTGTATAAAACACTATAAATATATTTTTGTATATATCAAAATATGTTCTATTTACCATACAGGCAATTTAAAGTCATGTTTGAATTCACTTTATTTTTTAAATATTTTTTAGGATATTTTATGGATTTTTAGAATTTTTTTTTTTATTTATTTAGCCGACAGTTGTTGTTTTGGGATGATATTTATTGTTTTAAGAGGGCTGCTCTGTTTCATGTTTTTTTTTCTGTTTTTAATACCTTATAGAGAATAAATTGGCCTGAACTCAGGTCACGCAGGCACATTGAGCAAGAGTTTACGCTGCCTTCAAACGCTCCTCGTAAAGGCCAACTTCGATTATCGAAACGTTTGCACAAAAATTTTGATCATTTTAATCCTAAATACATAAGTAAATATAGCTGTTATTAACGAGTTGAATTTTCAGCCTAATGATATTATGTTTGAATTATCCATCCCTTCATCACTTCTCTGTACCAGTGCATGATCACAAAATCTGGTTATTTACTTAAATACCACAAGACAGAATTTCTTGTGTTATTTAAAACAGGGATATAATAAGACAAAGGAATAGAGGAGCTCAAGTAGTGAAAGATGGATGTGGAACATGGAAGATGAGAGCTCCCATGTTCCACATCCATTTTAAATACACATCTCTCTGGGAGATTGAATAATAATGAGAATGTGGAAGAAAACGAGAAAAGGATAAACAACGCGTGTTAGATGTGTATGTCTATAGATGCTTGTGTTTATAGATTAGTAGCCGACAGCACTGCGCTCAACCAAGTGACAGGTTGATGTCTACGTCCTCAGAAAACGCTTCCATTTCTCCAAGATGTTCGTCCTTGACTCTCGAGCGAAGGGGGGGGGGGGCGATGATGGAAATTCTGAGGTTCTGCGCTGGCCTCGAACGCACCCCCCCCCCCCACCTCCGAGGGGGAGGGGGAGGGGGAGGGTCGGCATCCTCGCTCCCCCCGGTCCGCGGACTTCAGTCCGCTGCGGAGAGCGCACGGCGCGGTGAGCGGAGCCGAGCCGAACCGGGCCGAGAGGAGCGGATCCGAGCCGAACCGGGCCGAGCCGGGCCGAGCGGAACCGGGCGCCGTCCGTCTCTCCTCTCCCTCCTCTCCTCTTCCTCCTCTCCCTCCTCTCCCTCCTCTCTCCCGCCGCCGCGGACCGGAGCGACGCTGGAGCCGACGCGCCAGCGGCCGCCGCGCTGGAGCGGCGCGGAGCGGCAGCCTCCGCCCTGGACCGACGAGCTGGCCGAGATGTCCCGGCACATCTACACCCGACACGGGATCGGAGACGGGCTGCAGAAGCCCGTGTTCCAGGTAGGACCGGGCGGGTCAGGAAAAATCTCTTCTTAATTTAATGATGCGACAGAAACGACATCTGCCTTAGAATTAACCCATAATAACATCAATTAAAAAAAAAAATTTATATCAACTGGACAAAAATCAGCTGCTGCGGGAGAAAAGCACCTAAACTCCCAACTTAACGTGAGACACTGAAAAAGCCAGAAGATAAAACCAACGGATGTTTAAACATGAACATTGGTTCATGGACTTAATCACCGCCCCCCCCGCTGCCCCCCGCCCCCCCCAACCGGACCCTCGTCCTCCCCTCAGTCAGGCGTTTGATTTATTCCCCAGAAATTAAATCTAATGTTCAATTATTAATCGCTTCCGGATGGAGCCTCGCTCATGGTGTGTGTGTGTGTGTGTGTGTGTGTGTGTGTGTGTGTGTGGGGGGGGGGTTTGGCTCTGAAACAGAATTTCTCTGCAAAGTGGTTGATGCTGAACCAGGATCGAATTCTAGTCCGTTAACATGTTAAACTACTTAGAAGTTTTGTTTTATAGACAGGTAGACAGACAGACAGGTAGATAGATAGACAGACAGACAGACAGACAGACAGACAGATAGACAGATAGGGGAAGCAGGCAACTTGGTATAATGTCTTTTTCACAGCATATATAATTTCATACACTACTTTTTCTGGAAAAATCACTTAGACGCTATTAATAGATCAAACAAATTTCTCTTGATCAGCAGTTCAAACGCATGAAAGACCGAAGCATGTAATCGTGTTGGTTTCAAAAAACCCTACAAATCCAGCAGAGCCCCTGGTCACAGCCCCCTGTTGATGGTGATACGGGCCACAACGCGGGGATGTGACCAGGAGCCCCGGAAACGTCCGCGGGAGTACGGACGCGCGGTCACGCCGCGGTCACGCCGCATCCAGCGCACTGATCCGTGGGCTCCCTCGTGGATCCCACGGGGAAATGGCAGCGTTCCACCAGTCACGAGGCGGAGAGAAGAGGCAAGGCGGAAAACGCGATACCGCGGGCCCCGGCGGTCCAAGGGGCCCCGAGAAAACAGACCCAAATATAGCCCTGATGTGCTCTCACTATGCGTAGGGTGAGAGTGTCAAGTAGCGCAGGGAGATAAACAGCAGATTGATTGATATAGAAAAAGGAGTGTTTGACCCCCCCTTCACGGAAT
The DNA here is from genome assembly GCA_016859345.1 of Istiophorus platypterus. Taxonomy (NCBI): domain Eukaryota; kingdom Metazoa; phylum Chordata; class Actinopteri; order Istiophoriformes; family Istiophoridae; genus Istiophorus; species Istiophorus platypterus. The sequence continues at coordinate 5,922,533 of CM029122.1, read as the reverse complement.
AAGAAAGCGGCGTCTTGTTTCGGAGGGTCGGAGGCCTCAGCTCTACCCCAGTTGCCCCCCCCCCCGGCTTTTGGGGGGCAGGAAGCCAAACGTACGCAGCGTTATGAAAGCGGAGGGGCCAGTTATCATATTTCACCCCTGCTCTTGCGTGACCGACCCAAGCGTTCGCCGCCGCGGCACCGAAACGGACCGGCGACGTTCGAAATCAGGTCAGAAAATGTGGATCTGCGGAGCCAAAGAATGTTCGTGCAAAAGATTTAAAAAAAAATATATATATTTTTCATGGACGTCTGATGAAATAGCAACAGACTGACTTCAAATAATCAGGTCATGACAGAGGACGAGAGGCAGCTGGAAAGAGCCGGAGCCTCCTCAAATACCCAGAGGCTGGTTTTCAAATGGGGTTGATGTTCGAAGGGCAAGGTGCCCTTGAGTGGGTGTAGGAAGAAAGGAGGAGGAGGAGGAGGAGGAGGAGGAGGGTGAACATAGGGAAGATGCGACACAGTAACAGGGGCCACGGTTGCAGGACTTCATGTGTGCTTGTTTTCATTCACCCCGCCAGGCGAACCGGGGGACGTACTCCAGGCGCAGCCGGCTGAAGAGGTCCGACGGCAGCACCACCTCCACCAGCTTCATCCTCAGACAGGTAGGGCCCCGCCCCCGCCCCCGCCCCCTCCCCCACGCCGGTGGCTCCGCGGCGGCGGCGGGTTTCCTGACGTGCTCACGGGCGAAACGACACGTCGGCGTGAAACAGCGTAGCCCCGCGTGAACTTTACGAATTATTATTTTTGATTTTTTTTTAAGAAACCTTGAGACGATATATCAACCGATGTGTAATTTAAACACAAATATGTATAACAAGAACGTCTTTTTTGATGCGTATTCATTGAATCCGGAGGAACAATGAACTCGTTCGGTCGACTCGGTCGAGTCCTGCTAAACACAGCTGAGGCCGATTAGAGTCTGGCCCTCGTGGGCCCTCCTGGGTCCTCGCAGGGCCTCGCGGGCCCTGCTGGACGGCCTCCGCGCAGACGGCACAACCTCCCGGACTCAGGGAAACGTGGCGCCAACCTCAGGGCGGAGTTTCAAGTTTCCCTCGCTCTCAGGACTGAGACAATGACAAAGTTCTCTCTAGGTTTTCAAACTTCTTGGATTTCTTTAATGAATCCTGGCGAATCCTGAGCGGAATCAGCAGAACTCTTGAGTTTATTGGCCATATTGGTTCTGCCCCTCACCACCAGAGGACCCGGGTTTTACTGTTGTCTGTGCCAAACGTCTTTAAAAAAGTCCGACTATTTTTACGAGAGCCTGTGACGAGCCAAGTGCATTAGTCACTTTAACACAAGAAGAAAAACGCCAGCTTCTTTTCGAGGACCCGGCGATTTCGGTCCAAAGTTCCCGGAAGCGTCCTTTAGCGCCCTCGCTCCCCCTCCGGCCTCCTTTCTCTCCTCTCTCTCCTCTCTCTCCTCACTCTCCTCTCTCTCCTCTCTCTCCTCTCTCTCCTCTCTCTCCTCTCTCTCTCCTCTCTCCCTCTCCCTCTCTCTCTCCTCTCTCTCCCTCTCCCTCTCTCTCCCTCTCTCTCTCTCCTGTCTCTCCTCTCTCTCTCTCCTCTCTCTCTCTCTCTCCTCCTCCCTCCCTCCCTCTCTCTCCCTCCCTCCCTTTCTCTCTCTCTCTTCTCTCTGTCTCTCCTCCCTCCATCTCTCTCCCTCTCTCTCTCCCTCCCTTTCTCTCTCTCTCCCTCTCTCTCTCCCTCCCTCCCTCCCTCTCTCTCCTCTCTCTCCCTCTCCCTCTCTCTCCCTTTCTCTCTCTCTCTCTCTCTCTCTCCTCTCTCTCTCCCTCTCCCTCTCTCTCTCCCTCCCTCCCTCCCTCTCTCTCCCTCTCTGCCCCCCTCTCTCTCCCTCTCTCTCTCAGGAGACTCGGCAGTGAATCAGAAGCAGCCAGGTTGGAGGCTTTTACATGAGCACATGACAACCTGTCAAATCTAAAGACCAGATGCGATTGGAGATGGTGCCGGCGCACTGCTCGCTGCCATGCTCACCGCACCGCCCGCCGCACCGCCCGCCGCACCGCCCGCCGCCGTGCTCCCCGTGTTTCCCATTACACAGGGTTTGGGTTGGCAAAAGTCCCAAGGAACCGTGGGTCAACCCTGATATTTATAAGGCGACGTTCTGCCTGACTTTTGGTTTAATTCCTCTCTGCTGAAGCTGCTCAGTAACTACTCAGTATCTACTCAGTAACTACTCAGGCCCTGACGTTCTTAATGGTATTTTAAAAACTGCAAAATAGACGTGGAGACGCCGTGTGGCTCACAGGAAGTTTAAAAAAAACAAAACACAAGATACAACGGGTGGAAAGAATGAAACAGTCCAAAAAACAAAATACAGACAAACAGTAAAGTACGGAAAAATATGAGAGAGAAAAAAGCAAGACACAGAAACGCAGGAATAAAAGCCCTCGCTCGCCCTGTGTTTTATTTTTTAATTTTTTCCTTCTTCCATCCTCCGCCGCTGTTGTTCGTCGCCACGATCGTCATCAGGTGAGAAGAGGAGCGGTGGGCTCCCTTTGATTCCCCTGGGTATCCATGGTAATCCCCCCCCCAGCGTCGGGGGGTCAGGCACCGGAAGGTTAAACTCCTCCTCCTCCTCCCCCTCCTCTTCCTCCTCCTCCTCTAACCTCCTCCTCTTCCTCCTCCTCCTCTAACCTCCTCCTCTTCCTCCTCCTCCTCCTCCTCTAACCTCCTCCTCCTCCTCCTTTTCTTTTTTTTCTTTTTTACAGTAACTGCTCACATGAAGGGAAAAAAAGATGAGAAGAATGAAATCAGTTAATTTACGTCGGATTTATTCCCCTTTCCCTTTTCTTCTCCGGATCAGTTTTTCTATTTATCCCTCTTATTTTCCTTTCACCCGGTGGTTTCAGACTTAAACACTATTCATGGTCCAGTTATATGTAGCATCTCGGTTTTTAGTCCTTAAACCAGTTCTGGGCCTTGAAATCCTTCCTTTACGGCAACTGGTGAAAGCCTGGAACGAAGGGCGACTTATGGTCGCTCAGCCGCTGAAGCGGGGGAGTTGGCTTTGAGAGCACAACGAGCCACATGCCCTTCGAGGGCGACGTGAAGTTCCTTCGTGGGGGGGTCAGTTTAATGCAGACTGATTCCGAGTCTTAGGGTTAAGGTAGGATGAGCCTGGCAACCTGTCAGAGAAAGGCTTCAGGTGATGCTTTAAAATGGAAGCGTGTCGCCCGTGTTGGGTGGATTTTGCAGGAAAATGGCAGAATATATTTTCCATGCGTATGGATGCGTATGAGTCACGAGGTACCGAGCAGATCAGTGGATCCGGGGAGCCGCCGGAGAGCCGACTCCCCCGGATGTTGCGCCGCAACGACCTGCTCACGCCGGACAGATGTTTCTCGGCGGCGAGCGGTCGGCCCGGCGTTTTTTTTCCGGGGGGCCGACCTTTATAAGAGGATGCCGGAGCCCGGCAGATGTTTTTGCCCTCGGCATTAATCCGGAGCTGCGGCGTCGAAGTGGCACGGTGGGCCTTCGCCGCCGGTTCCCACGTCTGAAGATATCTGTGCAAATGTACAGCGCCGGCCTTTAACATCGTTAAACTGCGTATGGTTTAACCACATTTGGTTTTAACCGCGTTCGCATGCACATGACAGCGACGTCACATGTCCTGCGTCAAAGTGTCGGCTTTGCCTGGTTTTCTCAGAAACGAACTCCCGCAACGGCAGGAAACTTTTTAACCACATCTGAGGCCGAACAGTATCTCGTGGGTTTTTTTGATCAGAGGCGCTAAGTAATAATGATGATTTTTCTACATACACCTCTACAGACCTCGGAGGGCCTTACATTTATCGGAGGTAGTGGGCGAAGTGCCGCTGAAAAAAAGGAAGATAGCACGCGAATGTAAATAATTCAGGATAATTCAGTTAAAAGGTTAATCTGAGACAGCTGACAAAATCCAATGAAACGAAAGCAGATGAATGGTCAGGTGAGGAACGGAGGCAGGAGACGAAGAGATGGAGAAAACAGTCTTTTTTTTTTCTTTTCTCTTTTCTCCTGGACTTGCATCAGATTGTAATTTAAATCAAATGAACCACGTAGGAAAATCATTTCCTGCTGTGCAAAAAAAATTGGCTTCAATTGTGCAATTTGTTTTCCTACGATCTGCGTTGTTCTGCAACCGTGGAGCCGTGGACATCAAGTGTGTTATGTCACTCCTAATGACAAAATGACATTAAAAATAAATAGTTTGAGGGAACATGGGGGCCAGGGGTTGGGGGTGGGGCTGGGGGGGGCAGAGGTTGAGGCACACTGAGGCCCTTTGTGTTTTCTTGGAAGGATTGTAATTTTTTAAGCAGGTAAAGAAGTAAAACTTAATTTGTAAAGCACTTTCCAAAACCAGGGTCACAAAGTGCTTTGCAGTTACAGAGAAAAACGATAAAGGTAGTTGAGTAAATAAATACGGCAAACTCAGGCAAAAACGGTGCAAGAAATGAGGAAGAAATCAGAGCGAGGAAGCGTCAGTAAAAAGCCCCGAAATGTAAGAAACTGCATCCATGCATCCGCAAAAACTGCATAACTCGAGATGCACGTTCCTAAATATTTGTTTGAAGCGCAAATAAAAAAGGGGATGTTCCGTACTGAAGTCCGACCAGAGAATGACCTGTAGTCACAGCCGAGATGTGAACCGGCGAGGAACCGGCGGGGAACCGGCGGGGAACCGGCGGCCTCACCGAAACGGAGCAGGAACGTGTCTCCGCACTTTCGTTTCCGAATCACAACCCATCAAACTCCTTTAACCCAATTCCTTCCAGCTCGCCGCCGTAAAATGAGCGATAAGGTGCCGGCTCCTTCGCGCCGCTGCTCCCTTCTCTCTATGTGGGTCACATGGCTCAACTCGGCAGCCTCTGATTCATGGGTAACTTGACGGGGCCTCGGCCGCCGCTCGCTCAGCTCACAAGGGCGCGGTGCCCCCCCGGAAAAAACCTGTGTCTGCTCAATGTGTAACTGTCTCAAAACTGGGATTCAGGGACAAAAAACACTGAAAGTTACAATAATAATGAAACAAATGAATGCAGCCCACAGATCTATACATATCACATCAAGATGCTTGTTTTGTCTTTTAAACAACACCCAACCCAAAGTTATTCGGTTTAAAATGATATAAAAGCAGATAAAAACAACAAATCCTCACATTTAAAGAAAGAAAAAGTTTTGACCTTAAATAAAAGTCGTGCGTCGTCCGTCAGACGTCCCCTTGTGGCTCGTTCCGACCTCGACGACCCCGGCGCGTAGCCTGAATCACCCGCCTCTCCGACCTGTCAGGAGGAAGAGGAGGAGGAGGAGGAGGAGGTCGGAGACAAAGCGTTCGCCGGTTTGATGAAGACGCGTCGCCCGGCAGGAGAAGCCGGAGCTGCTGCTCTGCAGCGGTTCTGCCAGGAGAGGGCGCCGTTGCCCTTTCTGTCAGAAGAAGCGGCTGCGACTCAGATCACAGTAAAACGCCGTCTATCCCACAGTTTAATTCATTTATGTATTTAGATGTTTTTTGTTTTCTTTTCTGTGTTTTTTCGGTTTTGTTTGTTCTCTGGTATATTGAACTTTATTTTTCATCTGGAAAAAACTTGCATAGCCGGGTAATAGTAATAGAGTGATAAGAGAGAAATAACAATTGCAGCACCAAAAATTATATGACAATTTATAGATGAAGCCACTAAAACATGAATCTTGGTTCGAGTCGAGTGATGTTTCTCTTTCCTTTTCAGTACTTTTTAAAAGTTTTTTAATCTCTATTTCTTATGAGATAAGTTTTATTTTCCTCTTGACTCTACAGGCTGTGGGTCTCTTAGAGTTTTATTATTTTTCACAGCGCAAATTATAAAATGAAAAATAAAGTCTTGATTGGAAACAATAAAGTGTTATATAAAACATTTATACGGTGTGTAACCTGAGGCATATGTTTAGTCATCTCAGGGAGGAAATCGCTAAGAGCTTTGTCCAGAACGCACAAAATGTTAAAATGATAAAATGCACGGTCGTTTCAAAATCTTGTATCAGCTTATTATGTGTTTGCATTTATCAGATGCTGCTCATAAACTTAGATTTAAACCCTATTGCTCTTACTGATTGATTTCCTATATAATCCGTCTCCCAGTAACAGACATTTATGGATTGATTTTACGGCCGCGGTGCCTTCGTTGCGATGCCGCAACGGCACGAAAGCGGCGGCTCGGCGGCTCTGAAGCGTCATCACTCAGCCGTCATAAACCTTTACCGCGTTTCCTGCCGTTTGTAAAACTGTCATGTCTTTGCAGAATGCGGTGTTTAGGTTTGGAGATTATGTCCAACACACACACACACAAACACAATTGCATGAACAGGATCCACTGCTGGCTGGTTAATGATGCTCTCAGGCTGCAGACCCCGCCGCCTCCCCTTCCTCCTCCTCCTCCTCCTCCTCCCCTCCTCCCCGTCATGCCTCTTCCTTACTCACAGCCAGCCAGGCTGACTGGAGCCTCCGCCGGCCAATGGGCAGGCTGCATCCCGCCTCTGTCATCAGCCCGTGCTGGAGGAAGGGATTGGCTGCTGCGATCGGAGCTGTGGAAGGCAGATGAAATGCCAGGTCTGCGCTGCCTCTGGGGACGACCGGGCTGCCTCATAATGGGAACCGACGCTCGCTCGGCTCGGGGGCAGTAGCATCCGACTCGGCGTTGGGAAAACACCGGGCGCCAACTCGTCCTCTTTCCTTTTTCCTTTTTTTTTTTTTTTCCTAGTCTATCCGCTGCTCTGGTGTGGTCTTGTTGCTCTGTGGTCCACCTTCATGTGGAGGAAGAGACCGCCGGTGGGCTGCTCTGTTACTCTCCCGTCCTCCTCCTCCTCCTCCTCCTCCTCCTCCTCCTCTTCCTCCTCCTCTTCCTCCTCCTCTTCATCATCCTCATCATCATCCATCCTCTCCAGAACAGGTTGATCTTTTGCTGCCTCTGTGTGTTTTGCGCCGAAGAGACGCTTTTTGGAACCTCACTCCTCCATGTACGATAACTTGTACCTACATGGATTCGAAGACTCGGAGGTGGTGAGTCCGGGGGGGGGGGGGGCTGACACTTGTAAACCATGCATCGACGCCCACAGAATTGCGCTGAGACACGAAATGGGCTGATAGTGCACTCTTCTCTGGGGACTTGGAAGAGGTTGGGGTTGGGGGAAGGGTGTGCACGAGTGTGTGTGTGTGTGTGTGTGTGTGTGTGTGTGTGTGTGTGTGTGTGTTTGTGTGTGCGCGTGTGCTGCGCGTCCTCAGTCAAGCAACAGCACGGTTTCTCTCAGCTAGACCATGGTTTTCTCCTCCCGTCTGGACTGAGCGTGTGCGGATCTGAACGGTGTTGCCTCACCGTCCGCCCGTATGGACGAGTGGCCGGTGCGCCTGCGGTGAAAGCTTCGCTGTTTTTGGGCATTTGTACGTGGGCAACGTTGGTGCGGTTCCCGGCAACGTCTCGGTTCTAGCCCATGGCGGAGAACGCCGTCTTCCTTCACGG